>CM031237.1:474718452-475223452 GCA_018340775.1 Taxus wallichiana var. yunnanensis
TAATATGTAAGAACTCCCTAATCCTGTACGCAACAACTTGTTCATGTCAAATGCTTTGATGAACTTGGAAACAAGTTGTTTAAAGGAATGTATAGAAGCTTCAGAATATGGTAATACCAATCCAATGTGATTCCTTCGAGAGTCTTTGGAAATATCTTAGCCACTACAACATCCCAAGGAAGCAATTCCCTGATAGTAAAGTAGCATAGGCCTTGATATGAGATATGAGCATTTGGGTCTCCTTCTCCCTTAAATTTTGGAAGATCTGGAAATGGGCATGGAAGCATGACACCACGTATGGTGAAGTCAAGAGGCTCCTTTAAGTACTCAACGTATGTACCCATTGCGTAAGATTCCACCATTGAAGATCCTTGATGAGGAGGTGGAGGAGGAGGAGTTGGATAAGATGCATTATAAGCATTGATGGGAATGTATGGGGTCCCTTGATATGGCATGTAGGGAGAAGGAATGATATATGGGTCCATGGGGGTTTTTTGAATACATGTGCATGTAAGGTGGGATAGTACTAGGATATGGACTAGTGGGCATAAAACCAAGGAACATCACATTGCCTGTTGGTGGCATTCGAGAATGCACTTCCTCACCAGCCCTTACGTAGGATAAGTTTGAGAAGGATGAGGACCCATCCCTAGTGTGTCTAACCCTGTGAGAAGATCACCTAGATTTGAATGAACTAGATAACCTTGTTGTATACATGATATTGTGTTGGTTTCTCATTGGAAGGGATGTATCCTTTTTGTCATCAACTGGATACCCCATGTTCTTCCCTACTACATGTGTTGGTTGTGAAGTCTGGGAACTTTCTAGTTCTCTAATCCTCCCTACTAAAGTAGAAATGAGATCATTGGGAGAGGATTGAGTCCCTTGTTGGGGTGCTTGTGGCGTAGGGTTTGATTGAGTAGGCTCATGATACCCTATGTCATGAATTGTTTAGTGTTATAATTCTTGTCTTCCTCAGAAGTAAGAATCTTAGGATAGGCATTGAAATCTCAGAGGTTGTAGCCTTCATTCTATCCAAAGACTCATCTATTTGATGAAGAGGATTAGCTATTCATGTAAATATATCATCTTTTGTTGATTACATGGAAATGTGAGGTCTTGACAAGACTCTATGGTAAGAACTTGTTCCATTTGTGATAACAACATGGTTTGCATTGGGTTGACCATATTGCATGTTTAATGGTTGATCAACCTCCTCCATCCTTACATAGCTAATGGGGTTTGAAGTGTAACTAGGGAGGTTTGATGTTGCTTTGTGTAATTTTTCACCCCACCTGAAAAAGAGAAGGGGATTGTTGTGGTTGAATGTTGGTGTAATATCTATTAGAGCCAAATGGCCCACCAAACTCTCTTCCAGACATATTTTAGAAAGTATAAAATACCTACCAAAATAGGGGAAGAAATGGAGAGGTGAGGTAATAACAATGAAAGAAAAGGAAACAAGAAGGAATTAATCCTTCACGTTGGGTTCACCAATTTGTATGGATGAAAATTGACATGCAACCTTCAACCGCACTCGACCCCCGAGGTCATGCCAGAGCAGCCGATGTTGAATGTGTGTGGCTAACTATAGGAGGATCAATGACTAAGATCTGGTAGTGTGATCTCCTAGTAGCTGAGTTGGCAAAGGGGAGATTTAGAGGCTATGAATGGGTAGCATAAATTCCCTATGGTTTGTTTTCCTAACTGGATCTAAGTGTTGAACTAGTTTGAAGTGTCCAAATTAACTAAGATGAAACTAACAATCTATGCTACTACTGAAAGGAAACTAATCTAAAAACAAATCACAAAACTGAAATATTACAATCACAAACAACAATTTGCTTTTATTCTAAATAATTAAAATATTTCTACACTAAAACTAAACAAAAAAATAACCCGGTGTGGTTATTCACCATGTGTTGAGTGTATTAAAACTAAACTAACTTAAAACAAGAAATTTTCCAAATGATCTATGATATGTAGACAACCTCCTATAGATATTCTCTCCTTCAGATCCACAGGGATGGGAAGAAGAGGATCCATCACCGGAGTTGCTATTAATGATTTAAACCCTCTTGGAAATTAACTAATTACTTGTAAATGAAAGGAAATTGATTTCTACTCTATTTGATATGATGTAACAATGATAAATTGCAAGAATGAATGAAGGAAATCAAAAAAAATCCAACCTGGAATTCACATAACAGAGGTAAATCCAGATGTGTAGTAATTTGTCCCCTTAGTTTATCCTTTCTTTCTTTGTGTGTCCATATGAGTCCAAGGAATTGGGAATGCAAAGGCAAACAAGAGAGAGAAGGTGCTTGAGAAATGGAAGCTTCAAGGAAGGAAGTCTGATTGCAATGCAAGTAGAAGAGAGATAACACAAGAGATCAGAGCTTGGCTATGTAATTTCCAAGCAAGATTGTGGCAGCAATACTATGCAAGATACACAAAAATTCTTAGCCTTTTTTGCTTGAATACAAGCATGAATATATAGGAATGATGTGCCTTCATGCACAAGGAAACCTTGGAGTGCCAAATCATTGGGTGAAGAGGTAGTTCAAACTAATTAAATCTATTTAAAAATAGAAGAGGGAAGGAATACCATGCAATCAAGACTATTTTTAGGCAATTTGGTTCACAAACACACCCTAAAAGTCAAGTTAAGTGAAATCATCATGTGTTAAAAATCACGCATGAAGAGTTCTGGAAAAAGCACAGGACCAGACCCTGCCTGGGAGGTGGTCCTAGAGACCACCCGCCCTCTTGGGGGAGGTGGTGGTCCCATGTGTAGAAACCGCCTACCTAGAGGGGGTGGTCCTGACCGCCGGCTAAAGAGGGAATCCTTGACACTAAAGGCCAAAACATGCAAAAAATGAAGCGGAGAAGCTAGAAGAAAGCATGGAAAAGCTAAGTAAGGATGTCTAGGCTACAAATATACACTGAATGGGTTTAGGAACTCAAACACCTTCTGAAAGGACATGAATCATCACCATTTTTGACATTTTTTGACAATGTAGCACATGTAATTTATTTTATCCCTTTTACCGATCATAATTCAATATATTTTTGTTTCTTCCTTTAACTCAACAAGAAAATACTACAAATAGTTTGCTTACCTCCTTGTATGAAACTTGAATTCATTGATGTTCCATCCCATTCAAGAACTTCATTCACATTCTTCTCAAACCTGCACATACCTCTTAAACCTACAAAAACAATCTCAAATCTATATAGAACAAGGATCATTCATCATTTAACAATCATTCACATTTACAATTTCAAGGGACAATTTACAAGAAAAATCCATTAGCTTCATAAAGAGATATGTCATACAAATGATTCAAGATTTCCTTAGACCCTCTTGAGCCTCTAGGGATTTCTAAACCTCTTTCCCACCTATATTCTTCCTCTTCTCTCCTTAATACCTCCTTCCATTTGAATATCTCATGTTTAAATAACAAGAGGTGGTTGTTACATGGAGTTACTTGACCTTACCATAGTGAGGATTAACTATATCTCAATAACTTGAGTTAGAGGGAAATGAGACATGTTCTACACCATATAAGGTCCATTTACAAACTTTATTTACCCAAGATAGAACCTAGACTACTATACACTCTAATGAAGTAATTCAAATATTTGAATGACCATTTTGGAGGGAAAACTCCAAGTGGTCTTATTATAACAAAAGAAGGCCCAAATGAGTTAGAAAACCTACAAACACACCAAAATGGATGTCTATAAGCTAAACAACTATGAAAACCAAAAATTTGAAGATGTAAAAGTAATGCTCATGTGTCGGTGAATTTAATGTTGGTGACCCTTTTCTCAAATAAAACCAACATGTCGCTAACATGGAAAAGAGAAAACGTGGAAACCTTGCTCCAAACTAGCTTAGACCATACATTAGCACTCATAAATATGAATCGGGGATTTTTATTTAGCTTCCCTTGATGGTAAAATTGAAAAATATCCTCTTAACACACCGCACTTTCGACCATTCTACTATTAACCTATGAACTTATGAGACCTTAGTAAGACTTTGATCTCCCCTTATTAGCTCATGTACCCTATCACTCCTGTAATGATATGGAATCATGTGGTCTTCCATCGATATACCTATCAATACCTTAAATATGGGCACCAACGATCATATCATAGCATATTCCTTATGGACAAGTTCCTTGTTCATGGATAGGGAACCCCAACCCCGATATCATTACTCCACCATCTCCATATCTCATCTTGATCAACACGATAAATATATATGTGTATTTTGCACACTTATCTTATCACCTGTTGATGGTTACCCATGTTGAACCTATGTCATTGGTGTTGTCATTGATGTCAAGTGAAATTGATGAGAAATGCAAGAATGGTGAATAGAAGTTCAATTAGAGGCATAGAGGTGAGTGGTAGTGTCTTATCAGTGGTGTATTGAACATTTAGGATGGGTTCTGTGGGAAATGTAAACTTTGTAAGCAAGGTAGGAGTCCATTGGAGGTATGAAAATGGTTGGTATAGGTGTTCTATAGGTCATACATGATGATTATAACATGAGAGAGAGATTTTGGAGTGAGTAATAGGTCAAATGTTGGGATTCACAAGTTGTAACTGGCTCATTTAGGCCTAGTTCTAGAGCCTAATGAGGTGTAAGAGCTAATTGCAGGTCATAGAAAGACCAGGTAAGCATGGGAGCATCCTAAATGAACATCCAAAAGGTGTATTTTAGCTCCTAGAGGTAAAATTCAAAAGTCCACCAAAATTACCTTTGAGGACTAGCAGTGAATGTTGAGGTAAGTGAGATAGGTTTGAATAGTAAATGAATATTTATGAGAAATAAACTCATGGATCATGTAGAGGGGTGAGTTTTAGTGCTTCATGTCAAGTTTCATCAAGTTTTGAAGAAGATTGTGAAAGTTATGCAAGTTTTTCTAAATCGGCTTCTTATGGATTGCAATATGAGCACCTTGGCTTCTTACCATCCATTTTTTTCTAGCCTCCTTTGAATAAATCATAGAATAAAATTTTGAATATAACTATGAGCATGAGATTTTGCAAAATTTTTGAGGGAAATTGGTTGAGAAATAAAGCAGTTACAAACATTTTTCTAACAATCTCTCTCTCTCTCTCTCTCTCTCTCTCTAGGACTTCCTCTTTATTGCTTTGACTCAAATTGACTTGTCTAAGATAGTACACCATCTCAAGAAGATAGAAGAATCTCCTAGTTTTTGGAAATATTTTTGCCGCTCATGTTTGAAGGTATAGTACGGATCTGTTCCCTGTTTTGCAAGTGCGTGTAAAAATATTCTAGTTTTGATGGGTTGCAAGGTTTTTAAAGGATGTCTATGTGCATTAGAGGTGGAGAATGTCTATATCATCTCTCTATAGGTCAAGTTTTGTATTCTATAATCTTTTGTATGATCTTGGGATGAGTTTTGAAGATTAAAGAACACTATGCTTACATTGTTCGAATCGTACTTGATAAGAAAGACTATACTTTGCTGGTATTTGCAAGTTATTCACCACAAGGTCTACTTATATGTTATCAAAAGGAATGAATGTGTAGTGTTTAAACATGATTTTTACAATCTAGGACTTTCTTGGTTATCTCAAATGAAAATATAGTTTAGTTTAAGTATGAGGACATTCTATATGATTGTGGCACATCAAACTTAACTTTGTAACCAATAAGATGTGATGCAAAAAAATATATCATCTTAATCAGTGGAGTTTATTGAGTATCTTGGATCGTGGTTAAGGATTGGGTCTTTGGCTATGACAATTATAAAGGAATGAACTGTAGCATCAATTTTTTTGAGTCTATCCTCTTTGTTCATACTAGTAGATGCTTGGATTTGGTATTGGGCTTAATATTTGAAGTGATCATATGGGTGTATGAGCACAAAAATGAAACCTAAGTTCTTTATGAATATCAAAATTGTGAGCTAGGGTTTTAAACATAAAACCCTACCATTGTGAAGGAAGAAAGAGTGACGTTTGGTGGTATGTGATATATGATATATTGACTCAATATGTAGTAGAGTAATCTCTATCATCTTTGGAGAATGTTTGTGTAGTGTTTCACAACCAAGAAAGAGGTAAAATATCTAAAGATGAAACTCTGCTCTATTAAAAGCATGAAGGTTATATCTTTGACTCGGGTACTTTTGGAAGTATAATGGCAAGGTGGTAACTTTTAATTGTGGTCCAAACATCTCAAATTTGTAGAGCTAATGTATAGGATGCTTCATGAACAAGTTGTTTATTGGATGAATTCAAATGTGCAACATGTGAGTGTAATACAAGATGAAGAAGAAGCGTAAAATTTTTCCCAACAAGATAAAGCTATGTTGAAATATCTATAAGACATGAAGGTGATCTCTATAACATGTTATAAGTACAAGATCAAATCTCAAAAAGCCTCATCTTTATTCAAATCACAAAACTGTAATCATAATTCTTCACAATTAAGTGAACAATATGGTGTGTGTGAAAGCTAAATTCTTTAAGGTGATTGAAAATAGAAAGACAAGTGCATAGTGATCATGTTTAGGTAGTCTCAAAGCAATGTATCAGTTCTCCTTCACTTTAAAAATAACACATTGAAGAATAAATCTCCTCAAATGATTTTCTCATTTTATTATGAAAACTGATATAAATGGGAAAAGTTGAAATCAAATTGAAGGAGTCAAAGAAGATTGAAAGCATGTTGCAACATGCAAATTATTTATTATCCTTGTAACTACTTCTTACTTGCCTAGGGAATCTGAGAAGAGAAGTTGATAACTATTACAAAGGTTATTGTTAGTTTTGTTAGTATGTCAGATGTGAATAGAGTGTAAGAGAGTTTGAAAGGATTTCTTATTAATTTTTTACTTTTAGAGAATCCTTGAAAGGATCTGTAAAAATTGAAAGAATAGCCTGAAAGTTTTTAGATGGGGTATGACCTCATAAAAATAGTTTCTTATAAAATTATTTTTACTCCCTTCCATTCAAGTTGATTAAGAAAAATAATTGAAGAGTCGAGTGTGTCAATGGAAAGAAAAAAGGTGTGATCTTGTCTTATATATATGAAGATTATTTTGTGAGTAAAAAGGTACTAAAGGATGTGAAAGCCTGTACTTATCAATGAAAAAAATATGACTAGTATAAAGAGGATTCAAAATTGAGAAAAGAGAAATATGAAACGATACAGAGACTTATAGTGATATGAAGTGTCATTACCTCATGTTCAAGCATGCAAGGTTACTGAAATAATCTGTTATATTTTGAAAGAGATGTGTGTATACATGATGAAATCAGAGAATTATATATGATGAATAAATTACCTCTTGATTATATGATATCATAAGTTTGAACATATGAGAAAGGGTGAAGTTGAGAAGACGGTTTAAAAGAAAAATCATGACTAGATTGGAGGAATGAAATAAGTTCTATCAAATATTGATTGACAACAGATTGAAAGAGGATGCTTGCAATATTTGAACATGAAGATAGGTCTTAAATAAAAAGTTTGAAGCTTGACTCAAATGGATTTGTACATGAAATGAATTTTCTATGAAAGATATTAGATGTTGAGTAGATTATTAGAAAATAAGGCATAAAATGGGAATGATGAGTAGAATAGTAGAAGAGTGTGCTAATTTAGTTGTCACTATTAGTTGTAGGAGACAAAATATTTGTGTGACATATTTTTTGTTGAATAATTATAAGTAACAACTTAGAATTTGGGGAGTTGTAGCTTCCATCTGATTTGAAGCTCACTAAAGATTAGTTGTAGCTAGTTAAATTATAAGGGGTTGAATCCTCCTTGTAAGTTGAAGCTTACTAAAGGTAAGTTGTAGCTGAACCAAATTTTGGGAGTTGAAGCTTCCAGATTGAGTAGTAGCTTGGTCAAATTTTAGAGTTGCAGCTCCATGTTGAGTTGAAGCTCAACCATGAAATCAGGTAAATTTTAAAGGAAAATATTTGTCCTAAGCTTAGTTCTTGGTTTCAGAGGGTTTTTTCCTAGTTTTTTGTTTCCCACATTAATTTTTGTGTCTTAGTGTATTTTCTTCAAATATTTGCTTATGTATGCCACTATATGTTCATTATAGCAAAAATTAAGGAGATTGAAATGCATGCAAAAGTTTCATAAGACACCGATTCAACCCCTCTCGTTGTCTCGAGTTTCTAACAACCAAGGATACCCTCAGCTCAAAAGTCACAAATATTTATGGGATGTATTTAATTAAAATATAGACCAATCCCTCAAAGGACAACTATTTACAATTAAATCATATCAAATAAATTTGTAGACCACTCCCTCAAAGGATGGATACCATCAAAAGAAAGTCAATAAAAGTTGTAGACCACTCACTTAAAGGATGGCTACCCAAAAAAATAACATATCTTGAAAAGGACTTCACACATCAATCAATCCTCTTGTTAAAAAATGCTTCTCACATAGGTCAACCCTCATGTCAAAATCAAAGAAAAATAACATCATCCCAGGAAAGATTCCGCATTGATCAAATTTCCCATCAAATGCAAGCTTCCTACATCAATTAGCTTGTTTAAATACAAAGAGATAGTGTAAATCCTAGGGAACTATCAAAAAGAACCCATTCTACAGTATTTCCACATATACACTTTATATATGTCAAAAAATTATGAATATGATGACCCCATCTCTATCTATGATCATAGTATGAGAAATTATTGTAAGTCATACGTTACCATCTAGTATAGAGCCGCATGTGTAATATCATACATTTTAAATCAGTTTACCATCACACAATATGCATATCTAGGATGGAAAAATCTAAACATTTCATGTTATTCTCTTACCCATCTACATTGTGTGAATCATACAACAAGACCATCTCATGTCACAACAACATTAAAATCATAGTATAACATAGACATTTACAATCTAAATCATACATTCTAAATATTTCCATAACACATCATATATTAACAAAATCACTAGTCAAATCATCAAAAACACATATATATTCATCACATTGCACAAAAATCACAAAATATAACTCAAAATGATGAAAAAATCATATATATTCAAAAAGGTCTCTACATCATCGTGGGTCTAAAAAAACCCATGTATGAAAAATATATATCATCCAAAAATGGCTTCAAAAGAGCATCATACATAAAAACATATCTATACATCTACTGAGTAAATTAGAGTTCATCAAGAAAATAATCCCACTAATCTGCATAGCACCACTTGGGCCTATATCTAGTCCTCTACTAGAACCTCCCTCTAGACCCATGGTGTTAGATGTACAACACTTCAGAGCTACCCGAAGGTGGCTCTTCTTGTCTCGCATTAGATACATTACATAGTGAGGATCATGTGGTAACCTTCATCGTACTATCTCATTATAATACCTAATCTATTCACACAACGACCGGTAATTAGCCAAAATCATACTACCGTGTGGCTCCATCTAACCACTAGTTTGATCTCTCACTTCCTATAGCTCAACCCCAAGATAGAATTACCTTTCACTCCATAGAACTTTCACAAGACCTCTCTATCTCGTCGGTGCCTATCCTCATCAAGCATTGGCTTATGTAAGCTCCAACTGTATAGTGGTGACCTTTTGACTCAACCCATCTCTCTCAACTACTAATGAGGCCTTCTCAACCTCAAAATGATCCACTTTGTAGCCTCCAAATCTTCCACTCTATCCTCCTCATCTCCTCCTCAACATCACCACCACTATCTGGATTTTCCACCTCTACACGAGTTCACACCCACATCTCTACCCCATCAAACTTCCCTTACCACCATGTAGTGAAGGCCTAGGTCACATCAACATCATCATACCCCTGTTAATAATCCATACGCATCCACCCTCACACTAACCCCCTCCTCCTCTTCATCCACCATATCCACTACCTATATAATAGATAATTGTCTCCACATCATCCCCCTAGTATGAAACTTCTACCCCTAATACATCCTATACGAAAACAAATTGACGTCTTTCACGACCAAATCTGATCAACTCCCACTCACCCACCCTCCACCCCCCGCACTCACCTATCTTGCAACATAGTCATAAAATATCTCTATATGGGGAAATGCGAGGAAACTTGTATATGGGGGTTCTAAACAACATCTTTACCCTATAAACCAACAAGGAGATGCCTATAGTGGTCCTCCCCCAAATAGGCCCTGTAGCTACAAAATATGATATCCACCTCATGAAACCTACTAGATACAATAAGTTCACCTACCTAATCTATGGTACACCTTGTAGCTGATCCACTACAATATGCTTGTATGCCCAACACTCTAGAAAAATGATACATCTAATCCAAACCTCCACCTCATATCTTCATGACCACAACTCCTTGCACACCCATGCCAATAAAATGGAGGGGCCCAAGAAAGATTTTCATGTGTACCAACATATCTACTATCACCCATACCATCATCCATGAAAATAAACCTTTGGATGAATCGGATGGGCGTAACAACCTGGTACCCATCATCATTATCACCACCAATGCCCTCCCCTCCTCATCATCACTTGAATATGACCCCATATGAGAAACCCCTAAAGTACTTACCACATCACCCCCCATCATCATCATCATATAAAGTCTATATAGTTGAAACCCTATCAAGGCGTCATCAATCACACACACAAATCTTCTCACCCTGTATTGGTAAGCATAATATAATGTGCACATCCTACATAGTGACCATCATCTCTCATGTAGGCAACTTGAATGTTCATGTCACATGGTCCCAACGCTTGAACATATTAAACATTAATCCCATGTCCCTATCCATACACTTGTAATGGCGCATCCCACCCAATCCAACCTCCTCTAAGTGAGCCCAATCATCAAGTGATAATAATGCTCATACCTCATTTAGAATCTTTGGGATCCTGTCCCATGTGGTCAATCTCTCTCGAGCCTGCATCCAACAAAAAAATAATAAAAAATATTCCAAAATACACCAAAATCAATTCAAATCTATCAAAACCAATAAAAAGGCACAAAAACACAAATTTGGTAGAATCTCGGTGACTCTTATCGAATCATTTGACCCTTTAAGAATCACCGATGACTCCCAAATCACTAGAAATTTCATACAAAATCACAAGAAGTTTCTAAGCACTTATCATTCTTATATAAATAAAAAAATAAAAACACAACCAAAATATTAAATACATACCTACCTTAAAACATGTGTGGCTTGAAACCACCATTGTGCACCTTTCCGTAGCCTCCATCACGTTAAAATACACTCAAAAATCACAAATTAGGGCTCTCTAGATGTCTTAATCTCAAAATAGTAACTATATAAAATGATATTTTCAAATCACTTTATATAGCATTTTTTTCTAAACACCCAATCATCGGTGATTCATGTAATCACACAACGGATCTTTCTAAATTGTCAATGATTTTTTCAACTTACCTTTAAAATCAACTTTTGGTCCCTTGACCTCATCAAACCATCACTTTCATAATCCCTTACCAAAATATCACTTTTTTCTAGGATGTGATTCTTTTTAGGCCCTAAGACCATTTTAAAATTAGAATCAATTAATCAACATCAAACCTACCTCTTATTTTATATTCTTTTTAGGAATACTCATTTCCTTTGCTTCCATTAAGTCATACGTCTATAGGTCATAAACCACTTGGTTCTCCTATCACTCAAATTCATGGTCACATAAGCCCACCTTTGTGGCAACATCTCTTATCATGTCTGCATCTCCTAATACATTGTGGATATCGTACCAATCTGAGATCATTTCCTATAGCACGCCTATGATTCATACATTATAGGTTATGAAACCCATTGTTACCCTATGATTTGACTCTCGATGACACAAATAACACTTATGTGGTGATTTTATTTCATACCTAGTTATTGAGCACCATAAATCAAAACACACCATCATACAAACCTATCTCATCCAACAAAATTTTCAAACTAAGAGATTTCCCACCATTGCAATGATCCCTAGTTTAAAGGGGGAAACTATCCAAACAAATCAATATTTCACTTATTTTTTCTAGCATCCCCTTTATCACAAACCACTTGAAAAAAGGGAAAATGTAGACACCTATTTCTTGGTCACACCCCTCACACTCTCATTCAAAAATCCAAAAAACCTATCTTATTAGCCTAAATCATGAATTACCCTCATAAAATCACATTTACCTTCCATAAAACCTATCTACTTATCCTATTTACTCATCCTAAACCTCCCTAACCATATAAAAACACCCTAACCCATTTTTATCCTAACATCCTAACCCATAAAACCCCATAACCTCTTCCTAACCTCTTCCATTTGCACCCAAACCCAAAAAACCTCATTTGAAAGTGGTTAAAACAACTTTAAACCCATTATGCATGTATTTATCGGATCATCAATGACTTTAACAGAATCTCCAGGATTATAAATTGATAACCAAACTCCTCGTTTAGGGATGTTCAATCACTATTAGAAAAGCTTTGTTGCATTCAAAATCAAGATGAATCTAATACGAGCATCCATGCACACAATCACAATTGAATCAAGCCCTAGGAATGTTCACAAAACTTTGTAAGGTTCCCTACGTAAGTACCCAAAATTGTAGGGTACTACACCACCGGAACGATGTTACACATGCCCCAATGATGATACAAGTCACCTCGCAAGGTGTTCGAGATCCAGAGAAGCTCGCAAAGTATATGTTAGCATCCCAAATGCTTTATCCAAGTTCCTTGTGCTTTGTTTTATCCCTTGCCCCCTTTTCTTGGCTTTTTGACCTTCAGTAATGAAACCGCTACCCTGTCAGGGTGGCGGTCTCGTGATCGTTGCCCTGCTAGGGTGGCGGTCCTTCATGCATTCTCCAACACGTTCCTTTGATCGCAACTTGCATGAATTTTCAACATTTACCAGCTTTTCTCAACCGCCTTAGCTTGTATTTATGTTTTTGGTTCCCTGTAATAGTGTTTCTCCATTGTTTAATGGTAAAAGAGTTCCATTCCAAGTTACCCTTTGGTGAATGGGAATTCTATAAATAGCTGGTTTGTTTTCAAACAAATGGCCCCTCATCCTCTCAATTCTCTTGTTTAGTCTTTCAATTTCTTGCTTAGAATTTTGTTAGTTTCAGGTTTTGCTTCCATTGTTGGCAATTTGGAGGTCATATCATCTTCTTGTTTCAAGTCTTGTTTCATTGTTGCTACTACATACGGCCGTTTAAAAAAATACAATAGCTTCATTTCTAGACTAGAATCCATTAAAGTTACAGAGTTTTGTTTTATCACAAGGATAGATTCCAAAACTCTCGGTACACTTGTCTTTGTATTACCGTAATAAATCCCGCTAGAAATTGCATAGTCAATCTCTGTTCACTTGCGCTATCCCTCTCCTACTAGCATTGTATTCGGTCTATATCCAAAGATTCTATTGTTTGAATGCTATCTTCTGTTTATACTATCATATACACACACACGGATTCGGATTCACAAGGACACGAAGGAATGAGGAGATCACACACGACTAGATTTACCACTATTCTCGTAAACGCTGAGTTTGAGCTATCAAAGTTCTAGTTACAACATATCAAATAAAGTAGTGAATTATTTCATTCAGTCAAAAAAATTATTCTTGGTATTGCCGGGAAGCTGTGGGGATTGATAGTTTCTAAGAAACTATGATTCATTCCTCACTTCTGAGGTAGGATCGAGAGCCTTTCAAATTAATATGTTTAGTTGCTTAGATATTTACGATAAAATCACAAGCGCACGGGAAAATAGCCATACCAGGATACGTTGCTTTTTTATTGTTTCTAGATTAGTTGTCCATTTTATAAATATATTAGAGTAGCTTGCTCTTTAATTTCACTAAAATACGTCATTAAAAAATATAAAAATAGAAGGATGCTTACATAGTAAAAATACCTCTTTTATAATCGAGTTTATTAAATGTTAGTTAAAAATTGAATAATTTTATGACAATCATGAGACCTAGAGAGCCTAGAGAATATATATTTGAACCCATAGTACCTCAACCAAATCTACCCAAGACTTTAATGAGATATAGATCGGGACCTTAGGATCAAGTCTTTCGAGCCACAACAAACTTACAAGCAATTAGTGAGAAACTAAGAGGATTGAATATCGAAGATGAAAAAGCTTACACATTACGGTAAAATCATCCCAATTATAGATTGCCTTGATAGAATATCCGAATGACCCATACAAGTATTCGAAAGAGAGAAAACATTTGGTTGCGATCCTTTGGTTCTGTCAGCCTAACGTAGGAGACCTCCTCGTTGACATAGACACTAGCTTACGTATCCAAGTTGCTAGAACACCTGTTAGGTACTCGAGAAAATCATACAACTTCTAGTTCTAAACGTAGAGGCTGAAAAGGCATACAATTATTGGATAGTTGGAAGAAGAGATTGATTCTTCACATGACCATAACAGGTCCTTAACAACCACGTACTCACGGTTGTGATCCCCAAGTTCCACAACCCAACGGGCCTACAGATCAGTCAAGTATTGACACCGACTTGTGAATGCTGGTGTTTAGATCTTCACCACTCCCACCAGATATTATAACACAGTTTTCCGTATTAAACATAGAAGCTAATCAATCCAATATTTTCTAGGCTAGACCAGAAAACCACCCATAGCTAACCACAAAATCCACTAAAACAACCTACCACTACTTTCATGACCTTGTCTGGAGATATATACGAAGCTCCCATAGGTCACTTCCCATGTATCCAACAACCAAGAAATAGGATCTTGGTAGAGCTTGACATCGATTGGAGCCTTCGAGTAGCCATTATATCCGAACGAGCCATCACACCAATCCAGGTTAGGAGGGCCTTCTTCACCTTAGATTCACAGATTTCATTATTGCGTATTGAGGATTTAAGATTACCCGATTAGCTCATATATATCCATTCACATTCAACATTCACCGGTTGTCTCGACACGACCTCGGGAAGTCAGGTACGAGGAAAGGGTACTTGTAGATTCCCATGCTCACTTGTCACTTTTCCATCATACAAAATTGGTGAACCCAACATGAACAAGTACACAATCTTCTGATTCAGAGTCAGATTTCTACTTGTTCTTCCAATTAATATACTTTTCATCTTTTCCACCCTTTTAGCCTTCACATCAGCTTCACCAACAAAATTAGTGAACCAGACGTGAATACAACTCATATTCCTCTTTCTGTTTTCATTTCTTCAATCCACCTTTGCTCTTTCCCATTATTTTGTGGGTATTCATATACCCCGAATATGTCAAAATATGATGCATATGGCAGACCTCTCTCAGGTCTCGAATTAAACTATAGTCAAAAAAATAGATAACCATCACCCTCACTTTCTGCATGGGTTGATAACTATTCAAGTAATTACTTGTCATCTCAAACTCCCCCTCACAGAACCAGTTCTAGTTCTTCGTTCCGAATTGAGGAGTTTGATCAGTTTACACAAACACAACAGCCAGAGCCATCAGGCTCTAACAATATGATGTTTACTGGAGAATCTACTTCATCTCCTCGGGTCTTGTTTAGACCATAGATTAGTAGACAATCAGACCCACTCCCCTTTTTAGATGAGGAGTACTTGGCACGCTTCGCTAAAAGTGAACAACGCTTCCAAAATATGTATCCACCTTTAGGAAGTTTACAAATATAGTCTGATACCCTATTCTAGGAGAACACCCCCATTCCTCCACCTATGGGAAATACCCTCGGTGAAGCTTGGCAAGGTAACGACCAATTCATAGTAGGGTATCATACCCCTTACAACCTCAAGCCATACAACAAACACCCTTAAGGCAAAGCACTACGTCTTCACCGATGGAGATCATTTCAGCCTTAGCTGAGAAGGTTAGAGGGCTAGAACTTGCTCAAGAAAACCAAAATTCATATTTTGGGAAAGCGGGAATCCCCAACCCTCTGCATCACCCTAGTCAAGTTGACCTCCTTACAGGAACAGGCACGTTAGGCATGCCTCCTCAAAATCCTTATAATTATCCACAACAAACACCAACTAGGACAACATTTTCAAACGCCACTCCAGTTGAAAACATGACACCTCCCGGCTTGGCACCAAACAACCCGTACCAGAACAATGCTCCTCCTTATTTAAACATCTATTCAAAATCACCACAAGGAGACATGTTCTCTTCTCCTAGGATGTTCGTTCAACCACAGGGATTCCCTTATATCCCTACAAACACATATGCTATGCCATATCAACAACCCATTCCACCTCAACCCCCTCAGCAAGCCCCGTCGATGGTTGAGGCCTACGTAGTAGGGACTTACTCAGAATATTTGAAAGAGCCCCTAGACTTCACCATACGAAGTGTTATGCTTCCGAGACCTCTTCCTGATTTTCCCAAATACAAAGGGGAAGGGGACCCAAACACACACATTAAGGCCTATGCCATAGCCATATGGGAATTACTCCCTTGGGACGGGGTTGTTTCTAAAATATTCCCTAAGACCCTAGAAGATATTTCCCTTGACTGGTGTTACAGAATACCTGAAGCTTCGATACACTCATTTAAATAACTCGTGTTAGAATTCATCAAAGCTTTCAACATGAACAAATTGTTAAGAATGGGAATCAGGGATTTCTTACATATCAAACAAGAACATAATGAATCCGCCACTCATTTTATCCAAAGATGGCGTATGGTTCTCTACTCATCAGCAAGTGCTCCAAATATGGATCAAATGGAACTATGTGATTTATTCCTTAATTCACTCAATAGAGAGATAAAGGAAGAAGTCAGAAGTTCCCACTAAGAACTTACGATGAAGTACTCGAAATTTCTCTCCGAATCGACCAAGCAACGATTGATAGTGGTCGTAAGACATATGGGACAAATGGGAAATTAACCACTCCCAATCAAAACACCGTGGCCTATCCTAATGTTGGGAACACTAATCAAGGACCTAAGATCCTTAACAAGAACCACGGGGTTACAACAGATGGAGTAACTGACCAAGCTAAAAGGGAAAATATTGTAAACATTTCGCCACCTGTTAATAATCAGCGAAATAATAATTTTACCCCAACAATCAACGCGGTGGATTTTAATCATCCACCATGGAAACAACAACAACAACGACAAGTCCAGATGCAAAGTCCAAATCAAAACCCAACCGGATATCAGAGTCAAAACCAAAGGCAACAACCTCAAAATTTTAACTCTAAAAACCAACAACCTTATCAAAATTTCGGGCCACAACAGGTTTTAAATCAACAACCTTGAAATTACAATCCCAATCTATATTGTGGCTTCCACAAGATTCAAGGCCATGATACTAGGACTTTTTGTGAATACAATAAATTCATGCAGCGTTTGCTAGAAGATCAAAAACAACTCTTTATAGATATGTTTTTAGAAAATTTTGTAGTACCCATGCCAAACGCTTATGCAGGGGTAGTTTCCCCTCAAAATGCATCCCTCAAGATCTTCAATGACCCGCTCCCAAACCATTCTAACAACAACATGTTAGATCCTAATGGAACAAATAAGGGTGTCATGACAGGAAACAATGATCATGAAGCTTCGACTTCATTAAATCCACCAGTCGCACCCCAATTAGGAACTCGACCTCAAACTAAGATAGTTGGTTTAGTGGAGTTAGATACCGAGCTACCCATAGAAACCATAACAAGAACACGGGATTATTCTTCTCAACCAACTCCAAGTTATTCATTAGATCTAGACAACACTCAACAAACATTGGTAAAACCTATAGGCGCCTATGATCTAATTAATGATTTAACTAAAACCTTCTTGCACATCTCCTTCTTGGATTTGTTAAAAAACTCTCCCGCCCATAAGGCTGCCCTCTTAGAAGCATTAGGCCTTGGTCATTTAATCAACATCACTCCTCCCCCAAAATGTAGGTAAACCATGTGGAGTTTGACGTTTATCTATCGGGGCAACCAGATAGGGATACATAATTTATATTCGATATAAGAAAAATGTCAATAGATGCTGAAATTACATGAAGAGGTGACCAAGCTTTACATTTACAAGTTTGGGTCTATAATAATTATGTTAAATGTACAATGGTCAAAAATGGGGCAGTAGATCAACATAGTCTCCTTCATTTTCCTTCAAAATCTAGGATATGGAGAGACAAATTGTTCCACAACGCGAAATACACTAAGGGGTTACGATAGCCTCAAAGCCACTTCGATTGGATCCATAGTTTTACCAGTCACTTTAGGACCCAAGACGGTTCTCACCAAATTCTATATTATAGATCAGGAAACCAATTATAATATGATCCTTGGTCAGCCATGGATACACTACATGAAGGCAATCCCTTCCACGCTATTCCAAGAAATAATATTTCTACACTTAGGGAAAATATTCGTGGCACGAGATGACCAAAACCCTTCGATATACATCTAGATGATTTGAAGAAAAGACCGGTGTTCACTCCGAGTTTGAACTCCCAAAAATCAGCTTGTCAAACCAACTAATTCACAATCAAAAGAAAAGTGATACCCACCACCGAGTTGGAAATTACAAATCCAGTGAGGATGTTCTAGTACTAAAAATGAGACTAATGTTATAAAAAAATATCCCTAGGGACTACCACAAAAATTGTTGAGTTCTTTGGAGAAAGACTTACCTATTCTCCTACCATTTAATTCCATGGGTATAGGACACACCACTACAGGAAGCGCTTCTCTTCCATCGGACGGAGTTTGTATGGTAGAGGTAATCAAGAGAAAAAACAAATACGACAGTTATCCCAATGTCCATTTTTCAAAGAAAATATTGGACTCTCCACTACGATGGAGCTAGATGTCGCTTTGGAGCTGGGGTGGGGGTGATCTTTACTTCACCTGAGGAAAAGATCCTACCTTTTTCCTTCAAATTAAACTTTGAATGTACAAACAATGGAGTTGAGTATGAAGCTCTCCTCCTTGGCCTCATCCTAGCTAAAAGAATGGGTGTTAACAATATAAGAGTACTAGGAGACACACAATTGGTTAAAAACCAAGTCTCTGAGGTATATGAAACTAGAGATGAGCACTTGTAGCTCTATAAAACAATAGTATTAGATCTAAGTAAGGGATTTAAATTCATATCAATTGAAGCAATCCTAGGAGAATAGAACCTTCTCGCAGACTCGATAACAACCTCAGCTTCCCGTTTCACCCCAAACAACGAGTTGGAGGATACAAATTTCATGGTATCACTTCGTACCAAACCATTAGTGTGTAAAATACCAACAAACTCACTCCTAACTCATGGAGAATTTGAGGACGATTTTTCTATCATGGGTCACTTTGACGATGATAGAGTCACTCTCGAATATCTAAATGCCTATGTGGAGCTACACCTTGCTCACCGTATAGTTGATCTTTTCCTAATACCACATTCCTCTTCCTACTTTGGAAATCCCACGGTAGAGTCTCCTCCATAGAAGGATCTCAATATCTACGAGATAGAAAATGGAGAAAGCTTGGAGCTACATCCAGCCCCACCTGAATTTGAAGAAGGTAACACTTCTTTGATAGAAGAAACCATTGACATAAACATTGGAAGCAGGGGAAGAACCAAGAATTTTGAAGTTGGGATCCTCGTTAACTCTAGAGGAAATAGAAATACACACCGAGTCCTTAAAGAACATTGAAAGGCTTTTGCATTTAATTATAAAGAAATGACGGGAATCACACCACAAGTCATGGTACATAATCTTGTCACTAAACCAGACATAAACCCAATTAAATAGAAGTTAAGGCCAATGAAGCCAAAAGTGGCTCTCATGGTAAAAGAGGAAGTAATAAAACTTCTCCAAGTGGGATTCATCAAGCTTGTTGACTATTCACAATGGGTATCTAATATTGTCCCTGTCCTAAAAAAGAATGGGAAGATACACATTTGCATAGATTTTGGGATATTAACAACGCTTGTCCCATGGATGACTTCCCATTACCATCCATTGAGGTTATCATTGATGCAACAACTAGATTTGAGCTATTGTCCCTCATGGATGGGTTATCATGGTATAATCAGATTAAAATATCTGAATAGGATCAAGCCAAAACTACATTTATAACTCCTTGGGAACATATTGCTACGTTGTCATGCCATTTGGTCTTAAGAACATAGATGCTACATATCAGCGGGTAATGACATATATATTCCATGATCTTATCCATAAAATTATGGAATCATATGTGGATGACTTGTTGGCCATGGCCAGAAGTGCTATGATCATCTAGAAGTGCTCCATATCATCCTCTCACGACTAATCGAATATGGCATCACATTAAATCCAAAGAAGTGTGTGTTTGGTGTGACAGGAGGTAAACTTCTGGGATACATTATATCTTCACGAGGGATTGATGTTGATCCGGCCAAAATATGGGCTGTTCTCGAAATGATCCCACCATCGGACAAGTCTAGAATCAGGTCATTTCTTGGGAAACTCGGTGCAATCCAAAGGTTCATCCTAGATTTAAGCTTTGCCATTCATCCAATCAACAATCTACTCAAGAAAGATTATAGCGTCGATTGGACTGAAGAATGCAATAAGGCCTTCAAAGTAGTTAAGCGCTTCTTGTTGTCACCACCCATGCTAATGCCTCCCAAGCCAGACCACCCTTTGATCCTATACTCATGAGCCACTCATGTCTCGCTAGCCTACATCTGGCTTAAGAAGACGATGACAAGAGAGAATGCATGATCTATTTCATTATTCGAATGTTGCTCGATTATGAAACACATTACACACAGGCAGAGAGAGAATGCCTTGCCATAATTTTGTAAAATTTTTTTTGAGACATTACATGTTAAACCAAGAAACAAGGGTCATTGTAAAGACAGACCATTTACGAACATTTCTCACATAAGGATCTTTATCTAAAAAGGTTGGCCGTTTCATAACCTTAATGGGAGAATTTGAGTTAACGTTCGTGAACCAGAAATCCATTAAGGGAAAAATCATTGCAAACTGGTTAGCTGACAATCCACTAGATGGAGGCGAGCTGGTAGATCTAGACTTTCCCGATGAGTGTGTATACTTTGTCAAAACCAGGCCCCCCATTTCTACATGTCCCTGGTATATTGATATCATCAATTTTATCATGGACCATACATACCCGGAAGGTGCCATGTCATAATAAAGAAGGAGGTTATGCATTATTACCTCTAAATATGTCATTTTAGACCAAGTACTCTATCGTAGAGCCTTCGACGACATGCTTCTAAGATGTGTCAACATAGAAGAATCCAAGAGGATTCTTCATGAATCCCATAGTGGGATATGTGGGGCCACTTCGGTGGTCACACCACCACTCGCAAAATACATCGGATGGGATATTTTTGGCCCACTCTCGAGCATGACGTAGTGGAATTTGTATGTAAGTGCCACAAATGCCAAGAATTCTCTCATGAGATTCACATGCCAACATAATCCCTACAACCAATAGCGACTCGTGGCCCTTCTCCACGTGGGGTCTGGACTTGATAGGGAAGTTCTCTCCCTCATCAACCGATGGCCATAATTTTATAATTATAACCACATAATATTTTACCAAATGGGTGGAAGCCATGCCTCTCACCACCGTACCAGGTTTGGTGATTTCAAAATTCATTTTGAATCAAATTATTTGTAGGTATGGTGTCCCACAAGTCATTATCTCAGATAATGGCACATCCTTTAAAAATGACGAAGTCCGTGAGTTATGTAGCAAGTTCAAGATAAACCATCACACGGCCTCTCTTTACTACCCTCAAGCCAATGGGTAGGCCGAAGCGACAAACAAAACGTTAAAAGCTATTCTCCTTAAAACAGTCAAGGAGAACAAGCGAGATTGGCATTTAAAACTATATCTGGCCTTGTGGGCCCATCAAACCTCAATAAGAACACCAACAGGAGTAACTCCTTTCTCACTGGCATTCAAGGCAGAAGCAGTTCTCCCACTTGAGGTTGAAATACCTAGTCTCCGTATCTCATTACAAGGGATTCTAGACGAAGAAGCTTACATGGAGGCATGCCTCTCTCAACTAGAAAGCCTTGACAAGGCCAGGTTAAACACCAAACAATGGCACAAAGCCTATGCTGACCGGATGTGTCGGCTGTACAAATAAAAAGTCTATGAGTGAGAAATATATGAAGGAGATTTAGTTCTAAGACTGGAAAGCTAGATCGATAAGAAAACTAGAAAGGGAAGGAAGTTTTGGCCCAAATGGTTGGGCGCATACCGAGTCATGAAGGACTATAGAAATGGTGCGTATCTCTTGTGCACACTAGAAGGTGAGGAATTCGGTGAAACTGTCAATTCCTTGCATCTTAAGCGGTTTTACACATAAAACACCAAAGTCATTACTAGTACATTATAGCTACTTACATTGCATTAGTCTCTTACCTGCTTCATTATGTCCATTTCATAAAAATGGTAGTCCAGGAGCTTATTCTTAAACAAATTTGTTGCAAATTTCTGAAGATATTAGCACGAGGCATTCATGTCGATTCTCTTCAAGCATCATCAAATGCTTTCAAATCTTCTCATCAAATTCTCTGAGACAAATATTGACGGAAACCATACTAAGACCTGCATACTTGGCTTTGCTCTATCTTTCTACTAGGTGAAGTTGTCCTTGCCAACGGTTTGTTCTAGAAGCTTCTTGGTGTCACATATATCCCTCTTAAATCTCTTGGAATGAAAGGATATCCCAAAGTCATAAATTAGAAATGTAAAAATCAAATGAAATCAAAAGCACCAAGCAAACAAAATATTTTATTTTACACACTTCTTTGCCCCATCAATCTTCGGTGATAAGCCCACATCTCTTACTGGTGATGTGATGTTGGGAAAGGAAAGAAGTGCCCTTACTCACCTGTATCTTGCCTTTGGTGACAAACCCATGCTTCTTACTAGTGGCGTGAGGCAGGGTGTGGGGGGTCTAGTCACACAAACGAACAAATCTTGGTATGCTAAAAACACAAGTCAAATTCTATTAAGAGGAAGAAAATATCCAAATATCTAAATTCCAAAGAGATTAAATCCTCAAAACCAAATTTTGTCAACCAGGTTGCCATTTATGAATCTAAGTCTAGATAAACTGAAAAGTAAGTGGCCTTCTAAGCTTCGTAGTAGTTTTGAGTAGGGTGCGTGTGTAGGTCCAAATTTGGTTCTTATTCATTTGGTTTGTTTGTCTCTCATCATTCCATTCAATCAAACTCATACAACTTGTGCCCTTCCTAACTCTTGGTGTTGAGCCCTCACGTATTACTAGTTGTGTGGATTTGGGATTGGGGCAAGTTCATCTCTTTATCACTATGCATTCATCAAGTTTTTCCAACATAAGAAGAAATTATAAAAATTTCCCAAAGAATTTAAAAGTTCAAGACTACCATATGTTAGTATCATCTCATATCGGCACTACAAAAACATACACAGTAAAATATTCTATCTACTATCATTTGTTATCCATTGCATACATTTTGAAAACATGAAAACAGTATTCTAAAAACATCTAAAATACACATATAGAAATGAGTCACAAAATTCTAGGCACCAAGAGTCTAGAAGATCCAAAGAAATACATATATATATATATATATATATATATAAATCAAAGTTTCATATACAATGCCATCATGCACTAGGATGGTCAAAACGCTCAATGAGCCCAGAAAGTACAAAAACACTCGTATAAACATCGACAAAATACCAAAAAAATAGTCTCTCAATCCCTTTAGGATCCCTCAGAGGGTGCACGGACACGACTAGGACTTTGGCTATGTCGGCACTCCGAATGCACTAAGGGCTCGCGGTCAGACCCGGTAGCTACCGTCTCACTATGAGAATGGCTCCTCCTCATCAGTGCTCGTTGTCCAATATCCAGCCACCTCTATGTGGAGAAAATTCATAATCTTCACCCACATACTAGACAGAGGAAAAAACATCGGTGTCCTACCGGGTTGCTTGATGGCTCCCCACGTCCATGGAAAGCTCGGCATGGGTCTTCTCCAGGGGAGAAGCAAGGTATCTGTGCATACCTAGTGAATCAAGTCTCGCCACTCATGTGATCCTTTGCAAAAAAATGAAAAAATAACTTAAGTGTTGTTTTGACACTCTGTAATGGACCATTGTGGTAGTTCCTGCAGTGTGGTGGTAGTTCCATAACCGCCGCCTTGTTCGGGCGGTGGTCTCATCCTGCAAGTTCAAACGGGTCATGTGCCCTAAAAATGCTCAAAAACGCAAAAATCGACCATTTTAACTAAAACAAAAGCCTACCCATTAGGCACCCCCTAAGTGACCCTATTAACACTAGCATTTCTAAAAATGACCCCCCCAAGACAAAGATTTTGACATTTTAACATTTTGGGTGCAAAAATGGTAAATTAAGAAGAACTAACCTGAGATCTCGCGGGTCGATGTTCCGCTCTCGGAGGCATGATCGCTATCTCACCATGAACATTTTGACTATACTCTCGTCGAAAACTATCATCGTGGGTCCTAGAGCTCAAAAAATATCAAATCAACACACGCAAATGAATAGGAAAATGAGCTCGTTATATATATATATATATATATATATATTATATATATAGTGTTTTGACTCATTTTTGAATGCCCCTTTCACAGGTTTGGAGCGCCGATGGAGGTAAGTTCTTATCCCCGCACAAATGGTAAGTCCTCATTTCATATTAATTTAGTATTTATTTTCTCGACTTATTTTATCTATCTGCACTTGAGTCCTCTTTTCATTTTGTAGGTAGCGGGAATTTGGATGGCATCATTTCGACACATGGGTGTGTCAGGTATAATTTCTAGCTTCCCGTTTTGGGACCACCATACTCGGACCCACCGTTTTATGCCTCTTCATGGCTAAAACACTTCTCCGAGGGGGCAATATGTATATACCCAAAATTATAGGGTACTACACCGCTAGAACAATGTTACACATGCCCCAATGATGATACAGTTTCTCGCAAGGTGTTTAGGATCCAGAGAAGCTCGCGAAGTATATGTTAGCATCCCAAATGCTTTATCCAAGTTCCTTGTGCTTTGTTTTATCCCTTGCCCCCTTTTCTTGTCTTTTTGACCTTCAGTAATGAAACCGCCACCCTGCTAGGGTGGCGGTCTCGTAATCACCGCCTGCTTGGGGTGGTAGTCCTTCACGCGTTCTCCAGCACATTCCTTTGATTGTGACTTGTGTGAATTTTCAACATTTACCAGCTTTTCTCAACCGCCTTAGCTTGTATTTATGTTTTTGGTTCCCTGTAATAGTGTTTCTCCATTGTTTAATGGTAAAAGAGTTCCATTCTACAAGTTACCCTTTAGGGAATGGGAATTCTATAAATAGTTGGTTTGTTTTCAAACAAAAGGACCCTCATCCTCTCAATTCTCTTGTTCATTTTTTCAATTTCTTGCTTAGAATTTTGTTAGGATCAGGTTTTGCTTCCATTGTTGGCACTTTGGAGGTCATATAGTCTTCTTGTTTCAAGTCTTGTTTCATCAAGCACGCATACATCTGACCCAGTTTAAAAATACAATAGCTTCATTTCTAGACTAGAATCCATTAAAGTTTGAGGATTTGTTTTATCCACAAGGATAGATTCCAAAACTCTCGTACACTTGTGTTTGTATTCCCGTAATAAATCCCGCTAGAAATTACATAGTCAAGCTCTGTTCACTTACGCTATCCCTCTCCTACTTGCATTGTATTCAGTCTATATCCAAAGCTGCCATTGTTCGAATGCTATCTTCTGTTGATACTATCATATACACACTTTCTAGATTCAAGAGGACATGAAGGAAAGAGGAGATCTGCTTGAGGGAAAAAATCACACACAACTAAATTTACCACTATTATGTAAATGCCAGGTTTGAGCTATCAAAGTTCTAGTTACAACATATCAAATAGAGTAGGGAATTATTTCATTTCAGTCAAAATCTTGTTCTCGGTATTTAGGAAGCATGGGGATTGATAGTTTACGAGAAAGCGTGATTCATTCCTCACTTCGATGTAGGATCGAGATCCTTTCAAATTAATATGTTTAATTGCTTAGATATTTAGGATAAAATCACAACTGCATAGGAAAATAGCCATACCAGGCTATGTTGCTTGTTTTATTCTGTTTCTAGATTAGTTGTCCATTTTATAAATATACTAGAGTAGATTAATTTCACTGAAATACGTCATTGAAAAATATAAAAATAGAAGGATGCTTACATAGTAAAAATACCTCTTTTATAATCAGTTTATTAAATTTTAGTTAAAAATTGAATCATTTTATGACAATCATAGGACCTAGAGAGCCTAGAGAATATATATTTGAACCCATAGTACCTCAACCAAATCTACCCATGACTTTAGCTGATATAGATAAGGACCTTAGGATACAGGTCTTTCGAGCCACAAAAACTTACAAGCAATTATTGAGCAACTAAGAGGATTGAATATCGAAGACAACAAAGCTTACACATTCTGGTCAAATCATCCCAATTATAGATTGCCTTGATAGAATATCTGAATGACCGTACAAGTATTCGAAAGAGAGAAAACATTTGGTTGCGATCCTTTGGTTCTGCAGCCTAACGTAGGAGACCTCCTCGTTGACATAGACACTAACTTACGTATCCAAGTTGCTAGAACACCTGTTAGGTACTCCGAGAAAATCATACAACTTCTAGTTCTAAACGTAGAGGCTGAAAAGGCATACAATTATTGGATAGTTGGAAGAAGAGATTGATTCTTCACATGACCATAACATGTTCTCCACAACCACGTACTCACGATTGTGATCCCCAAGTCCCACAACCCAACGGGCCTACAAATCAGTCAAGTATTGACACATTGGATTGCGAACGCTGGTGTTTAGATCTTCACCACTCCCACCAGATATTTTAGCATAGTCTTCCGTATTAAACATAGAAGCCAATCAATCCAATATTTTAGGGCTAGACCAGAAAACCACCCATAGCTAACCAAAAAATCCACTAAAACGACCTACCACTACTTTCATGACCTTGTCTAGAGATATATATGAAGCTCCCACAGGTCACTTCCCACGTATCCAACAACCAAGAAATAGGATCTTGGCAGAGCTCGACATTGATTGGAGCCTTCGAGCAGCCATTATATCTGAATGAGCCATCACACCAATCCAGGTTAGGAGGGCCTTCTTTGCCTTAGATTCACAAATTCATTATTACGTATTGAGGATTTAAGATTACCCAATTAGCTCATATATATCCATTCACATTCAACATTCATTGGCTATCTCGACATGACCTCGGGAAGTCGGGTATGAGGAAAGGGTACTTGTAGATTCCCATGCTCGCTTGTCACTTTTCCATCATACGGATCCCTCATGCTTTGTCCATTTTTTACGCTATCAAAGTACATATCATCATCGTAATTATAGCCCAAGTTATTTACGCATCATCTATTATCGTGTCCAAATCATCGATTCATATTTTTACATCTAATTAGCTTATTATCAAAGAAATCATAGTTCATTAGTAATTACCAATGATTATGTTTGAATCACCAATGATTCTTCTTGAATAACCCATGATTCCTAACATTTTATCATTCTACCATATTTACATATTTTCAATCATTTCCTCATTTTGGTCTTTGTCAAATCTATCTGCTCCAAGATGTGTTTCCTCGTAGATGACAATTCCTAGTGATTGACACCCCATTACTAGTATCTACAACCTCCTTATCCTGTAACATCCCTTCATGTGAGATAATTTTAACATCACACATGAACTTAGCCTATACATCATCACTTTGACTCCTAAGATTAAAGACATTGAAGACCAACTTGAAGTGATATGTGAAATACAAGGCATAGTAAAACAATCCTTGTTTGAGTACTTCTTATTGTAGACACCAAAGCTGGGTTACACTCCCCTTAGTCCCTAATCGGATAACCAACTTAAACATGGGCACCTAACCATGGACCCCTTTTACCCTACATTAATAATTAATTTAATTAAATTAAATACCCATCCTCACAATATCTATTATTTTATTACCTTAATTGACCTAATTTCCACCTCACCCTAGACCTATTCTTGGCATGTTTCCATAACTAAAAATAACTAAGTCTTACTTACCTTAATGAGCTAAGATTTGGTCTAACCCTAAAATCAATCCCTAAAATCTCTTTAGCCACATTCCAACCCATTAGAAGGGAAGCTTCCATTCTAATCCGTGAGAAAAAAACTATTTGGGCGCAAGAAATTAGAAAGATCTACCCATTTTAGTAAACCTAGGGAATCCGCCTTAACTGACGCCAGTTACCCCTAAACCGACTTCATTCAACCCGGAACCGTCATTGGTTACCATTTATTCACCTAAGCAACCTTGTTTTTGGGTTGGAACATTTTGAGAGCAAGAAGGACAAGAGGAGAGCTGCATGCAAGAAAAAATAGAGTCTTTTCACACACCCAGGCATCCATAGCTAGCACCATGAAAGATCCATAATCATTGGTATTCACGGTAACTTTCTAGGAAGAGTCACTACAACACCAAGCTCCATTCCATCAACCAATCATCACCACCACCCAACCATTGGACCTACAACATTGGTAAGTGTTTTATAATTAATCATTTCCATTCTTATTCTATTCATAGAGTTGTTATCATTCCTATTATTATTATTCTATTAACATCCCCATCCTTCCATAGCCTTCTTTCTGGAAAACCCAAAAATATCACCCACTGTTTATCGAGATCACCTCTCTGGCCCTTTCGCCTCTCTAAGTGTTCTCAATATACCCATAGACCTCGCCATCTCCTTCTTTAGCCCCATCCAACCTCACCTAGCCTCTATAATAAGGTTTTCATTGAATTATTGTCACCTTACTATATCAATGCCGGTTACACATAACCAGCGCGGTTACCCATAATCGTCGTTAGTCTCCCATAACCGTAGTCGGTCTCCCTTAACCATCGTTGGTTATACCCAATGACATCAATCTTTGTTTTTATACCTTGCCCAATATTAGATCCAAACAACCTCCTACCAATTGACCTAAACAACCCAGAATCGAGACCACGACCGGTCTCGGTACCTTTACAGACACCTCATCTATTTGATCCAACTATAGCCTAGCCTATTGTGATTGGATTTTCTTATCGTACTTGAATGAGATACCTAAATCATATCAACTATAATAGGAATTTACTTATTTCTCACATTAATTTGTTTTAAATAGTGGATTGACAACCCCTCTAGGAAGTATCACACTTCCCAGAACTAGCATACGCTAGGAAATCCACTATCATATATCATTTAACTTCTATTTTTTGGTCTTGTTTTCTATTATAGGTAGTTCCTCCTAGCTTAAAGGAAGCTATCAAAATTGGCATTGGATCGAGAAGTTTGAACACACGCATCAACCATCAACCAACCCATTTAATAGGTATTCCTCTTATCCCTTACCCTTATCTGTTTTGTCATTCAAAAATGTAAAGAAAACGATGAAACATTTTTGCATGCTCGGTGGGACCCATCAAGGGTTCTATTGCATTTTCTTCATTCCTAGGAAAATGTTGTGTTGTTTCCTTAAAAAGATTACACATTAATCTTCATCCTTGGGAATCTTCTCTTCTTTCTAATTTCTCTAAAGGATACATTTTCTTTTGGTGCCTTTAAAAAGAACCATTCTTCTTGATTTTTACATTTAGTGAAAGAGAATACCCTCCCCTATTCACCATTTGTGTCATCAAACATAATATTTTGATTTGGGCTTAAAATTGGGTGTATTACATTCGATTTTCTACATTTAGCTCACATTAAAATGAGGGAAACCTATATGTTGGAAGTCATGCCCAATTGATGGGTGACACAAGGAATTGTAGAAAGCACACGTGTGTGTGTGTGTGTGTGTGTGTGTGTGTGTGTGTGTGTGTGTGTGTGTGTGTGTGTGTGTGTTACCAAACTTGCACAAAATTTGAAATATACATATCTTTGTTAAACAACATCTTACCTTAGAACACTTGTCCTATGATCAACGACGGTTCTCTAGTAACCATCACTGGTCAAATTGACCATCATCGGTATCTGTAGTTAGTTTTCCAGATCCAAATCTTGACCATATTCACCCTCCCAATCTCATTCTTTTCTTTCATCTTGCTTTCTGTGTCATCTACAAAATATAGTCTTACTAGGTCGAACTTGTTCACATGGTGCGACTCGCGGAATGGACAACGCTCTTATATTTCACACGAGTTGTCAACCACTCCTGCCCATTCCTTCACCACCCTTTATCCTATCACCCATGGATCCAACTTTACCTACCACCATTGCTACAGGTGACAAAGAATTTGCATGACTCCTTGATCAGAATCACACAGCCTTATAGTTCTACCTTTCCCACTCTTCCACCCGAGACTCCTCAAGTCAGTTGATACATGACATGCATGTATCCATATCAACTGCCCTAATTCCCGGTTCTACATTAGCCCCAATAATGTGACATTACCCTCACCTACTTCACCCTCGGTAGTTTCGCAGCTAGGACCCATACCCGTTATGACTGCTGCGTCTGCAGATATCACTTGCGCTGTCGTATCTATTGTCATCTCATTAACCACCCAAGCCTAGCCTGCCAGCACACCCATTTTCTCACAAATACCCATTACAACATAACCACCTATGGTTTTGGTGACCCCTACTCCATTCCAGAATCTTGTCCTCTCCATCCCACAAACACTACCCCCAATCACTACTAGAGTCACGATGACCATCCCATCTACATACACATACTATCAACAACCCCTATCTTGTTTGTTACCCATTCTAGATACATACCCTCTATGTTGGCTCCTTATTCTCAACCTCCCTATTCAGCATCACCATATAATGGAATGTCACCCACGTCACAAGTTCAATACCAGCCCCCTTATGCCACAAAAGGAGCCCTTCCACCACAACCTACTAATGAATTCATCAAGTTAATGATGGGAAAGATGCAGACACTAGAAGCATCAATTTTTAGCTCACGCAATTCCCTAACCTATGATGAAATTTGTAATGAGCCTATTCACCCATCCATTCCTATTCGACCATACCCGTACATTGGGAAATGCCAAAATTCAACCGCTTCAATAGCAAAGAGACCCACAACAACATTTGTGGTCCTTTAAAAATGGGTGTTACCTGATTGCCACAATGATGCTTTACTTCTGAGGACTTTCCCAATGTCCCTGACAAGACCTGCATTAGACTGGTACAGTGGGCTACCAAGACATTCCATCTACTCGTTCAATCAACTAGCCTAGGCCTTCTTAGACCACTTCTCAATTAATATTGTTAAGAAGGTTACCATGACTGATCTTTATTGCACTCGAGAGTATGACGACGAGTCCATCATTGAATTTTTCACTCATTGTACGATTTAATTAATCAGCACACATTCTAGCTACCTCAAACTGAACTCATAGAGTTATTTACTCGAGCTTGTGCTAGAAACATCTCACCTACCTTGCAGGTGCATACCTTTTGTACTTTTGATGAGGCATTCACCATGGCACAAAAATTGGAAATTCATGCTATTGAAGAAAAGAAGATTCAACTTTGTAACAAGAACATCGCGTTCAAATCAAATGATGCTTCTTCATCTTCAAAACCCCAAAACAACTATTCAAAACCTAAAGGGTTTGCCAATGCTGTAGTTTTCAAGGCTAGTCCCCCTCATCAATCAAGCCCAACCAAACCTCCTTTTAATGTCTCTTCATCTAAGCTTTCTAGTTGGACGAGAACAATGAAATCACACTTCAATAGGAGAATATTACTCTTCTATTTTGGAAAAGATTGTTAAGGCTGGTGCCATTACCCTTCCACCTATAAAACCACATACTAGTTTTGACCTGAGCGACCCATGCCCGCATGGTATAATGAACATGATTTTTGTAATTATCATCATGTCAAATGTCATAGCGACAATAATTGCATCAACTTCAAGAATATCATCCAAGAAATGTTAGACAATGAAGATCTAGTCTTGGATAACCGAATGCACCTACTAACCAAAACCTACACATCTTCAAGAAGCCATTCCCTAATCATGCCCCATCTTCCAACCAAGTTGGTGATACCTCAAACAATGATAACAATGTCCGCGAGGTCCATGCTATTTTTGATGACATACCAGTTGCTTCCCAATTGCCTCATGTTACTTCCATAGATGAAATATTAGCCCAAGATCCCCTACCTACACAAGAGCCTATTTCATCTACTCCTTCATCCACAGAGGAACCCTCTTCATTTTCTCCTTCACCCGTGGAAGAGCCTATAATTAGCACGCCGCCTTTGACCCCTCAAATTTCTAAACAATTGTCAATGGCACCTCTCCTACTCATAGAAGATGCAGGTCCACCACCTACACCAACAAAAGGAGAGTCCACTTCATCTAGCCCGTCCTCTCCTCTACCCATGGAGGATTATATAGAAGTACCAATGTCTTTTGATGACCCTTCACCATCAGACCTTCAAGATCTCACTTTGGTCTACTTTCGGCTCTCTTACCCACAGTCCGAGGCTAGCCATTTCCCTGTATCTCAAACATATTTTACGGGGATTGCCACTTGATCCATGTCAGCCCCACCTACATCAGTACCATTCTCATGCTTGGCTGATCACCTGGACTATGTCGATAGATCCTTACTTTGGGGATGCCTTCTACTTCTTGTTTCAATACAAATGCAACTTTCACTCACTGACACCTCCACTATCCATCCAAAAGTGTTTCGAGTGACCAAACCAAACACAACCATGATTATTGCAACACCTTCCATGTCATCATCCATGGCCCAAATCACACCTTTTCCCATAACCCAACATACATCTACACCCAAACACCTACACACATGTATATAATCTCCCTTACCTAATCCTATCACCACCTTAGGGGTCATACTGACAGCTAGCCTTAATCACCCACCCATCAAATTAGATTTATGCACATTTTCCAAAACTAACACTAAACTTGACTTGACTCTTAAAAATAAGATCCAACCTCCTAGGCCTCATACACCAACCTCACCTACCACGCCATTATCACCTTCACCCCTTCGTCCATCCTAGGGCCTCACCCCTCGCCCCTAGCTAAGAAACCATCTTCCACCTAAGAAACCAAGAACACAACAATCCATCTCCTCATCACGGACCTCTAATATACCCAAGTGACCCACACAACTTCCGCCATCACCTGTAACCTTCTTACCACCCATACCACCACTATCATCCATAACTTCTTCACTACCCATGATACTTCCTTCTCTTTCACTCGCACCTTCTACCCAACCTCTACCACCCACCTCCATAGCACTTCCGTTACCCCGTGGGTAACCCGTCCTCTTCCACCATCTGCTTTTCCATCTACATCTCATACACCCATGTCATCATTGCCCAAAAATATGTAACCTAAAGCTAAAAATCCGCTACCCTCCAATAAGGTAGCTAAACCAACCAAACCTTCCATCACCAACTCTTCTACCATGCCCCTACCCAAGAAGATATGACCAACACCTAAGACCACACCACACACCAAACTAGTAGACCAACCTACTCCCCCTCCTGTAAAGACTCTTCCCCCACAATCAGCCACACCTATACCCACACCCACATTCACCTCCCATTGTGATCCACTTGCAGGATCCTATGCCAAAATCTTAACCAATCTCCTTGAAACTTCCGTCATCACATTACCACCTCTTAGACCTTATGACCCACTCAAACAAAAACCAAAAAGGTTTTGATTAAACCAAAATTTGTGCCTACCATCATGTGCCAGACATGATGTAGAGAGTTGTAAGGCTTTAAAAACCACCCTTGTCCAACCGTGTCTAGACGATGGAAAAAGTAACACATGAGCATGGGAATCTACAAGTACCTCCTCCTCATACCCGACCTCTTGAGGTTGTGTTGAGACAGTTGGTGAATGTTGAATGTGGATAGATATGTATAAGCTAATCGGGTAATCTTAAATCCTCAATACACAATAATGGAATCTACGAATCTAAGGTGAAGAAGGCCCTCCTAACCTAGATTGATGTAATGGTTCGTTTAGATATAATGGCTGCTTGGAGGCTCCAATCAATGTCGAGCTCTACCGAGATCCTATTTCTTGGTTGTTGGATACGTGGGAAGTGACTTGTGGGAGCTTTGTATATATCTCTAGACAAGGTCATGAAAGTAGTGGTAGGTCGTTTAGTGGATTTTGTGGTTAGTTATGGGTGGTTTTCTAGTCTAGCCCAGAAAATATTGGATTGATTGGCTTCTATGTTTAATACGAAAAATTGTGCTATAATATCTGGCGGGAGTGGTGAAGATCTAAACACCAGCGTTCGCAAGCCGGTGTCAATACTTGATTGATTTGTAGGCCCATTGGGTTGTGGGATTTGGGGATCACAATTGTGAGTTTGTGGTTGTTGTGGACTGTTATGGTCATGTGAAGAATCAATCCCTTCTCCCAATTATCCAAAGAATCGTATGCCTTTTCAGCTTCTATGTTTAGAACTAGAGGTTGTATGATTTTTTCAAAGTACCTAACAGGTGTTCTGGCAACTTGAATACGTAAGCTAGTGTCTTTGTCAACGAGGAGGTCTCCCGCGTTAGGCTGTGGAACCAAAGGATTGCAACCAAATGTTTTCTCTCATTTGAATCCCTAGCACGATCATTCAGGTGTTTTATCAAGGCAATCTATAGTTTGGATGGTTTGACCAGAATGTGTAAGCTTTGTCATCTTCGATATTCAATCCTCTTAGTTGCTCACTAATTGCTTGTAAGTTTGTTGTTGCTCGGAAGACCTATATCCTAAGGTCCTGATCTATATCAGCTAAAGTCGTGGGTAAATTTGGTTGAGGTACTATAGGTTCAAATATATATTCTCTAGGCTCTCTAGGTCCTATGATTGTCATACAAAGATGATTCAAACTCTAACTAACATTAATAAACTGATTATGAAAGAGGTATTACACTACGTAAGAATTCTTCTATTTTTGTATTTTCCAATGACGTATTTCAATGAAATTGAAGAGTAGCTACTCTAGTATATCTATAAAATGAACAACTAATCTAATAACAGAATAAAAATAAGCAACGTAGCCTAGTATGGCTATTCACCTGTGTAATTGTGATTTTATCCTAAATATCTAAGCAACTATATATTTTGAATTTTGAAAGGCTCTTGATCCTACCTCAGAAGTGAGGAATGAATCATAATTTCTTAGAAACTATCAATCCCCATGACTTCCCTGGTGATATCAAGAGTAAAATTTTTAATCGAAATAAAATAATTCACTACTCTATTTGATATGTTGTAACAAGAACTTTGATAGCTCAAACACGAAGTTTACAAAACAATGGTAAATCCAGTTGTGTGTGATTTTGTCCCCTCAGTGTGATCTCCTCATTCCTTTGTGTCCTCATGAATCTAGAAAGTGTGTATATGATAGTATCAACAAAAGATAGCAATCGAACAATGGTAGCTTTGGATATAGACCTAATATAATGTGAGTAGGAGAGGGATAATGCAAGTGAACAGAGATTGACTATGTAATTCCTAGTGGGATTTATTACAGGAATACAACACAAGTGTCGAGAATTTTAGAAATTATCCTTGTGATAAAATAAAACCTAAAACTTTAATGGATTCTAGTCTAGAAATGAAGCTATTCTATTTTTAAATTGACTGTATGCAGCAACAATGAAACAAGACTTGAAACAAGAAGATGATATGACCTCCAAAATGCCAACAATGGAAGCAAAACCTAAAACTAACAAAATTCTAAGCAAGGAATTGAAAAAATGAACAAGAGAATTGAGAGGATGAGGGGCCATTTGCTTGAAAACAATCTAGTTATTTATAACCAATGCATTTACCAGAGGGTAACTCCCATTTGATCTCTTTTACTATAAAAAAGGAAAAACACTATTCCCAAGGAGCATAAAATATTAATGCAAGCCAAAGTGGTTGAAGAAAGCATGTAAAATCCAAGATTTACGTTTGACGTGATCGTTAGAAGGATCTGGAAAATGTGTACAGGACCGCCACCCTATGCAGGGTGGTGGTTATAGGACCGCCATCCTGTCTTGGGTGGCGATCACGGGACAACCGCCTAGGCAAGGCAGTGGTGTCTTCACTGAAGAAAAAAATGTAAGAAGAAAGGGGAAAAAGGGAAAAACAAAGCATGCAGAGGTTGAGCAGGGCATGTGGGATACAAGTGTATACTTAGCGAGCCTTTCTGGATTCCGAACACCTTGCAAGGAAACTGTATCATCGTTGGGGCATGTGTAACATCATTCGGTGGTGCAAAGTATGTTACAATTTTAGGTACGTATAATGTCCTCCCAAAGAAAATTTTGATGATGATGATCTTCTTGATGAAGACAGGATTTCACCTTCACCAATTTCCATAGATTTTCTCCCATTTCCTATTCAGCGACCAAAATCTCCACCCCAACAACTCTTTAATCCACCCTCGAGATTAGAGATCAACATGGTTTGTATAAGAGAGTTGGCCAAACCACCATCAAAATGCCAATGTACCCTAATAATTTCACAAGGATCGTATCCCCCACTAGGGTTTTATCCCTCATGCTACTATACCTTCCATGACACATCCTCTTCATCCACCTCCCCTCGATTAACATGATCAACATTAGCAAACCATGCTCGAGAAAGACAAGGGCAATCAAAAAGCAACCGGCCCATCAATGAACTCTATACCCAACATACCATCCGCACCCATACCCAAAGTCATCATTTGAGGTCTTGCATATTCTATTTCCGACGGGGTCACACATCGCACAATGTTAAAACAACTACACTAACCCCCTCAAAATGTCTTTATATGACCTCGTATAAACCTCAAAGTCATATTGTCAAGCCCTCATGGAGGTCCTTCAATCTATTTAAGTCTTAGCAAATGACCCCACACCCATCTCCTCCATCATTACCACTCACCACCTAGCCTCTCTCACTATGTCTTCGTATTCCTCTACACCTCCACCTACTCGCCAAATGGCCGCCTTAAGTTTTTCAGATGAAGAGATTTCTCCCTTCTAGTCGACCACCATGACCCTGTTATTTTCATCTCCATCTTTATCGATAATTTACACATATGACGTGTTATGATCAATGGTGGTGCTAGAATTAATATCATCTCCTCCCATGCATATGACCAAATGTGGATACCTACCAATTACATGCATGGTAACCCGATTATGCTACGCTCCTTCAATGACGCCATGACCTCTACCCTAGGTACCGTTGTTCTCTATGTCCGCATGGGCCCCCGCACTATGCCAAAACTTTTTATGTTCTAGAAGGAGAGTTCTAATATAAATTGCTACGTGACCAACCTTAAATCCATGCCATGGGTTGTGTCCCTTTGACTTTACATCAATGCCTCAAATTTAAACACGAGGGACATAATTACACCATCCCTACCAACCCATCACCTTTCAAGACCTGTAACATGCTATATCAGCCCAATGATGTGCTTGTACAAGTCAAGGCATCTGCCACTATCACCACTTCACCTTCATCCATGAGCCCATGCACCAAAACTTCCACTACTTCTACGACATCTACCCTGCTATCTCCGCCTGTGTGTTGTAACCTCCCTTCGCCGACACAATTGTTACTTAGACATCTAGTGATCCATCTATACCTACTACCCACATACCAACTACTTGTTTCGCACGGAATGTTTCGGCTCTGTGAGAATAGACTTGCTTCTATCCTATCATTCCTTTGAGAAAGCAGATAAGGGTTAGGGCTAGGAGGAATACTGTTGAATGTTGAGATGGTGTACGCGTCACCGTAGAGAAAGATCGGATCGATTGCGAAGAACTCCTTTTTGTCTTGGAAGGACTACTGCAAGTAAGAATACAAGACCATAAGATTTTAATTAGACAACAAATGAGGGATCTGCCTTAGGCCTAGGAAATATAAAAACTTCCTTTTGAAGGTGGTGAGTTCCCCTTTTAATATGATTCAACACAAATGATAATAAAATGTTTTCGCAGAATGTTTCGGCTCTGAGAATAGACTTGCTTCTATCCTATCATTCCTTTGAGAAACAAATAAGGGTTAGGGCTAGGAGGAATACTGTTGAATGTTGAGATGGTGTGCGCGTCGTAGAGAAAGATCGGATCGATTGCGAAGAACTCCTTTTTGTCTTAGAAGGACTACTTGCCCCTGATGTAGATGCAAGTTTCAGGACTGTGATGATGAAGACAGGACCCAAGTTGGATGCAGTTTCCTCCGATGCTCGGATGAGTGTTACTGGGCTCTGGTTATTCAGTTGTAGTCTTGGGCTTGATGTCCTTCTCTACAATCTCTTCTTGTTTCTTCACTTGTCTCTGCTCGGCCAAGCAAAATCTGGATTCTCTCGATGATTTCTCCTTCTCTCCCGATCAAATGAAAATCTGATCCTTTGTTTTTGGTTGGAAGTGGTCATTTACAGGGAACCGATGGTGGTTACGCAACCGACGGCGGTCAAGTAGGAACTGGTATCGGTCGGGTCAAAGCGGGCTATTTTTGGTAAAATAGCCAGCTTTCCCTCCTTTTCTTCCGAGGGATTGGTAGCGGGCTTGGTCAAGTCATTATGAAGTTGGTTTTAGGTGTGGATGAGGAGTAATTAGTCATAGGTGTGGAATTGGACCAAGTTATAGGTCTTAATTAGGTTAGGTCATGATGAGGTGGCGACATGAGGTGGCAGGTATGGTGATGTGGATTTATTAATTATAAGGTAATTAATAAATATTTGTGTAAGGTTTAGGTGGTGAGGTTAGGTTGCGAAATGCGATGCGGGTCACAAGGGGTCGTAAGACACAAATTTGGTGTCTACATTAGCCCCTTATTGTCGTGTAGTTTGTTTTGTAAAGCTGCACGGACAATAATAAGAAGTGGTTACTCCTGTTAAGGGTATAGGTAATCCCCCTCAAATCTATCACAGATTGAGGTAGCGTGAAATCAGGGATAGGGTTGATAAAGGGTAAATGGTGTTGAGATGAGGGTGAGATGGTGGGGTAGGTCCAAAGAAGCAGACGCACGTTGAAATGCAGTAGTGCGACCAGGGTACATGATTTGACTAGCAAACCAGCAATGCATAGGCAAAGGTCGATAGTTTATCCAAACAAGGGTGATATAATCCTGGTATCCAAGGCATAGGAAGTAACTCCAGGGTATATAATGGGTAAGGTACAGGAACGTTTTAGGCTTGTTCGGCAGTACCAAATGGTTGGTTTGGTTGAGATAAACGTCACGGTCTAGGTCTAGGCAAAGTTGGTCGACAGATCAAGTCAAGGACCCTAATCATGCTAAAACACGAACAGGTGAGCTCGATTGAACAAAAAAATTACATGATGGGTGGATTAAAGTGTATGTTGTTGATGTTGGGTAAGGTATTGAAGTGGTACGGCCTTGGGTCGGGCCAAGTTGTTGGGTTGCGGCCTTGGGGCGGGCCAAATGGTTGGGGTGAGGCCTTGGGTCGGGCCGGATGGGTAGGGTGAGGCCTTGGGTCGGGCCGGATGGGTAGGTTACGGCCTTGGGTCGGGCCGGATGGGTAGGTCACGGCCTTGGGTCGGGCCAAATAGGTTGGTGGCGGCCTTGGGTCGGGCCAAATGGTTAGGGTGAGGCCTTGGGTTGGGCCAGATGGTTAGGGTGAGGCCTTGGGTCGGACCGGATGGGTAGGTTACGGCCTTGGGTCGGGCCGGTTGGGTAGGTTACGGCCTTGGGTCGGGCCGGATGGGTAGGTCACGGCCTTGGGTCGGGCCAAATGGTTAGGGTGAGGCCTTGGGTCGGGCCAAGTTGTTGGGTTGCGGCCGTGGGTCGGGCCAAATGGTTAGAATGTTTGCAGCAAAGGTTGATATAGGCGATGTGGGTGAAAAAGGGCAAATAGTAAATAAGGGCAGAAATTGGGGGAAATTTGGAATAAAACCGATGTCGATTGTATGTGACCGATATCGGTGAGGGGACCGATACCGGTTCCTTAGGGCATAATAAAACCGATATCGGTTATGGGCGAAAAACCTATAAAAAGAAAAATACGGCCTGTCATTGTCACTTTTGCAATTTGGAAACCAATTTGAGTTGTCTGACGTGGAGAGTTAAGATTGGAGCATTAGTTGCGTGAGGTGGCGCTATTTGACTGGAGGAGTTAGTTGTTAGTGGGCCCGAGTGAGGAGGAGGCAGCAGTTGATTGGTGGAGGACCCAGAAGAGGACATTTGGAGCCATGGCACAACCAGGAGGAGCAGGAGGGGCTGGACCAGCTGGACCACCACCACCCATCCCTCCACGACGACGTGTCGTCGTACGGGTAGGTTCGAAACCCCTCATTGTGTGTATTTTATTGCATTATGCTATATTTGGGGTTTGGGTAGGAATGTACATTTTTTAGGAAATAATTAGAAAATGGAAATGATTTGAAAAAGAGAGAGGGTAGATAGGTGAAATAAGCCAAGGCGGCTGGGTGGGTAGGTTTTTAGGGTATTTGGGTGGGTAAATTGGTAAAAAAATGAAAAAATGTAGGTGGGGGGGCCGCGCGGGGTTCGGCTCCGGGAAGTTACAGCGACCGATGTCGGTCGCTAAGCAAAATTTCAGGGGCAGGGTGTTTTGTGTTGGACCGGCGTCGGTCGGTCGTGGACCGGCGTCGGTGGGAAGGGGACCGCGGTCGGTTATGGGTGACCGCTACCGGTCCTTAGTGATTTTTAGCTATTTTTGTTGGTTTAGGTTATGTTGTTGTTTTTGAGTTTTTGGTAGTGATTTGGGTATGGTTTGGGTTGGGGTGGGGGTGTTGTGGTATTGTTTGGGTGTTTCAGTATAGGTGCGGTCCTGACTTAGGTTTATGTCAATTTGTTGGTGTGGGTTGTGATTTTGTTTTTGAGTTTTTGGATGTGGTTTGGGTATTTGGGCATGGTGTAGGGTATTTGAGTATGGTGTGGGTTGTTTGTTTGGGTGTGAAGAGGGAGGGGGAATAGCGTAGAAGTTTTTAGGGGAAGATAGATGGGCGTAGACGTGTGGTATGGAGTCGGGTTGTGGTCGGGGGATAAAAAAAAGGGGTATAGAGGGTATAAGTAGATGTTGTGATAAAGAGTAGGGCTAATACTGTGGGTTGGTTTTGTAGGCACGTCAGCAGCTGACGATGCGGGATAGGATGCCCCCGCTGTTGGTACGGATGCGGCCACACGTATCCGCAGCACACTGGGGTATCATGCGCGAGGTGGGACTCGGCGGAGTCCAGCGGTACAGAGCGATCGATAGGGATCATAGTTTGATGGTCGCCCTCATCGAGAGATGGGATCCGGCGACCAATGTGTTCCATCTCCCGACTGGGGAGATGACTATCACATTGGAGGATGTGTATCGTATCCTTCGACTGCCGATTGAGGGAGAGGCAGTCTTTCAGGTGGACGCAGAGACTGCCATGGATAGCATCCTACAGGTTTTCGGGGATGCAGCCGCGCTATTGACGTATCACAGCGCGAGCATCGGGTATGGGGATATGTACCGTGTGCATCGCCATGAGACACGGCTTGCCATGTTGATGATGATCGGGATCACCTGCTTTGCCCTCCCGGACTCAGAGGGAGGCCGCTTTCCATGGGCGCTGATGGGGGTTCTACACAAGATGGTGGAGGAGCACACCTGTTATGCTTGGGCACCAGTATACCTAGTACAGTTGTATCGAGAGCTGTGGGGCTATCGCCGGATGAGGTGATTCAGGATTTGTTCGATGTTTTTGCTGCATTGTTGGGCATATGCGCACATCATATGCCTTAGACCAGTAGGGCTGCCCCAGCAGCCAGGGCCACAGGTCATATAGAGATATGGCTTTCAGAGGTGGTTGGGGGTCATGGGCCAGCCACGAGCAGTGCTTGCAGGGCGGGATGTCACTTATTACAGGCATTTATTAGAGGGCCTGACAATGGCAGATATCATATGGAGACCTTACAGAGGTCATCACCCACGCAGAGGAGCCCGATTACAGTTGCGCTTGATCCAGTACACTTTCTGGATAGCAGGACGGAGGTCGGGAGAGTATGAGAGGATACCCCTAGAGAGGGTACGCAGGCAGATGGGGCTGCGATAGGACGAGCCACCTCCCTTCCCCGGTCGCACTGAGGGATGATGTAGAGGCTCCACTACCTGCACCACAGCCCTTGGACCCAGATTGGGTTGCTGAGAGGCCAGCAGATGACACTGTAGATGATGCTGGTTATACGGGAGCATATATGGTTTGGTGGGCTGGTCAGAGAGCAGCGAGGATAGCACAGCCTGCACAGCCAGACTTGGCAGCGGTGACAGCAGAGCGAGATCAGCTCAGGGGCCAGGTACAGTTATTACAGGGGCAGCTTGCTGCTGCACAGGCACAGATAGGTGTTTTGCGTAGGCGTAGCTTGAAGCTCGTGCATGTGCACAGCACCACCACTACTCAGCGGCACACGGCCACAACCCGAGCACAGTGCAGTGTACCACCACCAGGTAGCACATGCACCACGGCCCAGCACGAGTATAGGTACCACCACGGCCACAGGCACCACCAGCGGCACCAGCACAGGCACAGGGGGCACTGGTAGTAGGTGTCAGGGGACCAGCCCCAGCACCTACGGTGGCTCGAGAGCGTTACATGGAGGCTAGAGCGGAGGCCCGATACTATCAGGATATTCTTGATGGTACCGGGGCTGATTATCAGCCCTATGCGGCACATAGAGCAGAGACCTCTCGGAGCCAGAGGTCTCAGGGAGGTGCAGCCACAGCTGGTGGGTCCGTCACAGGCAGGAGGCGAGAGGTAGGACAGGGACCAGCAGGCAGACAGGCAGAGGGAGGTGGAGAGAGCTGAGGGGTCCCTGCACATTTTGTATATTGGACATGGGCACCGGTCTGCGAACCGGTTGTGTTGATAGAGGCCTGCGTGCCTATTTATTCATTCATTTATTTATTATACCGCCCTGCCATGCCGAGCACGGGTTAGACTGATTGATACCGGCCTGTGAGCCGAGTATGTTTTGATATGAGAGACCGGCCTGCGAGCCGAGTTGAGTTTATTGATGGTTATTGCGGCCTGCGTGCCGGCTTTGTTATATTATGAGATTACGGAGGCCCCGATGCAGGGCACATTGTATTTTTGAAACTTTGTATATATATAGATATGATGTTTTGACCCACATGCTGTGCGTAAAAAGCGTTAAATGTTTTGTCGATGGTTTGTGATATGTGATATATGATGAGTTTGATTGACATGGTGTTATATATGAATGATGTTGATGTCTTTTGTTGATGGGATGTATATAGATATAAATGATGAGTTTAATTGACATGTTATATTATGAAATGTTGTATGTTTGGTCGCTGGTGTGTGAATATTAAATGGTTGTAGCTGTTGATTTGGATCCAAATGGTGTATAGAGTAATGGTTTTTGATATTGGTTATTGATGGCTTGTTTGTTTTGTAATATAGAGAAATGATGTTAATGAAATTGTAATGAGATGTGGATTTAATGAAAAATATGGATAATGGTGTTGTTCATGCAGGAAAAAGGGACGGGCGCCACAAAAATTTCCAAAAATGAAGAGACGACTTAGGTTTAAGCAACAAGGGGTAACTTGACCGATATCGGTTATGTAACCGATGTCGGTAGATATATGACCGGTATCGGTTAAGTAACCGATATCGGTTATGCAAGAATTGTTTTCCTAAAAATAGAACTGCTGGGTTGGCAACTTAAGTTCTTATTTTTAGAGCCATGCAAGAAGTTAAATACGTGAACGCGACGCTTTTTGACGACTGAGACAGGGAATTGCATGAGAGATTTGAGTGAGAAGGAGAAAAGAGACAGGGAAAGTGAATGTGATCTGAGATTCAGAAGGCAGAAAGGCAAATTTGAAAAGGGTGGTGATCATGGCAGAACAAGGAGAAGCATCCAGCAGGCAGGGACGAGAGGGAAGACGAGTGCCACCTCAAGCTGCTGCAACCCAAGAGGTAAACGGTTTGGTTGTAATTTGATTTTTGCATGTTTTCTGAATAGGATGAGAGAAGTGTAAGTGGTTAGATATGAGAAAGAAAACGTGATACGTGATAAGGGTTGGGGATGGTATGAGTGCTATGGGGCGGGTAAACAGGGGTGGGCCTATATGTTTTTAGGTAGAAATAGGTAGAGATTTGTTCTTTTGAGTAATTATGTGTCGTTTTGATGTATGCAGGCAGAAGCAAGGTTAAGGATGAATGATACTGTGCCAGTGTTGTTGTCACGAATCCGAGCGAATGTAACACCAGCTGAATGGGCTTTGATAAATCGGTTGGGGTTAAGTGGAATCCGCTATTATTCAAGAATCGCGCGTAACCATGCTATGTTGCAGGTGTTGATTGAGAGATGGAATCCAGAAAAGAATACCTTCTATCTACCAACAGGGGAGATGATAGTGACTTTGGAAGATGTGTTCCATATTTTGAGACTCCCAATGATAGGAAAAATAGTGTATCAGGCGTTGCCCAGTGTGGGGCGGGCAGCGATAACAACAGTATTTGGGGACGCTGCACGAGATTTGACACAGTGAGGTTTATCATTTACGTATGGTACAATGTATGCAACACATCCTGAGGAAACAAGGTTGGCCGTGCTATTAATGATAGCGGTGGGGTATTATGCATTGCCGAGGGCGGAAGGTGGAAGATTTCCCAAAGCATTGATGGGTGTTATTTGGGAAATGATAGAAATGAGCGTGACATTCGCATGGGCACCCACCTATCTGGCAGAGTTATATAGGGGTTTATGGGCATGCAAGTGAAAACACAGGATGACACTGGATTGTTCGTACTTATTACATTGTTGGGCCTATGAGCATATTGGTTGTGTGCGTCCAATAGGCCGACCCATTGAGTCGGGAGAGAGAGGAGTGCAAAGGTTGGGATTCAGATGATGGGTCCAGACAGAACAAGAAGCGAGATCCCAGGCCGTGATAGATGACATTGAGTATTATCGGACTGGGTATGGGAAATGGTGAGTGACTGCATGGATATTTGTTGAGGCCGTACGGGAACTATATGGTGACAGAGCACATAGCTGAGGAGTTGAGGGGTGTAGAGCGATTGAGGTGGATCGCAGGGCATAGGCCGGGTGAGTACGAGAGGATTCCTCTAGATCGCGTGCGGCGATAATTTGGGTTCATTCAGGATATTCCTATGACATATAGACCATACATGAGGATCGACGCCGAGGCAGCATTCTCACCTCCCCGGCCGACACCTCCAGAAGGGCCAGAAGAGATAGCAGCCGATCGTAGGGTTATGGATGCGGGAACGATGGAGGCCTATAGAGTATGGTGGGTAGCAGAGCTGCGAGGTGCACGTGAGTGCCCTGACATAGCTGTGATTACAGTGGAGAGAGATCATCTACAGGATTTGGCTCGCCAGCTTCAAACACAGGTGAATGAGACAATGGGAATGTTAGAGGCTTCACAGCTACGAGTGGAGAGACTGGAGGCAAGATTCCTCCACGCGAGAGGATGTATTCGTATGTTACAGGAGATGTTGGCGGATCAATGGGAGGAACCAATGGTAGTGGCACCTTTGAGGATGGAGAGGCCAGCTGAGAGGCATCGACGATCACGATCACCACCTGATTCGGGAGGAGGTGCAAGGGTCTAAGTGAATTTTATAGGAATATAAGAATAAATAAGGATGCCGACCTGCGAGTCGATGATAGAGAAGATGTATTTGGTTAACATCTAAAATAAAACTAAAGATGTATGTCTTTTTGAGTGATGATAATAATAAGAATGGTTGTGTTTTAAATGTTGTTTTGTTTGTTTTGAAAAAGGATAAAGATGAATGTTGGCAAATAGAAATACACAAAAAATATTTATATTGACAACACATGAGAGGGTATGGTAGGGGATGGTCGAGCTAACCTTGGGAGACCCCATGTCTCCTAAGTGCTGCCTACATAGCCCATTGCACAAAGCAAGGAGGGGCCTCAGACCGATGTAGTTCTCCCTCGGGAGCGGGAAGAGGTGAATTCGGGTGCAATTGGTTGTGGTTAGGTAATTTTGTTGGTTAGTAAAAATTTGATGTTGGTAGGGTAATGTTGTTGGTGTTGGTAGGGTAATGTTGTTGGTGTAGGTATGGGTGAAGCGAAAGTTAGCATACCCAAGTAGTAGGGAATCATGTCCTGATTAAGGTCAACACACAATCCTAGAGCCGAGCAAAAGAGGCAAGAGTGTCCCAATTGAGAAGAGCTAAACAAACCACATATTAATGTAGGATGAGCTTGAATCCCTAGGTACCTTGCATAGGCGAGAAGTCGATAGGTGAAAAGAGTGGTATAATCACAATATATCGGATATACGTCACATCCCTTGAGTTTTGTTGTTTTGATAAATGGTGAGGTGAGGTGGTTGATGTGGGCGAAGGTGCAGAGAACTTATTATAAGATGATGATTCTGACAAAAGAAAACCAAACCTAAATAGACAAGTCCATGACTCAAAAGTGCTTTGAAGTATTGCTTGTATTTTTATTTTTATGGATATAGACTGATCGATGCGGGAAGTCTACATGGGATACGTAGTTTGTTGTTCTTGAGGTCTTTCGAAGCTGATTAATGCGAGAAGCTTCTGATAAAGGCTGACTGTGTATAGCTGTCCTTCAAGGGAGCAGTCTATTTATAGTAGCAGATGTGGTGCTTATGTATAGCTGTCCTTTGGGGGAGCAGTCTATTTATAATAAGAGCAATAGTTTGGCATATAGTTGTCCTTCAAGGGAGTAGTCTATTGTATAAGTTAGAGGTCTAGATGTCCGTTGGGCATGAAGCATCTAGTTTTTTTTTTTTTTTAAGAAGTTTGACTCAAGAAAATCCCATAAGTGTGTAATTAAGAATGTGTCATTTTGATACTTTGAAGTCATGGACTAGACTAAAAAAGGGGAAGGCATCTTTTAAGGGGAGGTGATAATCAAACCATGTGAGCTTGATTGGATTTTGATATGTAAGAAACAAAGTGTATGCGGTGGTAAATGAGCTCAAGGGATGAGCGTAAGGTAGATAAGCAGTGATATAATGCTAATTTCAACAAGAGAATGGTCGAAGATGCAAGGCATTAAGGGGTTTAGGCTCAGGTTTACCATTAAGCGAAGCTAAACGATAAGTGCCTGATCCATAAGTGTGAGTGATAATGTAAGGCCCAATCGAATTAGGAGCAAATTTTCCATGTTTACTCTTTTCTAGTTTGGTTACATGTTGATTCTCTTTGAGGACAAGATCGCCAACCTTAAAAGTACGCTCATGAAGCCATTTATCATAAGCACGCTTGATGCGTTTTTGGTAGATTTGAAGGTGATCAAGAGCCGTAAGATGACGCTCGTCAAGAAGCTCTAATTGGGCTAACCGCTCTTAGCGGAAATCATCGTTGGTGAGAATATCCCAAGAGATATTCGAGGGAGAGTATTTGTACTTCGAGAGGCAAGACACCTAGGTACCATATACCAAAGAAAATGGTGTGGCATTAGTGGAGGTATGAATGCTAGTACAATAAGCCCAAAGGGCAAAGGGAATGTGATCATGCCGGTTTCTTAGGACTCATTGACAACTTTCATAAGGATTTTGGTTAGGGTTTTATTAGAAGATTCAACTTGACCATTGGCCTGCGGATAGTAAGGCGATGAGAAACTAAGTTTGATACCAAAGTTGTCACAAAGGTCTTGTAACAACTTATTTTTAAAAGATTTACCATTATCTGTTATTAGGCGATGAGGAATACCAAAACGACTGATAATGTGATGGTTAATGAATTCGACAATTTTTTCTTTTTTAGTTGAAATGAGTGGAATAGCCTCCACCCATTTTGTGTAATATTCGGTTGCTGTGATAATCCATCGGTGACGTTGCGAAGAGGACGGATGAATCTCACCAATAAGGTCTAAACCCCATTGTGAGAAAGGCCAAAGATCTCGGGCGACCTGTAGCGGGTGGCTAGGAGTATGTTGAAGGTTGGCATGTTGTTGACACATAACACAACGCTTAACATATTCGTAGCAATCGTTATTGAGAGTAGGCCAATAATAACCTAGGTGAAGGATTTGTTTGGCCATGGCAAGGCCACTAAAATGTCCACCACAAATGCCGTCATGGACTTGTTAGATGGTATAGGTGACCTCCGCGCCGGTTAGACAGCGAAGGAGGATGCCATCAAAGCCACATTTATAGAGGAGTCCCCCATGACAACATAACAAGAAATACTTTTAAGAAAAGCACATTTACTCTGAATTACTAGAAAGGTCAGGTGGGAGAACAGAGGTTGTAAGGTAGTTGTGAAATTGGTGGTACCAGGTATCCTATGAATTAGTAGACACAGTATTTATCATACAAACTACCGGGGCTGAGTAGGATGGGGCAAAAAGTTGTTGGACCAAGATGAATATGTCAGAGTCAGTTGGTGCGGCAGGAATTTGCGAGGCTAAGCAAGCCATAGTATCCGCAAATTTGTTAGTGGAGCGGGGAATGGTCTGGATAGAATAATGAGTAAATGAGGTCAAAAGTGAATCCATGTAATGTTTGTACTTTTGAAGTTCCTCATTCTTACATTGGTAGATGCCCATAACTTGATTGACTACCAATTGAGAGTCGCCAAAAATGTTAATAGATTTGACACCTAAGTGTAACGCAACCTGGAGACCCAAAACAAGGGCCTCGTATTCTGCTGTATTATTAGTGCAGGGGAAATCAAGCCGGAATGAAAGAGGCATAGGTTCAGTGTCAAGAGGGATGAGAACAATGCCGGCTCCCTCCGCGGCTGACATTTAGATCCATTGAGAAAGAGGTTCATTTGAGATGACTCTTCCCCGAGTGAAAGAGTGGCGATGAGTTCGTCTGGGGGAAATTAAAATTGGTGAATTGTTCCCTAGGTAAAGGGGCCTCCGCCAGTTGGTCTCGCAATAGTTTGTCCTTTGATTGACTTCGTTGTACAAACTCAAGGTCAAGGTCGGCGAGGAGCATAAGCCATCAGGTGATGCGTTGGTTTAGATGTGGTTTGGCATACATATAATGAATGGGGTCCATGTTGGTGATGAAAAAGTTTTTGTGATTCAGGAGGTAATGTCGGAGTTTGGTGGCTACGAATGATAGGGCTAGGCACAATTTTTCTACATGTGTATACCTAGTCTCATAATCCACGAGAGTACAACTTATATAATAAACGGCTTGTTCTCTACGTGCCGAGTCCCGATGTGTGAGCATAGCTCCTATAGCATGGTCAGTGGCAGAAAGGTAAAGGTAGAAAGGATGATCATCCTGAGGTGGAATAAGCACAGTGGTTGCAAGAGATAGGATTTAAGAGCTTCAAAGGCTTGGTGACACTCTTCACTCCATTGAAAGGCAATGTCCTTTTTAAGAAGGTGATGAAAAGGGTGACATCGATCCAAGAGTTGGGAGATGAAACGCCGGATAGATTGAAGTTTACCCTGCAAACTACGCAATTGTTTGAGGTTTTTGGGTGGGGGCATTTCTAGGATAGCTTTGACTTTAGATGGATCGACCTCAATGCCACGCAAAGAGATGATAAAGCCAAGAAGTTTTCCAAAGAACACCAAAGACACATTTCTTTGGTCAGTTTGACCAATATTGCAACAAAGTGATCGAAAATAATGGTTAAAACATCGAAATGTTCACATCGCGATGTTTAGATTTGCCAAGAAGATCATTGACATAATCCTCAAGGATAGTGTGCATAATGTCATGAAAATGTAAGTCATAGCCCGATGATAGGTAAAGCACCAAAGATTCTTAAGGCCAAATGGCATGACACGATAACAGAAGGTTCCCCAAGGAGTTATGAAAGTAGTTTTATGTTGATCGGCCGGGGCTACCAAAATTTGATTGTATCCGAAAAACCATCCATGAGAGAAAGCATTTCATGGCCCGCAGTGAGATCAACAAGTTGATCAATACTTGGGAGGGGGAAGTCATCCTTGGGGAAAGCGAGGTTAAGGTCTCGAAAATCTGTGCATATCCGAAGTCCCCCCGTCGCTTTAGTGACAGGTACGATGTTAGAAATCCATTGAGGATAGTCAATAGGCAAGATGAAGGAAACAGAAAGAAGTCGTTGAAGCTCTTCTTTGACCAAGAGGGTGATGCGTGGATGCATCTTTCTCAGTTTTTGTTTGACTGGTTTGGAATCGGGGTTTAGGGTGATGTTATGGACAGCAATGGTAGGATCAATTCCTGGCATGTCAGCGTAGGACCAAGCGAAAGCTTGGTTGGGTACGGAGAAAGGTAGTAAAGGTGGCTTGTTCTGATGTGTTAAGGGATTGTCGATCTTCACAATGTGAGGATCCTCCTCTGTGTGGATGTTGATTTCTATAGTCGACTCATTCAACATGGTTTGAGTTTCAGACGGTAAGGCGCGTTGAATATAGGAGTCGTCCGCCCCAAGGTAAGTGAGGATGGAGTCGTCATCCTGGCACTCAACAACATTAATCGAAGGTGAATCCTCTTCGATCATGTCTGGATACAGAAGGGGAAGAGAAGATGGATCCTCATTATCGCGTTGATAAGTGAGAGGACCTATGAAGATAGCATTTATGAAAAAAAAAAGTTAGGAGGGATAGATTCAGGGTCTATCGACTCTGTGGGTGATGATGGCAAAGTGGGTGATGATGGTTTGGTAGGGGTGACGTCGTCTTCTTCCAGGATACAACTGACATGAGGTGTCTCCTGTGTAGGTGTTTCAGGAAAACCGAGACCACTGCGATCATTGTGTTTGCGTGTAGTCATGGGAATGAGTGTATGTCGACCTTGTTCAGAAGACCAAAACCAAAGCCTTTCCAAGACAAATGAGTCAAGAAGGTGAGGCGAAACGACGATTTGTCAAATATTGAAAATCGGATTGGAAGGGAACCACACCAAGAGGAGGTTCGGGGGTAATGCAGATGCGCCAACACCCCGATACGTTAGGTTGGTGCGGCAATGGGGTGGTCCGTAAGAGATTACCTCCCCCACGCGACGGTCATAGGTGGGATGTGCATGTAACGTCTGTACTCCTGCAGGGTATGGAAAGAACTAACGTTATATAGGCGGTACTCCCCCAGCGTAAGGTGTTGAAAAACATCTACTAAGGGGTCGGAGGTTGGGATGTTATCTGCGGGAAAGGAAGTAATATTTGTAACGGCGGTTTCATTAGTTGAAGGTGTAGGTGCATCGGAAGTGGATGGCTGGGTTGGATGAATGGGTGTCTTGACTGGTACAAGCACATCATTAGGGCGATACAACATATTGCAAGTTTTGAAGGGGGGAGGATCAGCTTTTACGGTGTAGGACTTCCCCTCGTACTCAAATTTTATGCATCTATGTAAGGTGGAGGGAACGCATCCCATAGCCCGGATCCAAGGGCGGCCTAACAACATGTTGTATTGGAACTCTCCCTCAAGGACATAGAAGAGTTTGGGTAAAGTATGTGGTCCTACACGAATGTTAAGGATCACGGTGCCTAAAGTAGAAGTAATAGCATCATTGAATGATCGCAACATGATGGGGTTGGCACACATGCAACTAGAAGGGATATTCATTTGTTGGAAGGCTTTTGAAGAGATGATGTTTAGGCTAGCGCCCCCGTCAATCATAACACGACGTACCCGAATATCCCGAACGTATGCTGAGATGAAAAGAGCAGGGTCAGGATCTTCAGCACCAAAGTCGATAATTTCATCTTCGGAGAAACTGACAGCAGCGGCTTGCTGTACAGAGACAGAAGTGGTTGGGGAGATAGATTGTTTGGTGAGTGAAGCAACGTGATTGGGTGTTAGAATAGAGGTAACAGGCAAGGTTTCATTAGGTAAAACCTCTATCCTCAAGGATCTCAACGAGAGATTTTCGATGAGATTGGAAGTCTGAATGAGATCATACAATGTCATTTTTATAGGCGATTGGTGAAGCTGTTTGATCATAGTTCGATGGGCAATGCCATTAGAGATGGGATAGGTGGGTCCGCGAATAACCACTTTAGGTGGTGGTGCAATCGGGATGGTGGACGGAGAAAGAGATGCCGCAGCGTGTTTTCGCATTCCCATTGTTTTTCCGCCTCGAGTAGCAACACTAATCATATTGATCTCATGAATACAAGAGGAGGAAGATGGTAGGGATAGGTCATGGTTTTCAAGAGGTGGGGCTGTAATAATGATAGATCTTGGTGAGGCGGGGACAGGTGGTATAGGAGAGGGAATTGAAGCTAAAGGTCTCTCTCTTCGTAAGTTGTCTTTCTTAACTTTTCTATCTGAGAGAGGTGACGGACGAAGTATGGTTTTCAACGCTTTGCATCCCTCTACGTCATGTCCTGGTGTGCGGTGGTAAGCGCAGATTTTAGAATCATCGTAACCTATAGGTCGAGGTTTAGATGGATCATAAGGTCTAAGTGGGGGTAGGGAAATGGTCGCATTCTCCACCAACATAGCAAGGATTTTGGCGTAAGACCCTTTGAGTGGGTCAAAGTCAGAGGAAAATGAGGCTATTGACTGGGTCGATTTTGGTGATGACGTGGTGTGGTTGGTTTGTATGGGGGGTGTTTTAGCCAAAGAGTTTTGGTAATGGGTTTTAACTAACCGTGGTTTCTTTGACGTAGAGGCTATGTTTAGCTAGTTGGATGATGAGGCCACAGATGATGTGGTATAAAAAAAAACCACGAGGAAATAGGAGTGACCGAAAACAAATCTTTTGATGATGGAATTTGTTTAGGGTTGATAGGTGGACAGGATACGCGGGGTGACGGTGTTGCTATACCCTTGGATTTCTGTATGGGTGCAGAAGGCGTAGGTCGCTTTAAAGAAAACGCAGGAGGTATGATATATTGATGTAAGGTAGAGGGATGGGGTCCCAATATGGAAGGTAGGTGTGACGATGATGGTTTTAGTTGTGATAGAGGCATAGGTTGAGGAGATTGAGTCTGTCTCCTAATGGGATGGATGGCTTTATTTTTAGATAAATCAAGCCGCTTAGGTGGGTGTGTTAGACTAGGTATGGGTAAGGTCCCAAGCGTAGGGGAAGATTTGGCTAAGTTAATAGAAGTGGACGAGGTATTTGGTAGAGATGAGGGGGGTGAAGATGAGGACATGGGCATTTTAAGCTTCTGTAAACACTTCGGGTATATGGTAGAGGCATCAGGATCGGTCATTTGCATTTGAGTAGAATATGGCGTACTCAAACGTTCCCATAGAACCTGTCTATCTTCTGTGGAATGACAGTCCTCACGTGTGAATAGGAAATTTTGTATGGAAGAAAGGTGGGTTGTGATTCCGGTCCACTGTGGGTGTGATACAAGGGGTATATGAGGCACTGTATCAATGGGCGTTAAGAGGTCAACTGGTTGCTGAAAAGATTTAGGTGATGAAGGACTAATAGGTAGGAGGGCGTGTTTGAGAGGATCTGTCATGTTTAAATAATGTGGTGATGTCGGTTCAAGAGGTTTCTCGTCTAAGGATGACAAAAGAAGTGGCGAGCCTTCCTCTTGTACAGCAAGAATGGTAGAAGGAGACGTTTGGGAAATAGATAAATTAGATAACATCCGCTCACAGTCTTGCAAGGATGTGGTATAAGAAGGCTCATTTGTGAGAAGGGAACTCTGGGCAGCTAATTCCTTGATGGGTAAAGGAACGGCAAGGATTTCAGTTTGTCTTGATGGCGAGGAAGGGGGTTCGGTTTCCTGTGTTAGTGAAGAGGCTTGATTGAGAATTTGTTCGATAGAGGTCTTTGGCTGGGAATCGAAGACTGCATGGATCTCATGAACACTCTCCTTGGCTAAGATATCTTGGTTTAGATTACTATTAGAAGAATGATTCGGGAATGGTTTGTTGAATATTTTCAAATTTCGGTTAGCAGGGGCGTTAGGATTATCGAGGGCTATATCCCCTGCATCAACCATTTCCTGCACTATGTTTTTCAACATCTTGCAATTCTCATGACTGTGTCCCTTCACGCGGTGGAAGTTACAGAAGTCATTTTCTTTGTACCAAGAAGGTATGGCACGAGTGGAATCGAACCCGGAATGAGGTTTAACAGGAGGTAAGGTAATGGCTCCTACTTTGAGCAATTTTTCCAATATCACACCATATGTTTCTCCCAAGGGAGTGTAGTTGATGGGTTCTGCTTTATACTTATAGGTGGTTTTTGGCGGGGTATTAGACGGTGGTTGGGATTTGACCATCACCGCGTGCACGGCCCCTTTTGATTTCGAAGCAGTCGATGGGTGAGGATTGGTGGTGTTAGGTTTGTTGGTGGAATCTTGGGTTTGGAAAGTGGGGTTTTTGTTACGCAACCGCAATTTCTCTTCCTCTAAGGCTCGAATCTCTAGTTTTCGAGCCATAGTAAAGGCCTCGTCAAATGTACGGAAAGTTTGAATTTGGAGGGTAGGAGAGATGTGCTTAGCGCAGCCCGCGTAAATAGTTCGATAAGTTCGGCCTAAGGTAAGGCATACGTAAGTTGGTTGATAAGGCCCCGCCATCGTCTAATGAAATCTGTGATAGATTCGTCTTCAAATTGTCGGATGGCATAGAGGTCGGTGATAGATACTTTCTTGGCAATGTTAATGGAGAAATGATCCAAGAAAGATTGGGCTAGCTGGTTAAAAGAGAAGATTGAGTGCTGGGTTAAAGCACTGTACCACTCCAAGGTGGGTCCTGATAAGGACATGGGAAAGGTACGGAGTAGTAAAGCGTCGTCGTGAGCAATCAGATAGCAGGCATGTCTAAATGATCGCAAGTGTTGTTGAGGGTCCTCCTTACTGTTAAAATGGGTAAATTTTGGTAATTCCCATTGAGGAGGATATGAATGAAGGGGGACCAAGGGTGGATAGGCTCTGAAAAACTTGCTCGTATGTCAAGGCGCCGCGACTTCGACTTCAAACAGAAGCCTCCGGGTTTTGCATTTTGTCCATCATTTGTTTAATTAAATCAGTAGTTGGATGAAATGATGGTGTGGTTGTGGTAAACGGAGGTAAATTGGGCAAGGGCCACCACTAGACAATGGTGGGGTTAAATGTTGATAAGGTATGGAGGATGACTGTGTTGAGGCAACCGAATAGGGATGTCCTATATAAGTTTATTGAGGTTACTAGGATATGTATGTGGAAATGAAAAGGTGGGCGGAGCTTGAGAAGGAAAGCTCGTGTGGATAGGTGGCAGAGAGCAAGTCATGAACGGAACAGTCTGCAAGAGAGACGAGGTAGGAGCAGTCGGTGGTAATGACATGTTGGGCCCAAGATTAACCAAAGGAAAGCCAATCTATGCCGTATGGACCCCTGAAGCTGCTGAGGTAGACGACGGGACTAAAGATGCGAAAGGCAAAGTGGAGTTATCAGGCAGAGAAGGGGCTAAATGAGCAGCTATACTAATAGGCATGCCAACAAGGAGTTGACCGTCGGGTGTACGGTCAAGGGCATGAGACAAATAGTATTGTACAGTGCTAGGATTAGCATCCAAAAATTTGGCAAATTCTTTATCTCCCATAGGAATTTTAGGAACCTCGCTGGTATCCGTAGGATTCCCCACAGAATGTGAAGGGGGTGATTCAGGCAAAGGAACAGAGCAAGCATGTGAAACCATGGCGGTGGCTTGCTTTCGAGTGATAACAACCATGGACAGGAGTTCACAGTAGGGTTTCAATCATGGCTGAATGTAAATGACTTGCATTGGTGAAATTGGTAGGTTCTTTGGTTTGTCGAATCTGAAAAGACAAGAACCAGTATCGGCCGATAACCGATGTCGGTTAGACTATAGCCGACGTCGGTCAGTTAACCGATGTCGGTGTAATAAGACTAGTATAAGAAAATATAAGAAGCTACTGATTTGATTGTTAACAACGCTCAGTACATTTATCAAATTGTTCTAAGGTAATCACAGAAGACAGTGTATAACAGAGAAAACAGAACTGAAAACAAACAAGATGCACACGCAAATCCAGAGACTAACCCTAGGGTTAATTTTAATTATTGTGGGCTTATGCCTTTAGACACGGAATGATGTCAATCCTAAACAAAAGACTTAGGGGAAATGTCAAGTTTGTTTTGGCTTATAAGGTTACCTCAATCGGGCGGAGGAATACCGCGGAAAAGGGGGGATGTTTTGAGCTGTTGTGTTAATTGTGAAGTGATTCGGTATGTGTTGTGCAGTGAAAGTAAGATTAATTTCCTGTCAATACCGTGGAAATCACCCCCACGTGTACGACCTGTTACTTAGTCTATGTTCACTAGAATTGAAAACAACAAGCAAGAATGTAATGCACGTGTTTTAAACCCAAATCGAAAATGATATTCGATGAAGCAAATGAGATGACTTTCACTAATGCGAAACTAGGAAAGCAAGACAAATTCTTTACTAAATATAACAAAAATAGCAACAGCAAGTATGCTTCCTAAAATGAAAGCAAGCAAGAGAAACAGAAACCCGAAATGGGTCCCACCGGGCGTGCCAAAATGTTTCGCACGGAATGTTTCGGCTCTGCAGAATAGACTTGCTTCTATCCTATCATTCCTTTGAGAAACAGATAAGGGTTAGGGCTAGGAGGAATACCTGTTGAATGTTGAGATGGTGTGCGCGTACCATAGAGAAAGATCAGATCGACTGTGAAGAACTCCTTTTTGTCTTGGAAGGACTACCTACAAGTAAGAATACAAGACCACAAGATTTTAATTAGACAACAAATGAGGGATCTACCTTAGGCCCAGGAAATATAAAAACTTCCTTTCGAAGGTGGTCAGTTCCCCTTTTAATATGATTCAACACAAATGATAATAAAATGTTTCGCACGGAATGTTTCGGCTCTGCAGAATAGACTTGCTTCTATCCTATCATTCCTTTGAGAAATAGATAAGGGTTAGGGCTAGGAGGAATACCTGTTGAATGTTGAGATGGTGTGCGCATACCGTAGAGAAAGATCAGATCGACTGCGAAGAACTCCTTTTTGTCTTGGAAGGACTACTTGCCCCTGATGTAGATGCAAGTTTCAGGACTGTGATGATGAAGACAGGACCCAAGTTGGATGTAGTTTCCTCTTCTGATGCTCGGATGAGTGTTACTGGGCTCTGGTTATTCAGTTGCAGTCTTGGGCTTGATGTCCTTCTCTGCAATCTCTTCTTGTTTCTTCACTTGTCTCTGCTCGGCCAAGCAAAATCTGGATTCTCTCGATGATTTCTCCTTCTCCCGATCAAATGAAAATCCGATCCTTTGTTTTGGTTGGAAGTGGTCATTTACAGGGAACCGATGGCGGTTACGCAACCGACGGCGGTCGAGTAGGAACCGGTATCGGTCAGTCAAAGCGGGCTATTTTTGGTAAAATAGCCAGCTTTCCCTCCTTTTCTTCCGAGGGATTGGTAGCGGGCTTGGTCAAGTCATTATGAAGTTGGTTTTAGGTGCGGATGAGGAGTAATTAGTCATAGGTGTGGAATTGGACCAAGTTATAGGTCTTAATTAGGTTAGGTCATGATGAGGTGGCGACATGAGGTGGCAGGTATGGTGATGTGGATTTATTAATTATAAGGTAATTAATAAATATTTGTGTAAGGTTTAGGTGGTGAGGTTAGGTTGCGAAATGCGATGCGGGTCACAAGGGGTCGTAAGACACAAATTTGGTGTCTACACTATCGATCCCTTAGAAGGTGTTTTTCAATGCCTCACTCTAGGGGAATACCACCTATATAATATCGACACCTTCCTCACCCCACAAGAGTATGGGAATCGAGTCAACACCCCAACTACGACATCCACATCGGTGATGTTTTTCCTTATGGCCCTCCCCACCTTTACACCAACCTAACATATGGGGGACTTGATATTTCCACCTATAAAATTGAACCTCCATCCCAAGCCCAACCATTTTCATTTGACCTACACTCCCTCACTAACTACTACTTCACTCACACTTTCCTCCACTAGTGTGTGTGGAAAGGATTTGGATTCGGTTTTTATGAACAAGGCAGCACCCTATTTGTCATTTCTCGTACTCTCATAAACACAATGACTATAGTGGCATTGGTTTTGATGCTCCACCCTCCAAGAAGGTTCATGTCGACCTTATCCAGGAGGAGAAATCTCCCCCCCCTCTCATTCATCCACATTACCATCTTCACCCTTGAAGTCCATAGATCATGAATCTATTCCTCCTAACATTTTTTTTTCTTTTTCGTAAACACCATTTCCTGCAGGACCTTTGACCTATCAATGCGATGGCGAGGCTCCCTCTTCTCTCCCATTCATGTATCCTGACATGATTGATGATGATACGCCTTCTATTAATGTCATTCAATGTCAGGATGATGAATCCATCCTCACTTACCTTGGTGCGGAAGATTCTTATATTCATCGGTTATTACCTTCTAAGATGTAAACCATGTTGAATGAATCAACCATTGAAATCAACATTAACACTCAGGATGACCCGCACATTCTAAAGATTGGCCAATCCTTAGACGTTACTAAACAAGAAGCCTTCACCTCTTTCCTTCGAAACCATAACAACACGTTTTCTAGTCCTATGCCGATATGCCTAGTATTGACCCAAAATTGTAGTCCACAATATTGTAACCATTCTTGATGCCAAACCCATTAAACAAAAGCTGCGAAAAATGCATCCTCGCATTGCTCTTCTGGTCAAAGAAGAGCTTCAGTACCTTCTCTTGGTTTCTTTCACTCTACCCATTGACTATCCCCAATGGATTTCTAACATCGTTCCTATAACAAAGGTGATAGGGGACTTTGTATTTGTACGGACATCCGTGACCTAAACCTCGCTTGTCCCAAAGACGACTTCCCCGCAATGAATGACCAACTAGTTGATCTCACCACCGGCCATGAAATGATATCACTCATGGATGGTTTCTCGTGCTACAATAAAATAGTACTATCTCCGGAGGATCAACATAAGACTACCTTCATCACACCCTAGGGAAATTTCTACTATTAAGTCATGCCTTTTGGCCTCAAAACACTTGGTTCTACATATCAGCGAGCCATGAATTATATCTTCCATGAAATCATGCATCACATATTGGAATATTATTTCAATGATCCTTGCCAAATCAAGCATCAAACCAAACACCTACCCGTTCTTAAAATCATCTTCGGCCACCTCATTAAGTATTGTGTTTGTCTTCAACCAAAGAAGTGCGTCTTTTGGAACTTTCTCGAAAAACTCCTAAGTTTCATCGTTTATTCATGTGTCATAGAAATTAATCTCGCTAAAGTCAAGGCTATTATTTAAATTCCACCACCCACTAATCTCTATCAACTTCGTAACCTACAAGGAAAGTTGTAATCAATTCATCATTTTATCTAGCTTTCTAACCACTATCAACCATTCCATCATCTTCTCAAGAAAGACGTTTCATTCAAATGGGATGCTGAATGCCATAAAGCCTTTGAAGCCTTGAAACAATACCTCCTTTAACCACCAGTGCTCATTCCTCCTAAGGATGACCAGCCCTTCTACCTATATATTTCTACCATTGACCATTCTCTAGGTGCCATGCTCACTCATCGTGACGACCAACACCAAGAGAAAGTGGTTTATTACATAAGCCATACCCTTCTTGACTACGAAACTAGATATACCCACGCCAAAAACTTTTCCTAGCCTTAGTTTTCATTGCCACCAAACTCCACCATTACCTACTCAACCACAAAACCTTCATCATTACTAATACTGACCCATTACACTATATGTATGCCAAACCTTATCAACATCAACGTGCCACACGTTGGCTTATGCTTATGGATGACCTCGACCTCGAATTCATCCATCAGAAGTCCATCAAGGGCTAGGATATCACCAACCAATTGGCCGACGCACCTATTTTCGGGAATCAACCTCTAACTTTGACTTCCCAGATGAGTCTATAGCTACCCTTTCCCTAGACGAACCCACTTACCAAATGACACTCTTCTTCGATGGCTCCAAGTGTCAGCATGGGGGTGGGGCTAGTGTTATCCTCATTCCACTTGATGGTGAACCTATGCCTTTGTCTTTCAAACTCAATTTTTATTGTATAAATAATATTGTTGAATACGAAACACTTGTATTGGGTCTCAGGATAATTATGCCTTAGATGTTAAGTCAATAGAGATCTTTGGTGATTATCAGTTGGTCATAAACCAAGTCATTGGTATATACCAATGTTGTAATGAGATGCTTCAAAAGTATAAGCATCACGTAGACATAATTTTTACCACCTTTGACCATTACACACTTCAAACCACCCCACGTTCTACCAATAAATTTGTGGATACCATGGCCTACTTGGCTTCTCAGATACCTGCTTCGCCCGCTGACTCTAAAATATTTGTCACCATACAAAGGCTACAATCACCCTCTTATTTACCTCATGAATTTTACTTCATCGGAACCGTTGCCCTTGACCCACGTGACCTTTGGTATAAGAAATATGCATATTATCTTTCCCTTTCCATTCTACCTACCGATCTCACTCGTAATGGACAACGTGCCTTTCTTAAAAGTTTCTCCCATTATGTCATTATGGGTGGTCTTCTTTACAAACACGGTTTCAAAAACATTCTCTTGTGATGGCTTACAATTTCTAAAATTTCCTACACCATTAAGGAAGTCCATGATGGAATTTGTGGAGGTCACTTTAGTGGTCTCATTGTCACAAAATGCATTCTTCACCTAGGCTATTATTGGCCAACCCTAAACCGTGACTATTGTGATTATGTCAAATGCTACATGAAATGCCAGAAACATGCTAATCTCCATCACACACCTAGTCATGCCTTACAAGTCGCATGAGACCTTTGGCCTTTCTCTCAATGGGGTTTGGATCTTGTCGGTGAAATCAACCCCCATTCTTCACAACGCCACCAATGGATCATAACCACTACCGAATATTACACTAAATGGGTAGAAGCCATTCCCCTCATTTCTACCAAAGCTGAGAAGATATGTGAATTCATCAACCATCACATCATTTGTCATTTTGGTGTTCCTCACCGCATTATCACTGATAACGGAAAACAATTCAAAAACAAAACCCTACGCAAACTATGTGATGCTTTTGGCATCCAACTCAATTTCTCATCACCTTATTACCTGCAAACCAATGGTCAAGCCAAATCAACCAATAAAACCTTGAACAAAATTCTTATGAAGGTAGTCAATGATATTGGGAAAGATTGGCATATGCACATTCCTTTCACCTTGTGGGCTTATCGTACTAGTATTCTCATTTCGAATGTTGTCACCCCCTTTTCTCTAGTCTACGGTACCGAGGATGTCTTACCTCTCAAAGTCTAGATTCCATCTCTCTGCATATCACTACAAGACATGCTTGACGACGATGAATTTCTCCAGGATCGTTTGGCATAACTTGATTTATTATACGAGTGCTTTGTATTAATGCTCTTAACCATCTCCAAATCTCTAAAAATGTATCAAACGTGCCTATGAAAAACGTGTTCACGAATGAACCTTTCAAGTCGGTGACCTCGTCTTGAAGGAAAATCAACATGTAATCATAGAAGAGAAGAGTAAATGGGAAAATTTTCTCCTAATTGGCTTGGACCCTATACCATTACCCATGCCTATGGATCAAGTGCTTATCATTGTCTTCCCTGAATGTAAACCCGAACTGAGCCCCTTAATGCCTTGTATCTTCAACCATTTTATTGTTGATATCAAGTCCTCTATCACTTTCCATTAGTTGATCTCTCGTCCCTTGAGCGCTATTCACATTCCATATTACCCATTTTGAGGATCTATGACTAAACAAGAATCATGTGATTACTCGTCACCTTTTAGCCTTGTCTTCAATATTCATACCATGTCTCTACTCATAACATGATTCTCATGGGTACTTTGTCTTCTTAAAGATGGAATCCCATGATCATCCATCACCGAAAACCACCTCTTTCATAGTTAATATTTGTGTGCTACGGTATTGTCTTCTAAACAAGAACCTAATTTTCCTTTATAGTCTTGTCCATGACTTAAACATCCAAAAATAATAAGGGATACAACTCCTTGAGTCAAACTTTCAGAAAAAGATGACTTCCTAAAATGGGACATGTCTTCACGCTAATTCCACCATTATAAATAGACTGTGCCCTTGAAGGACGACTATATAAGGTCATTAAAAAAATGTAATAAATATCTAAAAGCTTCTTGCATCGATCAAATTCACAAAGAACTCAAGGAGATAATATATGCATCCCATATAGAATTCCCTCATTGATCACTCATGTATTAAAACAAAAAAAAAGAGATGAAATTTTCATCATGGACTTGCCTATTCTTGATCCCGAGTTTCTTGTATTGATAGATACTCCATATTACACTAAGTTACACTTAACCTCCCATTCTCACCTCCTTTCCTTTTTAGCCTAATTTCTTCTTTACTTAAGAGACTTCCATGCAAACACCTTGCGACTTTCTTCACCCTTGCAACTTTCTTCACCCTTAGAATGGTCCATTATGCAACACCTTTAGGGTCTTATGTTCATAAGCCCCTCTTAGGTATGGATTGAATCATTAGGGTTCTTATCAAATTAAGTGTCTCTTTTACCACCTCTTACCATTCACCTTCCTCATTAATTATTGATTATCCTATACAAGACCTGGTCCTCGACACATATTTTTAAAAATCACTCAACCATGCCTACAACCAAAACTAGACCCCGCCTATGACCTAAACTCACAGGTGCCTATGACCTACATTCAACCATGCCTATGACCTACACTCAATCATGCCTATGACCTATATTCACCCATGCCTAAGCACCTATCAATCCATTCCTTTCCTTCATCACAATCTTCCCTAGCTTATGGGAGAACTACATCACCGAGGTCTCTTTTCACCGGACTATGTAGGCAAAGCATTTCGAGGGCATGGGTCCCTTGGAGGTTATCTCGACCACTCTCTACCCTAACCAATTCCCCCTTTCCCTTTCCTTTTCCTATTCACATTCTACCCTAGTTACTTTCCTTTCTAGATTGATAACTTGAAATTAAACCACACGTAAGCAACAATTGCTAAACATCTTTACCATCATAATTTACACATTCATTTCATCACATCTACGATAATTATACATTTTCCTACAAATCATCTTAATAAGATCCATACCATCACAAATTCCACACATTAATGAATTAGAAATTCAATCAACCACACAAACTGACTCGATCCATGCCTAAACCAACCTAACTCAATCCATGCCTAAAACTTGACTCGATCCATGCCTAGGACCTAACTCGATCCATGCCTAAACCAACCTAACTCAATCCATGCCTATAACTGACTTGATCCATGCCTAGGACCTGACTCGATCCATGCCTATGACCTGACTCTAGCATGCCTAACTTACTTTGTTTCCATCACATGTACAATATCATTATCGAAAGTACATCTACACATCATGCCATAAACATCATCATGCCCAACCCCTTTCCCCATTTTTGACCAATTCTTAACCAACCCACCATCGACCTTACCCACCCTCATCTGCAACCAACTTCCATGCCTACCTTGTCTATAATTGTCCTTAATTACATTTTGGGACTTGATATTTTACCCATACCTCGGCCCTACCCATGCCGTGACCTTGCTACCTAGATGGAACATTGTTCATGACCTATGACCTCATGTGCTCACTATACCTTGTGACATTGTTACCCGTGTTGTTTGACCTAATGACCTTACTTTGCCTATTGTTGTGCCATTTATCCCGACCTTACCTTTGGTGTACTCGGAACATACCTAAACGTTCCTACACTGACCTACGTTGTGCTTCCCAACCATATCCTATACCTTGGATACCGGAATCACATCACTTTTTTGGATAAACCTATTAACCTTAAATGATGTAGAGTTTGCATGCTCTTCAACCTAGTACCATGCCGCAGTTTATACGTGTGCATGCATTTGACTGTTGCTACCTTTGACCTTGGCCCATTACCTTGATTACCTGATTAGACCTTTACCCCATTACCCATATCTACCTCCACTTACCCTACCCACACCTACCTACCTAGCTGATTGATTATGTGAATATTCCCATGTCCTTACTCGTTGATTTGCGATGATGGTACCTATTTTTCTCAACCTACTAGCCTTATCTTGCCTATGGTCATGACCCTTGTCCAAACAAACCTTGACCCGCTAACCTTTTGAATGCCCTGAAACCAAACCTATGCATTTCTGCATCTTACCTCATTGAGTGCTCGATCTGTATCCTTTACCTTGGATACCAGACATCAACAACCCTTGTTTGGATGACCTTTACGACCCTAGCTAACGTACATTTGTTATGTTGATCAACCCTTGTATCTCATGGAATTTCACATGTCCGTATGTCTGAATGCTTTACCTAATTACCCACCCTACCTCTTACAATCACCCTACCCTCGACCATCATCTTCTTTACACCTAACCCTATTTTCTTAAAACCACTCACGTCCTCCTTTTATCAAACCACACGCAAATTCCTTTTCTCACCTCATCGGTTCCTAGTTTAAGGGGGGTTACCTTCACCCACACATAGGGCAGCCACATCTTATTTTTGTCAGTTTTTCTCACCAATACAAGCTACACAACAAAAAGGGGAAAAATGTAGACACCAAAATTGGTTCACACTCCCCTTAGTCCCCCGGTCGAATAACCAACTAAAACATCTTCACCTAACCATGACCCCTTCCACCCCACATTAATAATTAATTTAATTAAATTAAATACCCATCCTCACAATATCCATTATTTTATTACCTTAATTGACCTAATTTCCACCTCACCTAGACATCTCATCCAACCACCTCACCCTAGACCTATTCTTGGCATGTTTCCATAACTAAAAATAACTAAGTCTTACTTACCTTAATGAGATAAGATTTGGTCTAACCCTAAAATCAATCCCTAAAATATCTCTAACCATATTCCTACCCATTAGAAGGAAAGATTATGTTCGATCCGCGAGAACAAAACTAACTGGTCCCAAGTAATTAGAAAGATCTGCCCATTTTAGTAAACCTAGGGATTCCCACCTTAACTAACGCTGGTTACCTCGAACCGATGATGGTCAACCTATAACCGTAAATCGGTTACCTTTTAATCACCTAAGTAACCCTTTTTTGGGTTGGCACATTTCGAGAGAAAGAAGGATGAGAGGAGAGCTGCATGCAATCAGAACCAGAGTCTTTTCACGCACCTAGGAATCCATAGTCAACAACAAGACAGATCGAGGAGCATTGGTATTCACGGTAACATTCCAGGAAGCATCACTACTACTCCAAGATCCATTCCATCAACCGATCATCACCATCACCCACCACTAGACCTATATAACATTGGTAAGTGTTTTATCATTAATCATTTCCATTCTAATTCTATTCATAGAGTTGTTATCATTCATGTTATTATTCTTTTATTAACATCCCCATCCCTCCATAGCCTTCTTTCTGGAAAACCCAAAAATATCACCCGCCCGTTTATCATATCACCTCTCTTGGCCCTTCCACCTCTTTGAGTGTTCTCAGTATCCCCACAGACGTCACGATATCCTTCTTTAGCCCCATCCAACCTCACCTAGCCTCTACAATAAGGTTTTCATTGAATTACTGTCACCCTACTATACCGACGCCGGTTACCCATAACCGTCGTTGGTCTCCCTTAACCATCATTAGTTATACCCAACCGACATCGGTCTCTATGTTTTATACCCTACCCAAGAACAGAGCCAAACAACCTCCTACCAGTTGACCTAAACAACCCAGAATCAGACCCTGACTAGTCCCAATACCTTGACAGACACCTCATCTTTTAGATCCAACTATAGCCTAGCCTGTTGTGATTGGATTTTCTTATTTTACTTGAATGAGATACCTAAATCATATCAACTATAGTAGGAATTTACTTATTTCTTGCATTAATGTTTTAGACAGTGAATTGACAACCCTCTAGGAAGTATCACACTTCTCGGAACTAGCATACGCTAGGCAGTCCACTATCATATATCATTTAACTTCTCTTTTTGGTCTTGTTTTCTATTATAGGTAGTTCCTCCTAGCCAAAATAAATCTCTCACAATCGACATTGGATTGAGAAGTCTAAACATGTGCATCAACCATCAACCAATCCATTCAACATGTATTCCTCCTAGTCCTTACCCTCATCTGTTTCGTCATTTAAAAACGTAAAGAAAATGGTGAAACACTTATACTTAGAGCATATCCCTTGTCTAGGCCAACTATCAAATATAATAGGATCTCTCCATCCATTTCGAATTATTTTTTATTAGATAAGGCAAAAAAAAGGGATCAGCTCCCAGGGGCCAGTACAAAAGAGAGGAACGTAAAAAGAAACAAAATAGAAAGAAAACCTAGAAAGGGGTCCTAGAAAGATGAGTTAAATAGAATTAACTCTTAAATTATAGGATTTGGACCCCAGAGAGGACAAAAAATACCAAGAAGCAATAGGGCACCATAGTTCGCCAATATTTTTCACATAGTTCAAAGACCAAAAAAACCTTCGTAACAAGCAAAAACCACCAGAGACCCCGGGCCTACAAAGAACCTTCCTGGATTCCAGTACCATCCAACACCTACTCCTCCTCTGAGCTACTTATGTGAAGGTTGAATATCCTCCTTTTCTTTTCCCCTTCAATCTCCTCCACTCTATCAATCAGAACTTTAACCTGAATCTCCAGCTCCCTCATTTTGTGTTTTATCTGGACCTAATCCGTGACCATCTTCTTGAAATGTTGATGATGTTCAGGATGGACTCCCTTTTCCCCTCGTTCATGTCCTCCATGGCTTTTAGGACCCCTTCTAAATACAACATCTTCCTGCTCCATTCTTCAAAAACAATGGGGTCTCCCACACATTCATTCTTCCTAGAAGCACTGGCTTCCCCACCACCTCCCTCATTTTTATCTTTATCTTTCTCATTCCCCGGAGGGTACCCTTACCCTCTTTCAATTTAGTAAGACACTCCGCAAGAGTAATGTCATCTTCCTCGTCTTGCTCCTCCAAGGCCATTATCAAAGGATGATCCAGAACCGGCTTGCCATTCTCAACCAGAAGAAGAATCAGGCCCTCATGAAGGGGCATCTCAGCTTTCTCATTCTAGAAGGCCATCAACGAATTTGAAAGAGAGGTGGCTAGAAAAAAGGGAATACTAACCATAAACTTGTGACAGAACATGTTGAGGAAGGTCATGTGATGGGTATAGATTTTTCTATACTTACCCTCCAGCGTAATATATTTCATAACTTGAAGGCGAAATCCTTCTAGACTCCAGGAATGCACGAACGCGCAATACCATCCATGAAGAAGAAACAAGTCTCCTTGCCAACGAAAAATCACTCAATCTTGAGGTCTCTACGGGTTCTTTCCTTGTAGATTTTTAACCCATCCATCTTCATATCAGTCACCCTGGCAATATTGGACTCGAGACCTCAACCTCCACCTTTGCGGATGGTAAAAACCCCTCTTTCCAAGATTTTCCAAAGTCCTTAGACAGAGTTGGATCGTGACCATGTAATTTAGCAATATAATTGCTAAATCTACCAACTTTAAGCTTGTTCCAAAGATCCTTATTACTCTCCTCCATGTTCGATTTGGAGAGTTCCACACGAATCCTGTCTCCACCCATCTACACTTTGCCAAAGTTTCCATTCCAGTGAAATATTTTCACAACCCACAAGTTGTTCTCCCTATCAAAGTTCAAACTGGAACAATGATTTTTGTATAAGCTATCTTGGTACCTGAAATACTTTCCCCCACTCATGCCGACATCATTAATCTTAGTGCCTTCTATCCTTAATGATTTCATCATTAATATTAGAGGGTAATCTCTCCCCTTTGCACCAAATTTTGTACTCATTACTAAGGACTCCCACATTGGCCATCTTGTCTACACATTTATTTCCCTGCCTCAAGGTATGATTGATAGATATCTTGTCAAAAAACTTTAGCAATTCCTTGATATCTTGAATGATATTTTTTAACAACCAATTGATCTTACTCCTATTGAGGAGAGAATTTATAACAATTAAGGAATCACCTTCAATCTGAATGTCCTTAAGGCCTTTTTCCTTAGCGATCAAAATACCCCATAGGATCACTCTAGCTTTAGCCATGTTATTAGTCTAATTTCCCAGGGGACCCACATAGATGATCAACCAATCACCCTAACTATTCCTTAAGATACCCCCGCCCCTAGCTTGACTAGGATTCCCCTTTGAAGCCCCATCAAAATTGATCTTGATCATATTTCCCATAGGTCTAATCCAGTTAACATCCTTATCAGGGATTTTTTTCTTGACCTTACTATAGGTGAACTTATCCAACACTTCCTACTCCCATTTCGGGCAAGGAATTTTTGTTTTACCTTTAAACAGTTTGAGATTTTCCTTAATGGCAGCTAGGATTTTCCTTTTAGCCACCACAATAAGAGGTTTCTGATCTCTGAAAACACTATCATTCCTTATTTTCAACAAACCTCATAAGAGATGAGGCAGAGTAATCTTCCAAGCCCAAGCCAGAAAAGGAAACCTAAAAGGGCTCTCCCATTGAGTACAACAATCCTCCATATTCGAAGGCATAATGCATTGCATGTTGAAAAGTTTTGAAATCAGCAGGAAGACACCTTTAGAGAAAGGGAAATGTAAAAAAACATGATTCAAATTCTCTTCCCCTCTCTGACAAAGAGTGCACCTATTAGGGATCTGCATTCCTCTTTTTATAATATTTTCAACTATCAGGATTCTATTTTGAACAGTCAGCCAATAAAAAATATTGATCTTAGGGATTAAGTCCTTGATCCATAACTTACCCCAATACTCTTTTTGAAAATATTTCTTGAAGTGTAAGCGATACGTAGATTTAACAAAATAGTTTCTAGAGTCTTCCTCTTTCCAAATGATGGAAGCCTCCTTAGTTTGAAAGATGGGGATGTGGAATTCCCTAAGTTTCTTATTGATATCTTGAAAGGGTTTGATGTCACCATCATAATTAGGGGGGGGGAACTATGGTTTGAGATTGGACCTCATCATCATGACTCCAAAAATCTCTTATCCAAATTTTACCATTCTCCTCATAGAATTGAGCAACCTCCTTCCATATATCCTAATATGCTAAAGGGGAGTATTCTATCCAACTATCCCACCAAAATCTGATCATGTTCCCTTACCAATCTCCCATAGGGATCCCTTTGAGAGGATATATTTTGATTCCAAACCAAATGATTCCGAGGAAGAAGGATCCTCTAGGGAGATTTTCATGAAAGAAGAATGAGTCAATTCTACCTAAATTTCATAGATATTTCTTTTTTATTATATCAATCCATAGTCCTTCCTCTCTAGTAATTCTCCAACTAACTTTAGCAACCAAATATTTGTTCATGATAGGTATACTTTTCAAACCTAGACCGCCACACATCTTTGGCCTAGTGATCTTGTCCCAGGCCACTAGAGGGAATTTAAACTTTTCTGAGGCCCCAACCTAGAGAAATATCTTCTGAATTTTTTCCAGAGCATCAATTATTTTGGCTGGGAGCTTAAAGAGAGACATAATGTAAATGGGGACTCCTTGAAGAGAGCTCATAAGGAGTTGTATCTTTCCTACCTGAGAGAGAAGGAGACCTTTCCAGGAGGAAAGTTTCTTGTTAACTCTTTCCAACAGGGAATTCTAAATAGAGATGTCAAGCCTTTTGTAGATAAGAGGCATTCCTAAGTAAGAGTCTAGAAAACACTTGATTTTGTAACCTAGAATGCGAGCTAGCCTTAATTGGACTTGTTTATCCACATTAATAAAGTAAACAACACTTTTGAGATAATTAACCATCTACCCTGAGACTAACTCATAGTCCATGAGAGTAGATTTGAAGTTGGTGGATTCTTGGACAGAGGCCTTTCCCATCAGGAAGTTATCATCAACAAATTGGTCGAGGAAAATTAGAGGAAGACTATTAGAAATCTTGATTCTTGAATGATCCTAAAAAGCAAAGCCTCGCTTACAAATTCTACTCAAATATTTAACCATTATAACATAGAGGAAAGGAGATAGGGGGTCACCTTGTCTCAAGCCTCTACCATCTTTGAAGAAGCCCTCCGGGATGCCATTGACCAAGATCGAATAACTAGTAGTAGATATGCAGGTCATAATCATTCTAACTAGAGTATTATCAAAGCCCACTTTATTCAGGATGACACCAAGGAAAGACCAAGTAATCCTGTCATAGGCCTTGTGCATATCTAACTTAAGGAACATAGCCGATCTATTAGAATTAACAATGGAATGGATGGCTTCTTGAATCACCACAATACTATCAGTAATCTACCTACCTGGGACAAAAGGACCTTGATTTTCAGAGATAATATGGGCGAGAACCAATCTAATTCTGCCAGCTAGGATTTTAGTCAAAATTTCATAACTCTATTCTACAAAGACCTGATCGGTCTAATATCTTTTACTTCATTGGCCCTGCTGCAATTTTCAGAATAAGGAACAAGAAAGTATTATTAAGTGGTGAGGAGCTTCCCATTTTTGAATAAATATTGGACCATTTCAATGAATTCTTTCTTAATCAGCTCCAAAATTTACGTAAAAGAAATCCACGAAAACCGTCAGGCCCAGGTGACTTGTCAAGTTCCATATCAAAGACCACAAATATGATTTCCTCCTCAGAAGGGATCCTTAAGAGCTCACAATTTTCTTCAGGGGAGATGACTTCCTGGAACAGATTCAGGATATTTTTGTGATTCTACTCCTCAATCCCTTGAACTTGCTGAAAAAGGTCCTTAAAATAGTTTATGATGACTTGATTTATTTCCTTTCTCTCCAAGAGGATATCACTATTGTCATTATTAATTTCATTTATCTTGAGGAGGTTTTTCCGGGAGGTGTCTGACAAGTGGAAGAATTTGGTATTCCTGTCCCCCTCCCTAAGCCATTTCACCCTCGATCTTTGCTTCCAGTAGACTTCTTCCTTTGCCGAGGATATCATGATACTCTACCAAAAGATTTTGTTCCCTCTCCTTAAGCCTTTGGATTAAGACCATCAAGATTGATAAGTTCCTCAATATTCCTTATATCTTCAGCCACTCTACTTTTTCTGAAAGATGTTACCAAAGACCTATTTGTTCCACTTTTTGAGGCAACCTTTGAGATGCTTTAATTTGTAACTGAGTCTATAACTGGCCACCCCAAAGACCTTGATATTCCACCACTCTTGAATTTTATTGAAAAGTTCAGGGTGTTCTAACCAAATCTTTTCAAATCTGAAGGGTCTATCTTTCTTGACTGGATTTAAACCAAGATTAAGGAGGATAGGGTTATGATCAGAGCCAATTCTAGAGAGTTTTTTAGAGAGTAGAGTTGATTGATCATACAGAGAGGAATTAAAAAAACCTATCAAGTCTAATTTGGATAAGCTCTATCCCAACTCTTCTATTAGCCTAGGTGTACTTTGAACCTTCCAAATCCAAATCCACATAATCATTATTGTTAAGGAAATCAGCAAGGTCCTCCATACTCTCAGTAAAGGAAGTGATGCCCCTTTTTTCCCCTGGAGAAAGGGGGAATTGAAGTCTCCTCCAATAATCCAATCTTTATCTTTGAATAAATTCCTGAAATTAGAGAGATCTTGCCACAATTTTCTTCTCTCACTTACAAGGTTAGGAGCATAAATGTTGGAGACATACCAAGATTTCTTTGAGGTCAGATTTGTAAAACACATTGCCACATGCCCCGGGACAAGTAAGTAAAGGAATACCATGCACTATCTTTGGGATCTCGAGTGTAATCCATTTTGAATTCTAATCATATTGTCATTATCTTATTTCATATCTTATCACTTGTTTGTAAACACAAGTTGACATCCCTTGAGTAATCCCATTTTTTCACTTTGGATCGGTCGTTGCCGAGCAAATCGTTTAATCGTTATATAATATTTTACTTCTTTAGGTGTCATTGCATACAATTCCTCTCACTCGGTGGAAGGAAGAATCTTGCATTTCCCATTTACCCACTCGCCTCGACATTGCATTTTTTGATGCATGTATCATTAAACCTGCTTTACTTTTAGAGGTTTTGTATTTCATTATAATATTAACAAACGAAATTCAACTTAAACATAGACCCTAGGAAAATTATATTTAATATTTATGGTCGCTTTATCAATAATTTTATAATCAATATATACCCTAAGTTTCCCATATTTCTTTTTAACAAAAAAACTAATGCACCCCAATTAGATATGCTTGGGCATATGACGATATTTTCTAACAACTTATATAATTACAAATTTTATTCTTATAATGTAATGGTGTTCATTATTTACGGATATTTTGAAATAGGTTATTTATAAAGATATAAGTCTATTAAAAATCAAAATTTATTTTTGGGGTACATCCTAGGAAAGCAATACGAAATTAATGCTTAAATTATTGAAGAATTGGGTGGTTTGATGTTATACTTATAATTATCTTCTATTATCCTTACGAAAAAATATACACCCTTTTTTGACTCATTTATTGAAATGTATGGAATATAAGTTTTTAATTATCATTGGCCTAACATATCGTTGCAAAAATACTATCCCACCAAGATCATATAACACTTCTATTTTCATATTGAAGCAATCAAATTTTTATGCCTTGGTATGAAAACATATGTACCGAGATAATGTCTTAGGATATAAGATTATTACATGGAGATCCACATGGATGTTATTGTTTTCTAATAATAATTGAGCACCCTTTATAAAATTATCCAAATATTGTCTCTTATTGAACCCAACATAAACCACCATGCTATCATTACACAAGGATATTGGTGAAACTTTATATGTATTCAATAATTTAGAAGAAATTATATTATGGTTTTATTGTAAATATGATAACACAAACCTCTAAATATCACAAAGATACCTAGAAATTCAATAACTATACCTTGATGCTAAATTTATTTATTATCTATATGAGCATAGACCTTTTCTTGATGTCTCTAAATAAATTTGAGAGGAAAATATTTAAGAAGGTGACATCCACCAAAAAAAGCAACATATTATAGAGATACTTTCATTATCTTGAGTTTCTTATCATGGATGATGATTTTTGGATTTGGATCTCTAAATTTTGTATTCCTCTAGTTGAAATGAAGTATTCCTTTCTTGTGAAAACACTAGAAAAACACCTTGCACATAAGGTCCCTTATTTGAATATACAAAAACATTATAAAATACAAAAATGACAAACAAAATAAAAAAACCCCATAAAATGGGGATGAAAGACAATTCACCACCAATTCACTAACTCTCACTCACTCTCATCTAATTATGTTCCATCACTCCTACCAATTTCCATACCCAATAAAAATTTAACCCATGCATGTCCCACTCCCTATGCACTCCAAATAGATAAAAGCACCCTCACCTCCCTCATTCCAACCCCATGATCTTATTTCACAAATACTATACTTTAGTTTTCTCTCTCTTGCTCACATATCTTGGTTTTATAGGTCTTAAAGAAGGAAAAGTGAAGCACAAAGGAATACAAATTATTTCACTAAATCTGGATTTATTCCAGTCTAAGAATCTAAAAATATAGCTAATATTAGAATCCTATTACAACCCACTTTGTTATTATGTTTTGAGGCAAAATGAGTTATGGCTTATTAAATTCCTACGGGAGCAAATTGGTGTATGTAGATGTGAGGCTGCATATGCATTTATACATTCACACATACTTCCATATGGGAGTATATATGAATGTGTAGGTGCATATCTAAAGCTGCAACTACACTCGTCACCTTGTGATTATAGGCTGTTTACTAAGTCCCAACACATTCCTAATGTACTTATTGGTGAGATTATTCTTCATCTCGGTGTATGCAAATTATATTGTGCCGTTGATAGACCTATTTCATTGTTGTACTTGTTGACTAAAAGTCCTTCTAGCTACCAAAGGTTGTAAGTAATGATCTTGATGCACTAGTACTTTTCTTGGTTGTTGTTACTTATTGACTTGAAGGTTTATCAACCATGAAATAATATAAATTGAACTGCAAAAAGGTTGCAAGGGTCGATTCACCGACCATGGAAAAGTTAACACCACGATGTAATTGGTATAATAAATAGTCTTATCATTTAACCATGTTATTTATAACAATATGGAGATAGGTCGTACTTCATGCAAAGGATCAAAAGGGTGATTTTCAAATTACTTAAGACCAAGGAGGTGAACATTTCTAATTGTTAGAAATTTTGTGATTAAAAAGGGAGTATAATGTTTGAGTGGATATTTTGGTTTATCTAAGTATGGAGTGACATGCATATTGAGGAACTCTTTAATGATTCCTTAGGACTTTGATTACTTGAAATTGTCACAGATCCTTGAAGGGTGACATTATATAGTTGGACCTATCTCTAAGCTATACAAATAATAACATGTCCTAAGATTAAAAAAATAAAAGAGGCATGTTAATATTGAGCCACTTAGGGGATATTCATTGACCAATGTTTACTTAAGTCACAACCAAAGGTCAAGAACCATATACATGGTTAATGACATTTAATCATATGTTTTTAGAATAATGTTTAAATTTAAGGTAAATTGTATCCAATCTCGAAGGACCTTCCCACTTTGGATTGGAGGGAGTAATGGCTAGATTTAAGATGCCACCTACATAGCAGCCATGCAATTAAGGAACATTAAATTTCCTTGAAAAAAATTAAGCTTCTCGAGAAGCTATGCACATGTCAGTAGGTATCCTCACATTTCTTTTTTTTGGTTAAATCAATTTGTTTTGGGAGGATCCATGTAAAGAAACAAAATATTTTAAAATAGTCGACCTATAGCTCTCCATTTCGAGAAATGGTGCATGTGTAGGTGGCTGAGATGCCATTATGCAGGAAGATAATTTTTTATATTTATAAGAGAAGGATATGGAGGTTTCATTTTCTCGAAGATGGTTGAAATGAATCCAAAGAAATCTTGCTACTTATTTGGTTGTCGACTGTGTAGAAAGGATTAGTGAAGAAGCTTTCAAGTTATTTCAAGAATGGCTATATATTTCCTTTTCGAAATATTTCACTAAAAAATAAATAAACGTTAACTGGGTGTTTATTTGAGTATATGTTTTTGGCATGAAGATCTATGTTGTGCATGTCGTACATTTTACGGTTTTATTCTTAGCTAGGTAATTAGTAGATGTGGTTGGTTGATAAGATCTTACCCAAAAGAGTAATCAAGTGGACTGTTGGGTGCTATTCTATCATAGCATTCAATTATGATTTATGAGTACTTGCTCACGTTAGAAGGGATGTAGGGTATTACGTACTTGCAATAGATAAAGGTATTCTATGAACTTAATTTTATGACCCCTTTAAATTCTTCATTCGACCCTAAGATTCTATGATTATTTTTGATTCTATTATGATTCATGTCATGAATGCGGTTGTGAAATCTAAATGGTGATAATGGTCGTTTTAGAATTATGTTGTATACATCCATTTTTTTGGCTTAAGGTTGGGATAAAACTTGGGTACTTGATGAACCTACGTTTCATATACTCATGGCTTTTTGGTTAAAGGATCACTCGGGTAGACTCATTATGAGTGGAAACACAAATAAATTTGTTCTTTTCTAGGTTATCATTTCTTCATTCTTTTCGAATCCCTTTAGGTCAAAGGAAGGATCTAGTATGGATATGGTATAAATCTCTATCTTCTCTACGATGATATTTTATTTCTTTTAACGCTTCGCAAGAGCTAGTGACCTAGTGAGGTATGGGTTTGAATCTCTAGAATCAGTTATACGTTTAATGTTAACGATTACAGTGTTAATATTGATCACCCTATATTGGAGCTTGAAATGACATTATGTCAAGTCATGTATAGTCAATGTTGGTATTAGGTTGGGTGTCGTAATAATGAATTTCATATCCTAGATGGCCTCGGTTCAGTCCTATGTATCATAACTACGAACTTTTAGAAATTTGTGCTTATCTTATATACCCGAGTCTTGGGGTAGATTTTTGTTACATATTTATTAATAGGTTATTGTGTTATAATATGGGTGTTTGGATCTAAGTTATGATATAAAAACTTAAGGTTATAATAAGAGGTTAGTTACTCTTTATTTCATGCAATAATTATACTATGAATAGGTTCTTTTATTTCGTGAGATTGAATGCCATTGATGCATGCACTCCTTGAGTGATTAAGTATTGTTATATTATTGTTATATTTATATCCTTGAGGGATATAAATACAATTGATACTTTCAATAAGTCCTTCGGGGTTGATTTGAGGATATCATAATTCAGTTGATAGTTTTAATCTTGTCTGACTCTAAACATTTCCTTGTGTTTGCTTATAAAGTTCATAGAAATGCTTTTATGAATTACTCTCAATTTCTAATACAAGTTTATGTGAGATAGTAATGAGAAAGGTTACCTTAAAAGTATGTGGGAAAAGAATATAACATTGATAGAGGTCTGTACCCTTGTTTAATGCTAGTTGTATTTTAATGGGGAAGACTGCATATTTATAGGCAATGAAATGAACTCATATAAAATTCTGTAACACTAGTTTGAATTCATGCACATGAGTTGTTATCATTAAAAAAATCAAATAATATTTATTTATCTTGTATTGAAGTAGTTAGACCGAAAAATGTATTTCCATGCCAGTTCATATAAAACTGACCATGTTTTAACCATGCAGTGAAAGAGATCAACGAGTTGGTAATAAAGGAGTGTCTGGTTTGATTTGATTAGCTGTACTTATATCATTAATGAAAGAAATTTTATCCTTGAAAAAGACACTTCTTTCTTGATGTTAGATCATGAGAAATAGTTTATAAAGGAAAAGGCCTTGAGTCAATTTATGAACACATGTATTAAGTCACTTATGACTTTGTAATTGAATTGGAAGATTTTGATATGAATATATACATACCAGGATTATTCTAAAAAATATTATGGTGTTTAAAATATGTATTCATAATGTTTTATTTTAATTAATACCTCCCAATTGATGAGTATTAAGCCTTATGGTTCAATGTCTTATCATAGTAGATATACTTTAATCATAATTCTCATGAAAATGAGATGGGGTTATATTTTGTAAAGGATGAGAAAAATATTACCTCGAGAAAAATATTTGAATTGAAGTAAGATAAGTCTTATAAATTAAGGGTGGAGGTGGTTTCCACACTTACTCTAATAAAGTCACGAGGAATTAATCAAATGTATTGCGCAGTGCTAATCCTTTATTGATTACAAAACATGGAACCTCTTGGGAGTAAATATCCTTATGCACATATTTTACGGATATTACCTTTGAAGATTTTTGACATGGTAAAATATGAATTAATGATTATTATGGGAACACTATGTTAAAGAATTTAAAACCGTAAGGGACTAGGTCAATACTATCTAGATTACTATAATTCAAGAAGGAAGGAGAGCCTAAAAATATTGGCTTATAAAAAGAAGGTAAACTAAAATGTCCCAATTTGGATTAATAACTTAATTAGGCATATGAAGGGGACTATGGAAACCTATGTAAGAATACTTGTAATGTCAATCCACCTAACTATTATGTGACTTGTTATTAAGTTTCAAACAAGTACAGTAAGGAGTAGGAAATATATCCCAAAACTAGATAAATAAGTATGATGGTATATTTTCATAAAAAGTGGTGATCAAGAGTATCTTCTACCCTTTCTATAAAGTAAGACTCATATGAATGATTAGTTTACTTACAATAAGTTTCATGTTCCCAACATGTTGTTGGTGAAAAAGTACATCTATACATAACTAGTGTATAAAGTATACCCAAATATCTTAGACAAACATGAGGGGAATGTCAGTTGTTTGCATTAACTAAAGAGGATGCATATTTATGTAATCAAGTACGAAGGTAAATTGATATCTCATAGGGTACATAGGTAATTATTTGTCTTGATAAGCTAAGTGAACCTAGTAAATAGGTTTAAAATTAAATTAATGATTAAGTTGTCAAATGTGAACACAAATAAGATGAAATAAAATCTATATAGATGAATTAGGTGATGGAAAAGTTCCTAAAAAGGAATGTTACGATGTAGAACCGAGATGGAATACATGTCTCTGAAACTTTGGCCAAAGTAGTGTAAGATGCCGATTATATTGTCATGGAGTCACCAAGGATCTAAGATTCCTGATGTCAGGATGTGATTCAATGATTGAGTTCCATGTATGCACTTAGAAAAATAAACTTGATTTTCATTACATGGAAAAGGAAACCAAATGATACACATGATGTATTAGCTTGTAAAGAGTGTTTGAGGGGGATCAAGTAGGATTTGTAGACTCTCATGTAGCTGCACATAGTTTTTGACAATTATCGGATGGATTCAATTTTATATTTATGCTGGAATTTAAATACTAGGTATTTAAATAAGTGAAGCATAAAGTTTTAGAAAAAAATTTCTCCCTAGAATAAAAGTGAAAAAGTGGTTGTTACTTACATGGGTAAGTGCCGCATGATATCAACTTAGGATGAATAAGGGAGAGTGAGTATCTCCAAAATGATTTACATCATTACGGGTCACTCCTTATCCTGTACTCATCATAAGATGAAAATGGGTACTTTTCCATGTGATTAAATCCACACTCATACCTAGGACAAAACTTACATCTTAATACGAACTTATCATTTAGAGGAACTAGATGAGATAATTCAACGCAACAACTTCTCTGCTATAGCCTTATAATGACTGAATTGGTGGCTTGATCGCAACTTGTATCATATTATAACTCATTTATCATTAACAACTAGATAAACCTAATAATTAGGAACGAACATAGATGAATGCTAAGTTTTTCAACTATGAACATAATAACTTAATATTGGAAGGGAATCTATATAACATAATTAGGTGAAAGACAAGTTCCTAATGACGAGTGTGTCATCATGGAATTGAGCATGGCATACATGACTCGAACCTTTGATCAAAGTAGTGTAAGTTGCTGATTACACTGTCATGATTTCACCAAGGATCTAAGATTCCTGATGCCATGATGGGATTCAATGATTGAGTTCTAGGTATGCACTTAGAAAATTATACTTGATTTTCATTACGTGAAAAAGGAAACCAAATGATACACATGATGTATTGAATCGTAAAGAGTGTTGGAGGGGGGATCGAGAAGGATCTGTAGACTCTCATACAACTACACATGGTTTCATGAATTTTATCGGATGGATTCAATTTCAGATTTATGTTGGTTCTAAATCTATTGATCTTAGAATAAGGAAACATGAGATATGAACTTAAGATTTATGTGTTGGGGTTAACACATTGGTTTCTGAGATAATATATCAGATCTAAGCATACATGCAAATAAAAGTAGATATTCTACTAGAAGAAATATACAAAACAAGAGATATAAATCAACACTAGATTTAATGTGGTTCACCCAGTGCAGGCTACGTCCACCAAGAAAAAAGACAATCTATTATCCAAAGCTTTGACAAGATATACAATTGAAGATTTACAATCTTCCACACCTCTCGAGATGTACAATAAGTCTTTCACCCAAGCTTTTGCTTCTTCTCCAAGAATTATCTCTCTCATAATTATTCTCACAAAATCATCAAATTTTGCAAGTTCTTAATTCTTACTTCTAAACCTTGGCTTTCATGCTTATATAAGCACACACAATCTTAGGGCACTTAGCTATGTAATTACAATCAATAGATTTTCTTTAATACTAAAAATAGATCTAATTCCCACAAGTTAATTAAGACACCCACACATAAGTAACCAACAATAGTTAGACCTAACTGATTCTAGTTCCTCCTTGCTTGACCAATGGCAATCATAGGTGACAAATTCGATCTCTCCATAATTGATGTTGGTTACTATTTTTTCCAGCAAGTTTCATATTCCATGCTAATCTGAAGTAATTGAGCTCCACAACTCAAAAATATCCCACTTGGAGATTAATTACTACACCATACTTGTACATAATCATTATTGGATCCTTCCTTATCTTTGTTTCTTCCTTTTCAAGTCTCAAACTCGAAGACCAATAGAAGTGGAGTGTAGCTCCAAATTCTCCTTTGCTAATGGATTCGTTAACATATTCACAGGGTTCTCACTCGTATGAAAATTTTCTAGATTCAATTTCCCATCCTCCAATACCTGCCATATGAAGTGATATCTCAATTGAATATGTTTCATTCTTGAATGAAACAATGAGTTCTTTTCCAAATGAATTACACTCTAGCTTCAATCGTTGAACAATTTGAAATCATCTTGCTCCTTTCCCAACTCTTTCATGAACCTACTCATCCATATCATATCATTGCTAGTCTCTATAGCTATAACATACTCTGCCTTTGTAGTACTAAAAGCCACAACCTTCGAAATCTTGAAATCTAGCTAAGCGCCATCCCTCCTACCATGAAAATATATCCATTAGTGCTCCTTCTACCATCTACATCTTTAGCCATATCCGAATGAACATAGCCACATAATGAAATATCTAAACCTCTATAGCATAACTACATGCTAAATGTCCCTTTCAAATACCTAAGTATCCATTAGAATGATTTACAATGTTCTTTACTGGATTAGCCATATATCTACTCAAAACTCCCACTACATGTGCAATGTCTAATCTAGTACAAACCATAGCATACATGAGACTCCCAACTGTTGAAGCATATGGCACTTGTGTCATGTATTTGACCTCCTCATGTGATGAAGGAAACTGATCTTTGCTCAATTTGAAGTGTCCAGCCATAAGTGTACTAATAGGTTTTACATTCTGCATCTTGAACCTTTCTATCACCTTGTAGATATAATCCTCTTGAGACAAATATAATTTCTTGTTCTTCTGTCTCTATGTATTTGCATGTCAAGGATTATTTTTGTAGCTCCTAAATCCTTCATAGAAAATGTGTGAGATAACTTTCCCTTAAGCTCACCAATGTCTTGCATACTAGATCTTGCAATAAGCATATCATCTACATACAATAAAAAAATAATATAGTTCCCAACTTCAATCTTGTTGAAATAAAAAAATGGTCGATTCACATCTCAAGTAAACATGCTCATGCATAAAACTATCAAAACTCATGTACCATTTCCTTTAATCTTTCTTGAGCCCATATAGGCTCTTTTTCAACCTACACACTAATTTCTCCTTACCCTTGACTTCATACCCAAGCGAATGCTACATATAAATATCTTCATCCAAATCACCATGAAGAAAATCCATCTTCACATCTAATTTATCTAAATGCAAATCATGTACTGCCACTAAACTCAATATAATATGAATAGAAGTCATCTTTACAACAAGAGAAAATATTTCACCAATGTCAATAATTACTTTATGTGTAAATCCCTTTACTACAAGCCTTGCCTTGTACCTTTTATGTCCACACTATTCTTCCTTGATCTGAAAAACCCACTTCTTCAATGTCCTCTTACTTGCTGGTAATTTAACCAAATCTCAAGTCTGGTTCTATTCCAAGGAGTCCATATCCTCATCCATGCCATGCTCCCACTTAATGTGGGAATTATCCTACATTGCTTCTTCAAAACTTTCTAGTTCACCATTATCAATAAATAGTAAATAAAATAGAGAAGGTGTAAATATTTATGAAGGTTTACTTACCCTTTGTGACCTTCTCATAGGAGTTTAGGGTACCAGAGGCTCATTCTAGACCTCCTAGACATTTGTATCCAAATATTTCAGTGACCAACGTCTGGTCACCTGTAACCGACGTTGGTTTTACTAACCAATGTCGGTTTGGATCTTCTGTAACATATACCGGTTGAGATGAATGATGCAAGTCGAGGGTCAATCGACACCGGTTACTATGTAACCCTGTCGGTATTACTTTGAAATATGAGAGTTCATTTTCATTCACAAACTTATCAACTGGTTCATCCTTGGGTACCAAAATTTGATCCATGTACATTTTCATTTCATTCCATTCAATATCATGACTCTTAATAATTTTAGAATTCTCTATATCCCAAAAATGGAATCTAAAATCACAGATCCATAACCAATGAAAGTTAATCTCTTAGATTTTTCATCCAACTTTTTCCTATTTTCCTTATCAATATGCATAAAATCTTCTGAACCAAAAAATTTAAGAAAAGAAAGACCTACCTCTTTTCCAGTCTAAGATTCCTCTGGTATTCCTCCATCTAGTGAACTTGAAGGCCCGTAGTTAATCAAATAAACCACTGTATCAACTGTTTCTACCCAAAACTGCAAAGGCAATCCAAAATGTATCCTCATACTTTTAGCACGTTCCATGATTGTCTTATTCATTATTTCTATAACACCATTCTCTTGTGGTGTTCTTGGAACGGTTCTTTCTTTACGTATCCCATTCACTGAACAATAATAATTGAAATCCTTGCTACTATATTCACCACCATTTTCAGATCTAAGGCACTTCAAATTTGAATTTGATTCATTCTCAACAAGGGCTTTCCATCTTTTAAAAGTATCAAAAACATCAGATTTACATTTAATACAATAAACTCATACCTTTCTTGTAGCATCATCAATGAAAGTAACATAATATTGGGATCCTCCATGAGAAGCTACTTGAGCTGTTCCCCACACATATGAGTGTACAAGCTCCAATTTCTACTCCTTCTTAGTTGCCCCAACTTTGAGAAATCTCACTCTCTTTTTCTTTCCAAAGACACATTGCTCACGAAATCAAGATATAAATCTTTCAAATCTGATAACTTACCCTTAACCTTTAAGATTTGCATTATTTTTTTGACTCATATGCCCCAAACGATTATGCTACATGCATGCATTTGAATATGAAGTAGATAATGCAGAAAAGGGATCGATAACACAGGTAGATAAATTTAACATTCCTACTTTCTTACCTCTTTCCACAACAAAAGCACCCTTGGTAACTTTCCAAGAGTCTCCTATAAAAGTAACCATGAAACTAGTTTCACCTAGTTGCCCTGTAGAAATAAGATTCCTCATGAGTTTTGGCACATGCCTCACACAATTTAATAGCCAAGTATTTCCATTCTACAATTTTAGATGAACTTCCCCTTTACAAGTGATACTATAAGGTTCATCATCACCCAAATAAACATGCCCAAAATTGCCTGGACATAATTTCTGAAATAACCCTTATTAGGTGTTACATGGAAAGAAGCTCTGAATCTAAAACCCATGATTCAATTATATTATCTAAAGAAAGAATAAGATCATCTTGCATTACCTCATTGCATGACAAGATTTTCTTCTTTACCTTTTTCTCAGTTATTGGTTCTCTTTATCCTTTGACCAACAATATTTCTTTGCATGTCCTTTCTTTCCACATTTCAACAAGTAATTCCCTTACCTCTGGATTTAGATCTTATCCCTTGAAGTTTATTTCCCATTACTCTTACTCTTGATCTCTCCTTCTACCTTCCCCTACTATCTACATTCAAAGCATTCCTAGATGATTCCTCTGTACTTTTCCTACGAATTTATTCATTCAAGATTATACTAACCACATCATCAAACTTCAAAATATTATTAGTAGATGTTGTATTACTAACAACAATTACGAAATTATCCCAACTATCGTGCAAAGAACATAAGAATAAAAGTGTTTTCACTTCATCATCAAACGAAATATCAATCGATTTTAACTGATTTACAATAGATTGGAAATCATTCAAATGACAAGATGTAGATCCACCTTCATGCATCTTAGAACTAAATAGTTTCTTCATCAAATAAAATTTATTTGAAGCACTAGGTTTTTCATATAAATTAGCAAGAGATTTCATTAACCCTACCGTAGAATTCACTTTTGTAATATTGGAAGCCACGAATGCTTTCAGACTCAATCTTATAGATCCCAAAGCCTTTCTGTCAAGAATCTTCCATTCTTCATCAGTCATCTTCGTAGGTCTAGACTTCTCATCCAATGGTAAATATAAATCTCTTTGATATAAATAATCCTCAATCTGCATCTTCCGTAATTGCTAATTTTGGTCATCAAACTTCTCTACCTTTTATTTGTTTTCTTTTGCCATTCTTTGTAGCTCCTACTCAATTAGAAAACCCTCTGTGAGTAAATCTGTCAACACACAAAACCATCAAACAAATCTCTGATACTAGTTGTTGGGGTTAGCACACTTTGGTTGTACGAGATAATATATCGATCTAAGCATACATGCAAATAAAAGTAGATATTCTACTAAAATAAATATACAAAAGATATAAATCAACACCAGATTTAACGTGGTTCACCCAAAGTGTGGGATGTGTTCACCAAGAAACAAGCCAATATATTATCCAAAGCTTTGAAAAGATATACAATTGAAGGTTTACAATCTTCCACACCTCTCGGATGTACAATGCTATCTTTCACCCAAGCTTTTTCTTCTTCTACAAGAATTCTCTCTCTCACAATTATTCTATCAACAATCATCAACTTTTGCAAGTTCTTCTTAATTATTACTTCTAAACCCTAGCTTTCATGCTTATATATGTGTATAAAAACTTAGGGGACTTAGCAATGCAATTACAATCAATAGATCTGCTTTAATGCTAAAATAGATCTAATTCCCATGAGTTAATTAAAACACCCATACACGAGTAACGACATCGGTTAGACCTAATCTATCTTTGGTTCCTCCTTACTTGACCAATTTCAGTCATAGGTGGTGATCGATGCTCCCTCCATAACCAATGTCGTTAGTGTGTTTTCTAGCAATTTTCATACGGCATGCTAATCTGAAGTAATTGAGCTACATAACTCAACATTATGGTTGGTTTAAATATATGGGTATTTAAATCATCGAAGCATGAAGTAAGATAAAAGTAATTTTTTTCCTAGAATTGAAGTGACAAAAGAGGTTGTTCTGATTTGGTTGGATTCCAAAACTTTAAATATTGGAATATACCATACTCCAAAATCACAAATATTAGAATCCAAAATCACATATATTGGAATTCAAAATCATAGATATTGGAATCCAAAAGTAAAGTTATTGGAATTTCTTGTACTCCAAAATCACATATTTTGGAATCGAAAAGTAAAGATATTGGTGTATATTCTAACCATTAGGCATGTTTGATATTATTCTTTGTTTTGTTTTTCGTTGTAGTTCTCTCCAAAAGCCCTTAGGATTTTTTTCCAAGGGAAATTAGTTGTTTCCTTGTTGTGTACAAATAATTTTTTTATACCGAATCAAATTTTCGTAGGCTTTCTTATTTTCTTTGTTCATATCAAGATCTCTAAATATTTTTTTATTCCTTACACTCTGTGTCATACCATGGGTATGCCAGAAACACTTTGTGTCATACCATTGGTATGTCGAAAGCTACTATAATTTATACTTTTAGGCCTATTTATTTTTCATGTGTTTAGCACCATATGGAATAATGGAATCTATATAAGGCTCGATCCCACTTGAGGGTATATAGAGTAGCAATTCACTCCGCATTAGGGATAACCCAACCAATATGATCAAACTATAAACAACAAAAAAAATAGTAGCAATCCAAAGTTGTACAAATATATTTTACAATGAATAGATCTAAGGGTAAGAGCCTAACGAACAATAAGATAAATCATGATTTTTTATTCAATCACTATTTTGAAAACAAGAAATTGTTGATCTTAATGGCCGCATTAAGCCATTCTTTTCAATTAGTAATGGAGCTTAGAGGTCACTAAGAATTTTCCTTGATATAGATCGATGTGAATTATTTTTATACACATTATATCTTATGAGATCTACATAAGGCTTGATCCTTCTTGAAGGTATATAATGTAGCATGTGTCTCTGTTAGTGATAGTCTAACCAATGTGACCCAATATTAAACAATAAAAAATACTAGCTTAGTGGTCGTTAATAATTACATAAGTAATGGTACTTAGCGGTTCACTAAGAATTTTATTTGAAACAAATCGATATGAATTATGTGTTATTCACAATATATATTTTAAGAACTATTTAAATCTTGATCCCTCTTAAGGGTATGTAGTGCAAGCACTTGGCTCTGCCAGGGATAGTTGATCAATATGATACAATTATAAATAATGAAAAATACTAGTGATTGAAATTTGTACACATAGTTTTTATGTTGTTGTAAGCGAATCCTAGAAAATATAGAGGCCAGCAGGTGCTAGGTTTATCGTTAAAAAATAAATGGAAAACATAAAACATGCATTTTTGTTCATGGAATCCTATTGAAAGGAACAAATTTGTATGTGAGAAGCTAACGCAAGTAATCGAGCTTAGCGATTTTTAAGCATTTTCCTTGAAACAAACCGATATGAATTGTGTATTATACACAATATATTTTTAGATAACTACACAAGGATTGATCCATCTCAAATTTATGTAGTGAATCACTTAGATCATCCAGGATAGTCCAGACAATATGATACTGATTAAAAATAATGAAAAATCATAGTGATTTAAAGCTATCGAGATAGTTTTTACATTTCTGGAATGGAATCCTAGAAAATGTAGAGGCTAGTATAGGAAAAAAATAAATGGGCAACATAAAAAATGCATTATTGTTCATGGAATTCTATAGATTGACCGCTTAAAGGAATAGCTTTGTGAATCTTTAGGACCTAACACAAGTAATGGAGCTTAGCGATCGCTAAGCATTTCCCTAAAATGAACCGATATGAATAATGTGTTATTCAAATATATATTTGGATAAATACATAAGGATTGATCCCTCTCAAGGGTATGTAGTGTGCGACACTTGGCTCCACTTAGAGGATAGTTGATCCAATATGAATATAATTATAAATAATGAAGAATACTAGCGATCAAAATTTTTACACATAGTTTTCACATTGGTGTAAGGGAAGTCGTAGAATGTTATAGAGGTTAGCGAGTGTTAGGATTCTCATCGAAAAATAAATGGACAACACAAAACATGCATTTTTGTTCATGGAATCCTATTAAAAGGAATATCTTTGCGACTTCAAAGACCTAATGCAAGCAATGAAGCTTAGCGGTCGCTAAGCATTTTCCTTGAAATGAACCAATATGAATTATGGGTTATACACAATATATTTTAGAGAAATACATAAGGATTGATCCCTCTGAGGGTATGTAGTGTAGAACTTGGCTCCACTAAGGATAATCAACTCAAGATGATACAATTATAAATAATGATAAATACTAGTGATTAAAAGATGTATATAGTTTTACATTCTTTAGATTGAAATCCAAGAAAATGTAAAGTCTAGCGACCGTTAGGCATCTTTTTGAAACATAATTAGATAACATAAAACATGTTTAGTTATTCTCAACAACTATTGAAAGGAATAGCTTTGCAATTGCTAAGACCTAACACAAGTAATGGATCTTAACGGTCGCTAAGCATTTTCCTTGAAACGAACCGATATGAATTGGCGATATACACAATATATATTTCAAGAACTACATTTTTCATATAGTTTTTATGTTGTTAGAAAGGAATCCTAGAAAATATAAAGGGTAGCATCTGTTAGGATTTTTGTGACAAATAAATGGACAACATAAAACATGCATAGTTATTCATTAACACCTATTGATAGGAATTGTTTAGGGACCACTAGTACATGAGGCTTTATAAGTTTATATCCGTTGTTCGAATAACAAATTATATCAATGGATCTTAACGATCGCTAAGTTTATTTATACATATAATCCGATGTGAAATATGTGTGAAATAAAAATTATGTTTTAGGTTTACTAGTGTAAAATGTAAATAACACCAAAATATTGATAAAACAAATAGATATTAGAAATTTCATGCCACGTGTCATCATTTTAGTGGGTGCTATTTACATAATAATATTGTGGATTTATATAGGTTTAAAATATTTTATAGGCGTTTCTTTAAATATAAATTTCTTAATAAATGTGTCAATTATATTGTTTCCTAACTATCTGGTTCAAACTTTCCACGTGGCACATTTTATTTGGATAATTATTTTAAATTAGTGCGTCATTTATCTAACAATCTCTATATCGATTTCGATAAAAAAAAAAAAAATGTGTGTATATTATTCTATTAAACTTTAAAACTATGTTTAGAATTTATTACTTTTATTTTCTTATAATATAATTTTTATTAATATTAATATTTTTCGATGTCCCACTAGTTTCAAAAGAAAAATTTAGAAAATAATTGTCCCCCTTTCTTAATGAGGGACAAATTCAAAATTTTAATTGTGAATTTCCCCCCATTTGTGAATATTTGAAATTTCAATATCCCACACTTTTTTTAATGAGGGGAAATTCAAATTTTCATATCTCATAATTTTTCTATTTTAAAATTTCTTTTATGGAATGTATCAAAAAATTTATTAAATACCCGGAAAATTATTGATTAGGGTTTATTTTTTTGGCATATGTAGAAAAAACTCTTGAAATCATAATACAATATACTCGTAGTAGTATATTATAGGTCGGAGTGCATGAATCCCAACCATTTTTTGCAAGGGAATAATGAGGAAGTGATTATAATTTCATTTACGGGAAAATAAAGGAGGAAAGAAAAGATATTGTGGATAGATTGCAAGGTCGGAGTGCATGAATCGAGTATTTTTTGCAAGGGAACAATGAGGTAGTGATTATAATATCGATTGCATAACATGAACACAAAGACATACTCAAAAAGTTTCTGAATAGAATCATGGTAGATAGTTTGTTTGAGATAGGAGACAAAGGTTTAATATACATCTTCAAGCATGAAATAATTTCAGATATCACTAAATTAGGTTTTTATCAAAAGAATATATTATAGAAAATGTGTACCTTTTTTATTGCGAGGTCTTTCAATCACCCTAACTTGCTTTCCTTTGTTTATTTTCAGTTACTTTTCATCGCCTTGTCAAACCACCTTATTCTTTCAAAAATCATAATTGTTGTTCTACCCTAACGAAAGAAAATTTAATCCCCTTTTTTCTATTGTATTTGTCTCTATCAAATTGTTCCCTTATCAATGCTTCCCTTATTTTACTCTCTCTAGATTTTTTTGGATTTTCCGTTCTCATTCTACGAATTTTTTGCCAATAAAGATGGTCATTTGTCTCCCAATTTCAAAATATACGATGTACATTCACATTTAAAAAATTGAAATGGTTTGTGAGACCTGAAAGTATTGTTTAGGTATTCAATTTTAAGTTCCTTTAATGTTTTTATTAAGATGATACAAATAAATGTGGCTAATTATTTCATTGTACATTGTTTATATGGTTTTTGCATTGACATTCAGGAAAGATTTTTGAGGTTAACAAATTTCTTTAAAACTATAGAACCATATTAAGTATTCAATTGTATGATATATTCTTAAATTATATATGTTTTCCCATGTAGAAATAGTCAAATGTAATGTCTTCAACAAGTTTATTTTTGTAAAATGGAAGGTAAACATATTATATATACGCATAAATATTATTAAATATAAATTTTAATCATTATATTTTTAAATATATATTTCCTTTTTGCACTCTTTAAGCTATGCCAAAAAAATCAAACAAATTTTTGGCCGCCATGATATAATTCTTTATTTCTACGACCATTTTACAAAATCAAATCTTTATTTCTAATTAAATGCAAACCCAAAGGAATAATAGATTTCATATAAAACTTAATTTTTAATATGCTACATATTATTGGTGAGATATAGTGTTTTTTAAATATATTAATACATGATTGTACACGTATATGTATGAATGTATATGTAAACTCAATCATGAAAAAAATCATCTAGCCTAATAATTTCCGAGATATAATTTTTCTTTGGAAAAACATGTGTAGCTTAACATCTGTGCAACTCAATTGTTTGTTTTTTTGTAGGCAACTAACTATTATTTGGGCCTAGTGATAGCTAGTTATATTTTCTATTGTTTTATATGCAAATATTAACAATTTAGATTTATAACACCATTTCATTATAAACATGATATAAATACTCGATATGATATCCCAACATGAAATTTTAAGCCTAGTGGATGCTAAGCTCAACATGATATTCTAAGACTATCATGATATTTGAAAGCCTCCTTGTAGGACTGCTAAGGTCGAAGATTATTACATTGCGTTTATGCAACATAACAAATATTTGAGATTAGTTTCGTTAGGATATTTGTTAACTTCCATACAAGACAATTAGTAATTATTTACTTGAAAATTGAGATAAAGTCCATTATTATGGTTGGATTTTCCAAAATGATATTCCAAGCCTAGTGGCCGCTAAGCTCGATGTTTATTACATTACTTTGATCCGATGTAACAAAAATTTGAGCTTAGTGACCACTAATAGTTATTACATTCAGACAAGACAAATAATAATGATGTTCACTATATTGATTTGATGCACTATAATAAACATTTGAGATGCTAGTTGTAACATTCTAGATAAAGCATTTAGTAATGATTTTATGGAAAATCAAGCAACTCTCCAATTACTCTTGTTATATATTCAAAATTCTCATACACAGTTTTCACTAGGAATAATTGTAGTGGTGAATATTTATAATATGACGAATATTCCATTTTGAAAATTTTGAAAAGGAAAATTTTTTAAAGTCTTTGAAATGATGACTTGTTTGCCTAAAAATTTAGTTTATTTTTTTAGGGGTGGATTCACCTACCCTTGAAAATATCCCCCATATAATCCTAGATTATTCAATAGGTAGAACACTATTGGCTCACTCATATTACAGGAGCATATATATTATCAAATACAGTTCGTAAGATAAGAGGCGGAGGCTATAGATGCACGATAGGAGAGGAGGAGGATTAGATGTAGGGCAAAGAGTTTGTTGATGCATGATAGGGAGAGTTTGTTGACGTGTGACATGGAGAATATGTTGATGCATGATAGGAGTATGGAGGAAATAGATCGTGACACGAAGGTTTTTTATTCACGTGATGATTCGAGGTAAATACACGCGATAGAATATTTTCTATCGTGCATCAACAAACTTGTTGATACGCGTCAATAACCTCACTGATGCACGTCAACAACCTTGTTGACATGCATCAACAAGGTTCATTGACACACATCAACAAGGTTGTTGAAGCATAAGGTTCATTACGTGTGTCGGTGAGTTCATTGAACGCTACGTCAACAACCTTGTTGATGAGTGATAGAGAGTTTGTTGACACATGACATAGAATTTTGTTTTCACGTAATTAGAGGGTGAAGGTTGCAGATGAACGATAGGATATTATACATTATCGCGCGTAAAAACCTTGTTGATGCGCGTTAATGAACCTTGATGACACGTGTCAACAACCTTGTTGGCGTGTGTCAACAAGGTTATTGACACGTGACAAAAAATCTCCACCATGGATACGTCTGCCAACCATATCACACCACTTAAAATCAAGAAAAAAATTTGCCTTTCCGTGGAAAGCGGTTCGAGGATATTCGTCGGTATTTTCCACCTCGGATTTCTAAGAGGTCTCTTAAAATTAACTTTAGTTTTCACATTATTGTAAAGGGAATCCTAGAAAGTATATAGGCTAACGGGTGCTAGGATTCTCATTGACAAATAAATGGACAACATAAAACATGCATTGTTGTGAATGGACTCTATTGAAAGGAATAACTTATGCAACCACTAAGACCTAACACAAGTAGTGAAACATAGCGGTCATTAATCATTTTCCTTGAAATAAACCAATATGAATTATGTGTATATACGGTATATTTTGGAGAACTACATAAGGTTTGATCCCTCTTGAGGGTATGTAATGTAGCACTTGGATCTACGGGATAGTCGAGCCAATATTATTTGATTATAAATAATGGAAAATCATAGTGATCAAAGCTATTGAGATAGTTTTCACATTGTATAATGGAATCCTAGAAAATGTAGAGCTACCGGCCTTGCTATGCGAATCTTGTCAAAAAATAAATGGATAACATAAAATATGCATTGTTGTTTATGGACTCCTATTGAAAGGAATAACTTAGCGACCACTAAGATCTAATCAAATAATGGAGCTTAGCGGTCACTAGGAATTTTCTTGAATTGAACCAATACGAATTATGTGTTATCCATAATAAATCTTTGGAGAACTACACAAGGCTTGATCCCTCTTGAGGTTATGTAAGAAAGCACTTGGCTCTTTAAGGATATTGGAGCCAATATGATGCAATTATAAATAATAAAAATACTAGCAATCTAAATATTTATATATAGTTTTCACATTGTTGTAATGGAATCCTAGAAAATGTAGAGGCTATTGGTTGCTATCCTTCTCATGAAAAATAAATGGACAACATAAAACATGAATTTTTGTTTATGGACTCTATTGAAAGGAATAACTTAGTGACCACTAAGATCTAATGGAAGTAATGGAGCTTAATGGTCTCTAAGCATTTTTGTTAAACGAACCAATATGAATTATATGTTATGAACAATATATCGTTGGAGAAATACATAAGCATTGATCCCTCTCGAGGTTATGTAGTGCAATACTTGGATCCGATAGGTATAGTTGATCCAATACGATATAATTATCAATAATGACAATACTAGCGATCTAAAGCTTTATACAAATAGTTTTTACATTCTAGATTGGAATCCTAGAAAATGTAGAGGCTATGATGCTAGGCATCTTATCGAAAAATAATTGGATAACATAAAAAATGCATAGTTTTTCCTTAACACCGATTATTGAAAGGAATAGTTTTTGACCACTAAGACCTAATGCAAGTAATTGAGATTAGCGGTCGCTAATAATTTTCCTTGAAACAAACCGATATGAATTGGCTAATATAAACAATATATCTTTGTGAAAACTACATAATACTTTATCCCTATCTAGGGTATGTAATACAACACTTGGATCCTCCATGGATAGTTGATAAAATATGATACAATTATAAATAATGAAAAATACTAGCGATCTAAAGTTATACAAATAGTTTTTACATCTAGTAATGATTTACTTGAAATATGAGCTAAGCTCCATTATTATGGTTAGATTTTCCAAAATGATATTCCAAGCCTAGCGACCACTAAGCTCAATGTTTATTACATTGATTTGATATGACGTAACAAAAATTTGAGATTAGAGATTGTTAGGATAGTTTTTACATTCCAGATAAGAAAAATCATAACGATTTTCCCGAATACATGTATTTCTTGATGGCCTAAATAGAAGACAATGCTTAGCTACAACTAAGTTCTATGACTATGGTTATATATTCCGACATGATATTCCAAGGCTAGCGGATGCTAAGCTTAATGTTTATTATATTGCATTGATGCAATGTAATGAACATTTGAGATTAGCACTCGCTAGGCTAGTTATAACATTCTAGATAAAACAATTAGTAATAATTTCTAGAAAAGCTGAGCAACTCTCAAATAATTAGGTTAGATATTCCAAAGTTGTACACATAGTTTTCATATTGTTGTAAGGGAATCCTAGAAATCATAGAGGATAAGGGCACAAGGATTATTGTCAAAAAATAAATAGACAACATAAAACATGTATTATTGTTAATGGACTCCTATTGAAAGGAATAGCTTTGTGATTGCTAAGACTAAGAACACAAGTAATGGAGAATAGCGGTTAATAATTTTCCTTGAAATGAACCAATATGAATTATGTGTTATACATAATATATTTTGGAGAACTACATAAGATTGATCCCTCTCGAGGGTATGTAGTGAAACACTTTGCTCTCGTTAGGGATAGTCCAGCCAATATGATATGATTATAAATAATGAAAAATTATAATGATCCAAAGTTGTACATATAGTTTTGACATTATTGTAATGGAATCCTAGAAAATGTAGAGGCTATCGTCTACTATGCTTCTCGTAAAAGATAAATGGACAACATAAAACATGCATTTTTTTCATAGAATCCTATTGAAAGGAATAACTTAGCAACCTCTAAGATCTAACGCAAGTAATGGAATTTAGTGGTCATTAAGGATTTTCCTCGAAAACAACCGATATGAATTATGTGTTATACATAATAAATATTTGGATAAATACATAAATCTTGATCCCTCTCAAGGTTATGTAGTGCAACACTTGGATTTTTCGAAAGGGATAGGTGAGCCAATATGAAAAATACAATTATAAATAATGAAAAATACTAGTGATCCAAAGATGTACAAATAGTTTTTACATCTAGTAACAATTTACCTAAAATATGACCTAAAGTCCATTATTATGGTTATATTTTATAAAATTATATTCTAATACTAAGTGAGACTAAGCTCGATGTTTATTACATTGCTTTTATCCAACGTAACCAACATTTGAGCTTAGATACTACTAGGATAGTTTCTACATTCTAAACAAGAAAAATAATAACGATTTTCCGAATACATGTATTTATTGACGACTTAATTTGAATAGAAGAAAATTATTATCTACATATAAGTTCTTTGACTATGGTTAGATATTCGGACATGATATTGCAAGACTAGAAAATACTAAGCTTGATGTTCATTATATTTCTTTGATGCACTTGTAACAAATATTTGAGATTAGTGCCCACTAGGATAATTAAAACATTCAGTAGATAAAATAGTTAGTAATGGTTTTACAAGTATTTAATAAATAATCCAATTACTTTGGTTAGATATTCTAACATGATATTATAAACCTAAGAACCTCGCTAAGGGTAGAGTTGATTAAATTGAATTAATGCAACAAACTGAAAATTTGACATTAGCGGCCACTAGTCTATTTATTACATTCTTTCTATCTTCTCCGCTAAGGTAGAACATGAATTTTTATACGGTTACTATTTTGAAAACTAGAAACTATTGAGCCTAACGACCGACATGCCATTGATTTCAATAAGTAATCCTTGACATAACCTTTCTTTCAATAAGTAGTGCGAACTTAGCGGTCACTAAGAATTTTCCTTGATACGAACTAATATGGATTATGTGTTATACACAATATATATTATGAGAACTACATAAAGCTTGATCCCTCTCGAGGTTATGTAGTGCAACACTTGGCACCACTAGGGATAGTCCAACCAATATAATCCAATTATAAACAATGAAAAACAATTATAGATCTTACGAGTTATGGTCTCATATGTTCACTTAAAAATATTCTAGAAATTCTCTAATAATAGTTGTTGTCAAAATTTCACCCCCCCAGGGTAAATTTCGATAACATGCATCGAAGGTTCGAGAAGGCAAGAAGATTGATCTAGGAAAAATCATGAAAATTGGTTAAGTCCTGCTTAAGGTCACCTTTGGGACAATTGGAACGAATGTACGCGATGGACCCGAACCGGACGGTTCGGCCGGAAAGGGGAATTGTAGCACCAGAACATTCGGACCGTGAGTATGCGAACCGCCCGGATCAGCCGAAAAGGAGAACTTTTGCACCAAACAGTTTGGGACATTCGGGCCGTAAGGATGCGAATCGGCCGGATCGGGCGAACCGGAAGAATTTGTCCCGCGAAGCACTGGGACATTTGGGACAAATGGACGCGAACCGGCCGGTTCGGCCGAAACAAGAAACTTCAGCACAAGGAAAAGTGGGACAGTTGGGACAAAGGGACGCGTGGGACGCGGATAGCCAAAAAAGCCGAGAGCCAATCAGATTGCGCCACGTGTCATCGGCAGATAAGGGACAAGGAAGCCCATTTCGGGCGGATCGGAGGTATTTGTCCCAAAAGGCACAGGGACATCCGGGACAAAAAGACGCGGTGGACGCGAAAACCCGAAAGGCCCGACAAATAATGAGAAATGGCCACGTGTCTTCACAAGAGGTATGCCGGAAGGCTCAGAAAACCCGACATACAAGGAATATGTCGGGAGGTTTGAAGAACCCGACATCAAAGACAAGTCGGAAAACAAGTCGGGGAAGCACGGCGCAAGGACATGTCGGAGGGGTCGGAAGGCCCGACAACGAAGGAAAATTTGGATAATCTGGCGGAAGCGGGTTTCGGGAAAACACAAACATGAAACATATGTTGAGCCATCCTCCAAGTCCGATGCAAATGCAGAGGAGAATCCCGAACCCGATAGGCTGAAGACATTATTCATTTAATCAACACATGACACCTGTCATCCAGGTGGCAGAGCGCGGGAAAGATTTCAAAACACGTTTTCACCTGTTTTGTGCCCTAAAACTTTAGACCTCCATAACTTTCGATCCAGAGCTCAGATTTGCACGTTCTTTATATAAACGGAAATCTTATGAAATTCTCTACATGATTCTGGGATCAATCTCAAATTTTGGTGCAGTCTGGAGAGAGAAAATTGAGAAACGGATCTGATGCATGATCATGGCCAGAAGTGACGTTTCAACAACCAGTTTTAATGCACATGGGTCGCATTCTTCTTCAGCATGGCCAGAAGTGATGTCTCAACCACCAATTTTAATGAAGAATGCGTTTTGGTCAATGGTTGGGCTGCTTACACGTTTTCCTATGTTTTCTGTCTCCTGGGCTCGACCCATGCATTGTATAAAGCCAGATTTGGCTCATTTTAAAAAAAAAAACAAGTTGTTCATCTTTTCTACTCTGCCCTCCCTTCTTTTCTTCTCTAGGGTTGAAAATGGAGTTCGAACCTCCTCCTTTGCTCTGTAATGGCATTTTTGCCTTTTATTATTGAAATGATGTTCTGTGCAAACTTCTGGAGCAACAAAACGTGTTTTGTGATGCATCTGTCCATCCTTGCTCGTTTTTACTTGTTTCTCTTCTTGCCTCTCTTCATTGTAGGTATTTGTGCATGTTTGAATGTTCATTGTAGGTTTGGAGCTGTGTTCATGGAGTTTTGGGACATTTTCTGTGTGAAATCTATCCTTGGGCCTGTGATGCATCTATCCATCCTTCCCATTGCTCACCTCTCTTTGTCCCATGGCAGTTTTGATAGATGTCCAACATTCTCCTTCTCTGGTGTATCACCATTTTAGTGTAGGCTTTTGTTCTTTTCCTTTCTCTCTCTCTCTCTCTCTCTCTCTCTGTCTCCTTGGCATGGTTAGATTAGGATTAGATTAGCTTTCCTGCACTGGAATAGCTTGTGGCAGGTAGTTTAGGAGCAGGAACCAGCCTTCTCTGGAGATTCCTCTCTCAGTTTCACAAGTCCCACGCTTGGAGAGAGGTTTCCATGTTGTGCAATCACACTGGATGCCTGAGTGATCAACCTAGAAGCCTGATCTGCATCCAGGGGTGCTGTGATTTTGCACTAACAGTTTTGGCACGCCCGGTGGGACCTTAGAGGTCTTCCACTTCATCTTTTGCAGGTTGATGTGTTCCTGTGAAGATTTCAGCCTTTGGAGGCACTTGCAAACACATCTGGCGACTCCATCTGGTCAACAACCCATCTCTGAAGTTGCAGACCTTCCTTTCCATTCATTTTCATTCTTTTTCTATCCATTCTTCCTTCCATCTCTTCCATCATTCTCTCATTCTATGAAGTTGTGCAATCATGACTTCATTTCCATCATGGAATTCACATCAACAACAACAGTATATCACACCTCCAACATGTTTTACAAATCCTCCAAATCAACATTTTGAGCAAGTTCAAGATCAGTATGCATACCCATATGAGCAGCAGTGCCAAAGTCAGTTTGGCTATGGAGCTTTCCAAGAACAAGAGTATGCATATAATGAAGACCATCAGATGCAAGATGCTGGTCTGTTGGAGAAGATCCAAAAGATGGAGGAAAAGATGGTGCAGTCCAGAGCAACAGCTCAAATGAGAGCTTTCGGGATCGGTTACAGGACTCCTTGTCCATGGGGAGGCCCTTTTCCAAGACACTTCAGCCCTCAAGAGAAGCTGGACTTCATGATAAAGATGCTGCCCCAACTTGCACAATGGACCAGCGAAATAGAGGCCTATACATTCGGTGTTGAACAACCTTGTCAATGGGTAAGTTCTACACCATCATCTGGTTTTTCTCTTCCCATTACTCAAGTAGCATCATCTCATTTGGACTTGCAAATTTTAAACTCTCCATCTGCTGTCCCAAATGTTGATCCCATGTCTCCACCTCTCAGTCTTCCACCACACCTCAATTCTTCTTTCCTTTTTCCTTCTAAACAGTCATCCCCTCCACAAGAGCTAAATGAAATACCTCCCACTCCAAAGAAACAAGAGGTTTCACCTCCTCCACCACCACAAAAAAATGTCAAATCAGTTGAGTTACAACCCATCCCTCCTCTTGCATTCCCAAATCCATGTTGGGAGGATGACAATCAGAATGCCAGTCAAGGAAAACAACAGCAAAAAGAGAAGCCAAACAAAGATGAAGAAATTCAAAGTCTGAAGAGTTGGGCTCTTAGATTTGGGATGACAAAGATCCCCTTGATGGTTAAACCTACAGAAGAGGCTAGGGTTGGAGAACAGGTGGTGGTTAGGACTGATTTTGTTGCAGCAGAAGAAGAAGATCTTGCAGTCACAACTTGTCCTCTAGAGCAGCAGATTGAAGAGTTTGACTTGACAAACTTCATGCTGGAGGAAGAGTTCAATCAAGAGCAAGATTGTCTTCAAACATTGGAGGAAGGAGAAGCTGCTCCAAATCCAAAAGAAGAGGAGCACATTCCAGCTGTGGGGGAGAAAATTGCAGATCCAAGAGCTCTGAGCACAAAGCAGGCTACAGGAGAACCTTCAGTTCTTCTTTCTACTTCACCTCTCTCAAGTTCCAGTGCTGAAGAGGAGTTTGACCTCTCAAACTCAATGTTGAAGGGAGAAAGAAACCATGGTGGTCAAGTTACAGATCAAGAAGACACCATGGAGGAAGTTGAACATTTGCAGCAGGACAGCAATGAGGCAGTTTACCTGTCTGATTTGGAGGACTGTTTTGATGGAGAGGAGCCGGTTGAGTTTCCACCATTCTCTCTTTCATCATCCATCTTCCAAACACCAGAGCCTGCTGTCATGAAGGAGAGCATTCATTTGCAGCAGCCTGCATCTTATAGCAGCCCTTTGGAATCAAAATTGGAAGATTTAAATCTTCCATGTTCTTCATCGGAGGAAGAGAAAGGACAGAAGAATTTCACCATTTCTTCCACATCATCCATTCAAGAGGGTCTACAAGAGAACTCCATTTTTGGAGTAGAAAATCAGAGTTATGGGCATATCAAACGGATCAGACCTTGCCCAATCAGGTATTTGGCTTCATTGGAGCCAAAGGAGAAGTCACAACCAGTCATGCTTTCTTCTGAGCATGAGGGTGAGCTACAAAGTACCAAGGATCAGCTGCCATACCTCTTCAATCCAAATGCAGAGCAACTAAAAGAGGTATTGGATTTGTTTTCAGCTGATACTTTGATGATTTGGATAGAAGACCAGCTTCTTGTTGATTTTCCATCCATCCAAACAGCCATGATCAGTGCCAAATCAATTGCATGGCTGCCAATTTTGAAGAAAGGAAGCTATTTTGCACAACCAATTGCAGGGTTTGTTTAGCTTGCCTTTGCTTCCAGTTAGAGTAGAGTAGGTAGGTTTGCTTTCAGCAGAAGAAGTGCTTGTGCACACTCTGAATGTTCCATTTGGAGCATGTATGATTTTCAATTTGTACATAGTTTTGGTGTGCTGGTTTTGCTCTTGCGATTCGTTTGATGGCATCTTGGTGAGAACACTCCATGTCCGAGAGGTTTTAAGTGGCTCGAGGGAGGTTTTCAAAGTTCGGGATCGATTGCACCATAGGCTTGCTTATGACTCCATGCCCAATGGATTGCTTCAGGCTATTGATCATTCACCTAGCAGGCAGGTAACCCCGCTGAGTCGTCAAAACTGTTGTCAAAATTTCACCCCCCAGGGCAAATTTCGATAACATGCATCAGAGGTTGCAGAAGGCAAGAAGATTGATCCAGGAAAAATCATGAAAATTGGTTAAGTCCTGCTCAAGGTCGCCTTTGGGACAATTGGAACGAATGTACGCGATGGACCCGAACCAGACGGTTCGGCGAGAAAAGGAATTCAGCATCGGAACATTCGGACCGTGAGTACGCGAACCGCCCGGATCGGCCGAAAAGGAGAACTTTCGCACCAAACAGTTTGGGACATTCGGGCCGTAAGGACGCGAATCGGCTGGATCGGGCGAACCGGAAGAATTTGTCCCACGAAGCACTGGTACATTTGGAACAAATGGACGCGAACCGGCCGGTTCGGCCAAAACAAGAAAATTCAGCACAAGGAAAAGTGGGACAGTTGGGACAAAGGGACGCGTGGGACGCGGATAGCCGAAAAATCTGAGGGCCAATCAGATTACGCCACATGTCATCGGCAGATAAGGGACAAGGAAGCCCATTTCGGGCGGATCGGAGGTATTTGTCCCAAAAGGCACTGGGACATCCGGGACAAAAAGACGCGGTGGACGTGAAAACCCGAAAGGCTCGACAAATAATGAGAAATGGCCACGTGTCTTCACAAGAGGTATGCCGGATGGCTCAGAAAACCCGATATACAAGGAATATGTCGGGCGGTTTAAAGAACCCGACATCAAAGACAAGTCAGAAAACAAGTCGGGGAAGCACGGCGCAAGGACATGTCGGAGGGGTCGGAAGGCCCGACAACGAAGGAAAATTTGGATAATCTGGCGGAAGCAGTTTCGGGAAAACACAAACATGAAACATATGTTGAGCCATCCTCCAAGTCCGATGCAAATGCAGAGGAGAATCCTGAACCTGATAGGCTGAAGACATTGTTCATCCAATCAACACATGACACGTGTCATCTAGGTGGCAGAGCGCGGGAAAGATTTCAAAACACGTTTTCGCCTGTTTTGTGCCCTAAAACTTTAGACCTCCATAACTTTCGATCCAGAGCTCGAATTTTCATGTTCTTTATATCAACAGAAATATTATGAAATTCTCTACATGATTCTGGGATCAATCTCAAATTTTGGTGTAGTCTGGAGAGAGAAAATTGAGAAACAGCTCTGACGCGTGATCATGGCCAGAAGTGACGTTTCAACAACCAGTTTTAATGCACATGGGTCGCATTCTTCTTCAGCATGGCCAGAAGTGATGTCTCAACCACCGATTTTAATGAAGAATGCGTTTTGGTCAATGGTTGGGCTGCTTACACGTTTTCCTATGTTTTCTGTCTCCTGGGCTCGACCCATGCATTGTATAAAGCCAGATTTGGCTCATTTAAAAAAAAACAAGTTGTTCATCTTTTCTGCTCTGCCCTCCCTTCTTTTCTTCTCTAGGGTTGAAAATGGAGTTCGAACCTCCTCCCTTGCTCTGTAATGGTGTTTTTGCCTTTTACTATTGAAATGATGTTCTGTGCAAACTTCTGGAGCAACAAAACGTGTTTTTGATGCATCTGTCCATCCTTGCTCGTTTTTTCTTGTTTCTCTTCTTGCCTCTCTTCATTGTAGGTATTTGTGCATGTTTGAATGTTCATTGTAGGTTTGGAGCTGTGTTCATGGAGTTTTGGGACATTTTCTGTGTGAAATCTATCCTTGGGCCTATGATGCATCTGTCCATCCTTCCCATTGCTCACCTCTCTTTGTCCCATGGCAGTTTTGATAGATGTCCAACATTCTCCTTCTCTGGTGTATCACCATTTTAGTGTAGGCTTTTGTTCTTTTCCTTTCTCTCTCTCTCTCTCTCTCTCTCTCTCTCTCTCTCTGTCTCCTTGGCATGGTTAGATTAGGATTAGATTAGCTTGCCTGCACTGGAATAGCTTGTGGCAGGTAGTTTAGGAATAGGAACCAGCCTTCTCTGGAGATTCCTCTCTCAGTTTCACAAGTCCCACACTTGGAGAGAGGTTTCCATGTTGTGCAATCACACTAGATGCCTGAGTGATCAACCTAGAAGCCTGATCTGCATCCAGGGGTGCTGTGATTTTGCACTAACAATAGTTCTTTATGGCATGTAGTGTTGCATTACATGCTTTGATTGGCACTAGTCTATCTGCGATTTTTATTGTTGAGAGACATGACCAAGAATTTTTTTTAAAACATTACTATTCTCATCTAAAAAAAAGTTTCATCGATTAAGACAACTTGAAAAAATCTTATTTTAATTCCTTTGAACTGAAATATGCTACTAATACACTCAATATTTATGCAGATGACCAACAAAGAGAGGAAGTAACTATCAATTCCATGTCACTTCAAACTAATGGAGATGATGGAGTTCTTGACATAAAATTGATTGGATTTGCTCCACCAAAATTTGATGCTATAAAAACCAATTAATATATACCAAGTGATTAGCCCTTAATAATTTTATAAAATAAGCACTACGCTAAGTTTTCTTTTGACATAGTTTTCATTTACTTAACATTTTTTTAGTGTTTTACGGTGTTAATGACGAATGTGGAGGGCGTGGGCATATCACACATGAATAGGTAGTCAGAATTTGGTATGTCGGTCGTGTGTAATTATAAAATAAATCATTTATAATCCCCACAAATTTATGGAAACTCATTACAACTATGTCAAGAAAATGGACTAGTTTTCACAGAGATATAACAAATTGGTCTATTTTTATCTTTATTTAATACCAAGCCCATATGAATCCTAGCAGATGTTAAGATCCCTATTTTCATCATGGGTTATCCAACCAAGTATACTTAAACCGATAGTGGCTTTGCCTAATGGTTGCTAACATACATCTATAGCTAAGCAATAATTTCCACCAAAGGAACTATCAATTTGCCTAGCGGTCAATAATTAACTAATGATTTTTTAAAATAGAACATCCATAAAAATAATTAACGAGTGGGTGAGGGTGAAACAAGCCATGCCGCAAGATCAATCGGTGATTTGTAGCCTCTTGGAATGTTTTTTTATTTGATTATAATTGAATTGTGGTTGATTGAAAATAAAATTATTTACTTCCATGCATTTTTCCAAAAGGATTAATTACTTATTTTAGATTTGGAGGGATCTATAGGGGAAAAACCAAAAACATAAGGACATGGCATTCAAGTTTGGCAAGGAGATTATCAACATGTGAGGAGGCCTAAAAGAAATTTGAAGTTATTATTAAACAAATTTGAAGTGGTTTTTTGGTCTAATAATTTAGCTTCCACTAAAGTTGAAAAAGCTCGACAAAGGATTTGAAAAAAAATAGTTGTTGAATTGAAACCAGAAATTAACATTGCTATTTACAAGATGGAATTGTAATTAAATATCTATAAAATTTTGGAGCAGAGACGATATTTGTTTCATCTCTAAAGACACATTGTGTATCGAAATAGGTACAAGGGGAAACCTTGCATAAAATTTTATGTTGGGGAGGAAAAGAAATCGAGAAAATTGTTCCAATGATATGTGGTTGGTGAGTGATCTGTATAAAAACTTATCAATAATGATACTGCTAAACATTGTAAAGAGGACACATTCATATCTTCCATCTTTATTTTATATGTTGAGATTTTACATTTATTATTTGGGAGTATTTTTATGTTCACTACGTATAAATTGAGAGTATACATTTATAAGTTGTTTGCATGAATTACCCAGATAAAGTATAATCGTAAAAATATTATGAATTATTTTTTTCTTCATCAAATTGGGAAGCCTGAATTAATTATGTGTTGTTTTTATAGATTCCATTGGGAAGCCTCGGAAACTACTAGTTTTAGGAGTTCAATGTTTGTTGTTTGGAATTTCTGGTATTGGTGACAAAAATCCTCGTAGTAGGGTTAAATATTTTACACATGGGACTACTATACACTTTGAATGAGTATTCAATGTTACTTTGATAAGAACTGCAATGAACATTTTGACGTTGCCTTGTGGTCTACATGTATGGATTCAACACTTGTGAAGAATATTTTCATTAAAAAATTTAGTTGGCTGCATGATACCCACCTTAGGTTCATTTTGGGATGTCACCAATGTAAGACTAAAACAAATCTGTTCAAGGAATACTATAAATTTTTGGTATTGTCTATGGCCAAAACAATATTATGTTGATTGATGATGAGAGATTCATGTCTTAAAATGTTAATGAAGAAATAATTCTCAAAATTCCAACTTCACGGAGATATGATACAACATATAAAATGGATTCATCGATTTACAATCGATTATGTACACTGAGATGGATTGTGCAAGAAAACACAAGAACATTTGTAGATCGCTGAAAATATTCAAATGCACTATTAGTGCTTGAATTATATTTATGGCTTCAAGGATAAAATATTTCAAGGATATTTTCCTCTCGGGTCCGAGCTAGAGACAACTATACGGAATAGATTCCTTGTGTTGTTTCAAAAGTTATCTCGAGATCAAGAAAACAAAGCTCTTTCTCTCATACCTAGTGAAGAAGAAATAATATTTGTTGTGTTTGATATGGAACCAGATAAATCATTGGGACTGATGGTTTTCTGGCATTTTTCTTTCAACATTTCTGGGAAATTGTTAAGAGGGATATGGTGTAAATGGTTTAATATTTATTCAAATATGGTCATCTCTTAAAACAGATCATTAATACTTTTTGGGTTCTTATCCCCAAGATAACATCTGTGAAGGATATTAAGGATTTTAGACCAATTAGTTTATGCAACACCAACTATAAATTGATCAAAAAAATTATCTCCAATAGGATCAAGAATGTGCTATCAAAGTTCATATCACCTAATCAAGGGGATTTCATTCTGGTAGGCAAATCCTTGACAACATCATTGTTATACAAGAGGCCATTCACTCGGTGGAAAATTTAGGTACATCTGCTTATATCGTTGGTCAAATTAGATATGCACAAAGCATATGATAGAGTCTCCTGGTCCTTTCTATGAGCTATCCTGAAAAATTTGGGTTTCTGTGAACACTTCATCAATATGGTGATGACATGTATCTCCAAGCTTCTCTGTTATTTTCAATGGAAAGCCAAAGGGTTTCTTCCAAGATGGTTGAGGATTGAGGAAAGGAGACACCCTCTCCCCTTTTATTTATATCATTGTGGTTGAAACCTTGAGTAGGTTATGTAATCAAGCTCTCTCTCAAAATATTATTCAAGGGATTAAAATTTCTAATGGTCTAACTCCTATTTGTCTCAATCAATTTGTGGATGACAACTTCTTGTTGGGGAAAGATGTTATCCAAGAGGCTTCAAACTATAGGAAGGTGTTGAAAGACTATGAGATGGTATCCAGAGCAGCTTGTCAATTTCCATAAAAGTGTTTTTCTTTATTAATGTGGAGGAGAAATTTCATATTAGATTAGCTTGCATTCTAGGATGTAAAATCAAATATTTCCTAGATTCCTACCTTGGAATGCCCCTCATTCACAAGAAATTGGATCTATCTATTTGGAATCCTCTTATTGAAAGAGTGAATAGGAATTTAACTACTTGGAAAGGTTCTCTTCTTACCCAGGTTGGTAAGATCCAACTCCTTCAAATTTCCCTCCAAGGAATTCTAATTTATGTTATGTCTCTATTTAAATTGCCTACAAAAATTATTGACTCTTTAGAAAGGATCTAGAAACATTTTTTGTGGGTTGATGCCGAGGAAAAGTTTAAATATCCCCTTGTGGCTTGGAATAAAGTCACAAAACCTAAAATTTATGGTGGATTGGGTCTGAAGGACATCAAATTAATGAATGAGGCATTGATAGTCAAATTTTTTTGGTAGACCACTAAAGAAGAAGGGCCCTAGGTTGACATTATTAAAAATAAATATCTAAGGAACATAGGTAGAATGGAAACCTTTTTCTTGCATAGAATGACCTTCTTAATGGTTCAATGTTTTGGAGGTCCTTTGTGGCTTCTAAGGATATTCTAGGTAAGGGAATCAAGTAGAAAATTAGTAAATAAAATATAATCCAATCTTGGTAGCACTTTGTTGGATTGAGGATAAACCTCTTGCTATGATGGAACCTTGGAATGTTGTTTCTCAGTCTTATGTGGAACTTGGTAAAATTAGGATCCAGGACTATTGGATATGGAGTAGTGAGGGTCCTAAATGGGATGTTATTGATCCTCTTCCAAACTTCAAGGGTCCTTACAAACTTTCATAGATCTAAATTCTAAACTTAAGATTTTCACATTCCTATGTTTTAATCTCAGGAGGATTCTATCACTGGAGAGAATAAATTTTTGGACACTATTATGTTAAAGAAGACTATCTTATAAATTCAAAATATTTTGTTCAAAAGGAGTACTGTAATTTTCTTTGGGTGAAGGACCTTATACCTAAGGTTAATATCTTCTACTGGTTAGTAGATGAATAAGATCCTCACGATGGATAATCTAAGGAAGTGTGGTATGATTATCCCCAATAGTGCACTTCATGTGGCATGTTGGAGGAAAGCGTAAACCATATTTTTCTTCATTGTTCCTTTTCTCAGACTACTTTTTCTTTTGTGATGGAATTTTTCAATATCTAGTGGTTGCAGCCTAATTCCATGGAAGATTTTTGCATGTAATGGGTTTGTGATTTTAGGTATCTTGTTCTTGTTGCTGCTTAGAGGATGGCGCTTCCCCACTTCTCTTAGAGCCTGTGGAAGGAAAGGAATGGCCATATTTTTAGGAACAAAAAATATAATGTAAAGAGGGTCAGTTCTTGGTTGTGCTCATCCATCAATGAAAATATAAGACTCTTCAAAGGAAAGATTAAAGCTCCATATTCTAGGGAAGAGATAACAATCATTAAGCAGTTTGACCTTATCCCCCTCTGTTAAAGCCCATCAACTTGCAATAAAATGGTATAAACCGGAGGTGAAATAATTTAAGCTAAACTTTGATGGAGCTTTGAAGGAAACCCTGTCCTGGATGGGGAGGGGGATCCTAAGAAATCATGAGGGAGATTGGATTTTCGCATATGTTGGTCCCTTGGGAATTCAAAGTAATAATGTTGCTGAAGTGAGAGCTTTGTTGTGGGGTGTTAACTTGGCAAAGGAGAGGGGTGTTAGACATATCCAAATTGAAGGTGACTCATTTCTCATTGTGAATGCCCTTAAAAAGAACCATATTCAGAATTGGACACTTGGCAACATTCTTTAGGATGTTAAGGAACTTCTTAAAGCATTTGATAATTATAGTGTTACTCATACACCCCGTAGTGGAAATAAATGCGTTGATGGCTTATATAACTTAGGGGTATCCTATAATGATTTAAAAATTGGGATAAAGCTAAAGAATTCCCCTCTCTAATTAATAATCTTATTACCCATGACAAGTAATAATTTTGACATCATTTGTCACATGAGTGATACCTTCATTATTGGTTTTCAAGGAAAAGGGGTTAAGTGGTGTGATATCTCTATGGGGATCCTCGTTCATTTTGATTATTTTGTGATTTTCTATCGCTTGGAATGGTTTTGTGTTGCTAACAAAGAAGTTGTGGGTGGTGGGAGAGTGTGGATTGAGCTACCTAGTCATGGGGCTTTACTCAACAACCACTCGTTGTGGCACATCCTTAGAATAGGTGGGTTCAGGAGTACATTTCTAAGCTTAAAGGACATGATCCCTCTCTCACCATGGAGTTTGGTAAGGCATGGGATAAAGGCAGGGTTGTGGTGTGGGGAATGGAATTGGAAGTCTCAAAGTAGTTTATTACACAGGTCATGGGCATGGACACAAAAGGTTTAAATATTTTCAAGGAACGGAATTCGAAGGAATCATGAAATCCATACATTTTTAAAATTAAGGAGAAATTTTATTTCCTCACTGATGGCATTGCGAGGTCCTGTATTCTTGGTATTTGGAATGAAGTGTGTCTTCACATCATGCGTTATATCACTCTAGAGGGAAAGTTTCGTAAGATATATACACATCATATTTCATTGTTGAATATGTTTAGGCATCATGTCATGATGAACATACCTTTCTTCTTGTATATGTTGCTCTTTACCTCTGTAAATGATTTTCATAATAGGAAATTTGGATTCCCCCATTTATGAGGGGATTATTCTCCTACTTTTTCATAATGGTAAACCCCTTATTCCAAGGAGGTTGGCTCAATAGGGGATGAGCTTGAAGATGACATTACCCTCGCTGAGTGATTTCCTAAAATGCAACTGGTAAGGAACCCCATAACTAAGTTGTGGGGGAGGAGTGTTTAGAGATGAGAGTTTCATAGGACAGTAGAAAGGAAGGCCCCTCTAAGGGGAAGGGAAAAATTTAGGATGAAGGGGAGAAAAACAATGATAATTTCTCTTTGTAAAATTCAGCAGCTGGAAATTATAGTGGAGACCATGGAGGAAACTAGATTTTTTATGAGGGAAAACATGATAGACTACATTGAATCATCTAGAGAGATATGTATTTCTTAAAAAATGATGAAAGTGGGGATGACCAAGTTGGAGAATGTAATCAAGGAGTTGTAGAAGAGGTGGACATGGTGGAATTGAGTCCGAAGAAGAGAAATTTCTAACTTCATTTGAGCATCTCGGATGAGGAAGATGATGGAAAGGAGAATCAGAAGGACTTGGATCAAGACTATCTATAAGAAGACTCCACTGGTACCCAAGGAGGCCCCTCAAAATGTCACATGAAAAATTAGTCTTTTTGCTGATTGCTTAGGTATTTTTTTGACTACATGCAATCGTATCCGCTTGTCTTACAATGTTTGTTGGTTTTTGTTTGTTCCTCTTGTTAGTTTTGTGGACTGGTTCCTCATGAGTTAAGCCTGTTTAACTCTCTTTTTGGTCCTATATCTATTGTTTGGGTGTTAGCATGATGTATCTTTTTCGCAAGGCCTCGGGAGCCAACCCTATTTATTACCTTATTTAATAAAAAATATATTTATTGCTTCCAAAATAGACATTTATATCACATTTATATTAAATAAAATAAATTACTTAAACTTTTTAAAGATTCATCATCTACAATTTTAATTCCAATTCAATTTTTTTCCCAACAAAAAAATTATTCCTAGTACAATGTGAAAAAGAAATGCAACTTTAATTTTTGGCCTAATTCACCACCCACAACTATTTGATTATGTATTTATTCATTTGTAGATAAGAACGTATGTAACATGTAACTAATAATATTTGATAGTAATGGTGTTTTAGAACACACCATTCAAAAGGATGAGTCATCAAAGGATAATTTAAAAAAATTATCGGCATCAACCTCAAAAATAGTATTTCATTCCACCAAAAGGAGCTATTGATGGAAAGAAAGATATTTGCACTACATCCGAGTTCAAGTAAATCAACTATGAAAGATTGTGATGAATTTAAGTCCCCATCTTTGATGCCAATACCCCTTGCATAAGGGAAGGAACTTTTCAAAATATCAGACATGTCAGATTAGGAAGATCCTTCATTTATGGGAATGAAACAACGAATAGAGTACCAATCATAGTGTATCAAACTTCATTGTTTGCTAATGATATTTGATTTTTCTACGTAACCAAATATCCTGGTTAGAGTAATGTAGCCATGTTAACCATACTTCAAAATATTTCTATCAATAAGAGTCCAGATGGTTCTATTGACTCAATTAAGTTTATGATTATTTTCATGGCACCTATGAAAGCACTAGTTTCAACATTTCGGGAATTTAAGGATTTGAAAAATTCCCAACCACCTCCACAACTAGTGCTTTCATAAATACCATGTAAACAATCTTAAACTTACTTGAATCAATGGAACCATCTGGACTCCAAATGAGAGTAATTTTCTTAAGTATGGTTAACATCACAATAATGGTCTTACCAGCACATGTGATTACACAAAAAGTAAATTCTCTTCGGTAAATAGTGGAGATTCAAATTGTCTACTATGCACTTTATTGAGTTGCTTCACGTCCCTTAATGTATACTCTTCCCAATCTAACATGTTTGATATTTTTGAGAAGTTTCTCCCTTTTATAAGGGGTTTTGGCTTTAAAGCAAGGATATGAGCTTACTCATAACCTTTCCTCAAAATTCTAAATGAACTTGGAGGTATCTCACATCTCTTGTTTATCATTAGTATTATCCCTTGATGGAATGAAATCCTATTCAGATCCAACATCTGACACTTTCCTTTTAGCAAGATATTATTTATTTATCTATCTCCATGCCACTCCATCCCATACTCTCTATCTTGACCCTCATCTCTTAATTTCCTAGCTTCAATCCTAATGCCACATTGAAGACTATTATCTCATTCCTTGGAAGTGGTCCTTTTAGCATGTAGATAATAAAGGATTGTAGTAAGGTTAATCTCTCCCATTGTCATTTCATACTCATTATTATTAATTTATTTCTTATCTTGACTGGGAAGATGGAGACACGAAACTACATTTATCCTATTACTTAAAATAGTTTCATATCGTCAAACTTTTCATAATCCAAAAACATCACCAACGTACTCGCCAAATCTCAATCATATCCCTATGTAATTTTCTTACAAAAATCAAATGAATCATATTTCAAATTGTAATTAAATCCTAATGGCTGCTAGGATTTTAACAACTTAAAATAACAATATTTAAGAGAATATCTAGTTGAGAGGACAATATTAGATGTTTGTTTTTGATAGCATTTCATTCTACCAAGGGGAGCTACTGATGGAAATAAGGATATCGATCTGCATTTGGGTTCAAATATATTGACTATGAAAGGTCATGTGGAAGTTAAGGTCCTATCTTTGATGCCAATATCCCTTAAAGAAGGAAATGAGTCAAAATATAAGACATGTCGACTTGGGAAGATCTTGCATTTAGGGGAAAGAAACAAATGAATAGAGTGCAAAGCATAGTGTATCAAAATTTATTATTTTTGATGAGAATTTGATTTTTATGTGTAACCAAAAATGTTGGTAAGACTAATGTAGCCATGTTAACCATACTTCAAAATATTTCTATCAATAGGATTCTTGATGGTTATATTTACTCGATTAATTTTATGATTATTTTTGTGGCACTTGTGAAAGCACTACTTTTAAGGTTTTCGGGAATCTAACGATTAGAAAAATTCCCAACCACCTCCACAACCAATTATTTTTAAACTACCATGTAAACAATCTTAAACTTACTTGAATTAATGGAACCATCTGGACTCCAAATGAGAAAAATTTGTTGAATTATAGTTAACATCACAACATTGGTCTTACTCAACACCCGTGCTTATGCACAAAAAGTAAATTCTCTTCAAGTAAATAATGGAGATTTAAACTCTCTACTCTACACTCTATTCAATTTCTTCATTGCCTTGAATGTATATTGTTACCAATCCAACATGTATGATATTTTTGAAAAGTTTCTCCCCTTCTGCAAGGGGTTTTGGCTTCAAAGCAAGGACATGAGCTTACTCATAACCTTTCCTCAAAAGTATAAATTAATGTGGATGTATCTCACATATATTGTTCATCATTAACACTATCCCTCGATGGAATGAATCCTATCAAGATCCAACATCTGAAACTTTTCTTTTAACTAGCTCTTCTCTATTTGTCTATCTCCCTTCCATTCCCTTCCCCGCTCTCCATATCCAATCTCCTCTCTTAATTTCCTAGCTTATTTCATGATGCTATGCTAAAGATTATTCTCACATTTCTTGGCAGCTTTTAGCATGTGGATACTCAAGGATTGTAGTAAGGGTAAGCTCTCTCATTGTTATTTCATACTCATTGTTCTTACTTTCTTTCTTATATTCTTTCCTATGAAGGTGAGTACAAAAACTGTTTTGATCCTATTACTTAAAAAAATTTAATATCGTCAAAATTTTCATAATCCAAAAGCATCGCCAATGTACTCGACACATATCAATTATCTCCCTATGTCATTTTTCTGCAAAACAAATCAAAGGAACTATATTTCAAATCATATTTAAATCCTAGCCCTTTGTTGGGATTTTAAAAACTTAAAAGAACAATATTTAAGAGAATAGTTGGTTGAGAGGAAATATTAGATGTTATATTTTGATAGCATTTCATTCCACTAAGGGTACCTACTAATGGAAATAAGAATATCTTAGCTAAATGTCCTGGTTTAAAAAGATTCACTACAAAAGGTCATTAAGAAGGTCCCATCTTTGATGCCAACACCCCTTGCGAAGGAAATAACTTGTCAACATATCATACATGCCCTCTTGGAAGGATCCTACCTTTAGAGGAATGAAACAAATGAATAGAGTGTAAAGCATAGTGTATCAAACTTTATTGTTTTTTGATGAGAATTTTCTTTTTTTGCATAACCACATATCTTTGGTGAGAATAATGTAGCCATGTTAACCATACTTCAAAATATTGCTATCAATAGGAGTCCAAATGGTTCTATTTACTCGATTAATTTTAAGATTATTTTCGTGGCACCTATGAAAGAACTAGTTTCAATGATTTTTGAGAGTTTTAGTAATTGAAAAATTCCCAACCACTTGCACAACTAGTGCTTTCAAAAATACCATGTAAACAATCCTAAACTTACTCAAATCAATGGAACCATATGGAATCCAAATGAGACCAATTTTTGAAGTATGGTTAGAATTGCAACATTAGTCTTAGAACACTGTTCTTACAAAAAAAAGGTAAATTCTCTTTGGTAAATAGTGGAGCTTCAATCTCTCTTTCTCTGCACTCTATTTAGTTGCTCATTTCCCTAAATGTATACTCTTATCAATCCAACATGTATGATATTTTTGACTAGTTTCTCCCCTTTTGCAAGGGGTTTTGGCTTCAAAGAAAGGACATGAGATTACTCATAACCTTTCCTCAAAATTCTAAATGAATTTAGAGGTATCTCACATCTCTTATTCATCATTATTAGTCTCCCTTGATGAAATGAAATCCTATCTAGATCTAGTATCCGACACCTTCCTTTTAACCAACTCTTTTATGTTTCTCTATCTCCTGTCATTCCATCCCCCTCTCTCCATAACCTTCATTTCTTAATTTCCTATCATCATTCTTGATTTGAAATAATTATTTAAGCGTAACAACCACTAGGATTTTAACAACTTAAAAGAACCATATTTGAAATCATAATTAAAGCCTAGCGGCCACTAGGATTTTAACATATTAAAATAACCATATTTGAAATCAAAATTATTTAAATCACCATTTTCCAATCCTAAGGGATTTTATAATGGAAAAGAACCATTTTTCACATCATTCATAAAACATTAAATGATTTAGATTATGGAAAGAGGTATGACAGGGATCTAATATTTTAAGTTTTGGATTCCAATATTTTATTTTTCAGATTCAAATATCTATGATTTTGGATTCCAATATATGTGATTTTGGATTCCAATATCTGGGATTTTGGATTCCAATATATGTGATTTTGGAGTACAATAAATTCTAATTACTCTATGAGTTTGATCAAGATGAAGACATTCCCCTATAATCAACACAACCACACAACTCTTTTGCATTGAGGATATCACTTAAGGAATAAAAAGGTAAGTGGGAGGAAAAGTTAAATACATATATGGGATACAAGTAGAATATTTAAAACGAGGTTCACAAGTCCCCTCACCACACATCAAAAGAAATTTCAAAGGTATAATCAAGGAATGTTTCCTGATAGATTACACAACTAGTGTTGTTATTCCTCTTTACAAAAGCAAAAATATCAATCATCCATCAACCTATTATACTATCATGGTTAATCCTTCTAAGAAAGCTATTTTGTAGCATGGTAGAGTGAAAAACTAGCATATGAGTAGAAAAAGAAGTGAAATGAGAAAAATGAAAGGAAGGTTTCAAGCTAAAATATTCAACTATTGACCACTATGTCAACCTTATACACCTTATCAAAAAAGTATGGGATATCCAAGTAGAGGAATATTTATATTGATTTTTTTTTATTTTAAAAAAATTGACACAATCCCACGAGGTAAAATTTGGAGTAGAATGGAAGATTATGGAGTTTCAAATGAGTATAGAGTAGAAATTCATAGAATTTATGAGAAAGTTAGTGATAAAATTAGAATATGGGAAGGAATGTCGAATACGGTGGAAGTGACATCAAGGTCAATAAAGGATGTTTGCTTTCTCCACTTTTTTTTTTTGGGCTATATACGATAAGCTAGAGGAGTGGATAAATAAATTTGGTATGGGTATATTTAAATTACACAACCATGTAATAAATCTACGCGTATATGCATATGATCTTGTCCTAATAAAAATATATATGATAGCTTAAGTGATTAACTAAAAATGGGATCTAATACTATGGAAGTATAGCCACTGGTTAATCTAAATAGGATTAAAACATTGTATGAATACACTAAAAAAATATGGAATAGTTGTAAATAATATTACTAAATGAAATAAAACCCTAAATATGTAAGGAAGTAAGGAAGTCTGGCTTAGTTGATTAAATAAGACTATCGTAGGTTCTTGTAGGTCTGACTATAAATTCCATGTGCAATAACGATCACTCCGAAGTCCTAAAAAGGCATGATCTAGAGGATTTGAGTAGATTGAGGTGTCTAGGAAGGTATTGGGGTGCCTTAGGGAACCCTAGTCTACATATTAGGTGCCCTAGTTTTTGTAAAAGCTCTGAATCTGATTTTTACAAGGTCACAAGGTATCCTAAAGTGTTCTCTATCCATCACATTAGATCTATCAAAATGTGATGAATGTGTTGAATAATGGAGTGATGACCTGTAAAAAAGAAGGAAGTATTAAAACCCTAAAAATAAAGATGCAAAATGAATGGTTCAGATCGACCTCATCTCGCCAAACTAGTGGTCTTATCATTGAGCATTGCACTACATTTCAGACCTTGATGTAGTTCTAGTGTGTGTGTGTGTGTGTGTGTGTGTGTGTGTGTGTGTGTGTGCATGTCGTGCCCTAGGTGCTCTTGTGCCATTCATACTTTTTGAAGTAGCAAGAAATAATAACTATAGAAAATGTAATAGCATGTGTGCATGGAATAAAATAAATTCCTCCACCTTTCTTTGTGTGTGTTAATGCATATCTCCTATCCTTGATATATGAAACTATGTGGATGCAAGTGATGTAATGGATGCAACTCTAGATGGAGTGATAGTAGTATGTGACACTAGGACCCTCATTATGGTCTTATATCTTTGTATTTATAGATTTATCTTGCTCTAATTTCGTAATTAACCCCAACATGGACGACTACGAAAAAGATAGGGATGCAAAATGGCTAGAAAGACCCCAAAAAGAAGCAAAATAGTGGAACATGGATTAGGGAACCTCAAGTGGGACCAGGGAACCATGGGGTGCCTGCAGATAGGATATGTGTGCCCTAGTTTAGGATAAAATGACGAGACAATTGTGAAATAGGTGGATATTTATAGGAAAATATGTGGGAATGATGAAATAAAATATAAAAATAAGATGGCCAAAAGGTGGGATTAATTAATACTTTCTTCACTTGAGAACCCTCTAAATAGTAGTATAATACTGGGCTAAATAATGCCTAAAGTGCATGATTTTGTGTCTATATTTCCCCCACTTTATGTTGGTGAGCAAAACGCTTAGTAACATAAAGTAGATAGAGATGCATACCTGGTATCCATGTAGAGTGTAGAAGAAGACATGCCAATGGACTAGACTTAAGTGTGGAATGAAAAAAGAAAAATGGAGGAACATGGATTCTAAAGATGAAAAATGTGCATAAAAAGTGATGAGAGTGAACCTAGGGTAGAACACGTGTGTAGTTATTTGCTATGGTGTGTAGTGTACCTACATAGTTAGTAAAGGTAAGTGTTGTCACGGTGTGTTGTCATTGTTGTTGTCATCTTCATTGTCATTTTTGTTGCCACCAATTTTACTACTTGTTTCTCATACAACCGGACATGCAAGGATAAAACACTCAAGTAGTCAAATATATATGTATGTAAAAATGTTGTGTAAAATACACATGTGTATAGAAATGTGTAAAGTATGCAAATGTAAAATACACAAAAAGGAAAGTGTAAATGGAACATGTGCACTTGATCCATGTCGAGAAAAAAGGTGTAGAAGGATATCCTATACTGTTGTGATTTTTTTGGGTGATCTCTCCACCTTGGATGAAGTATTATAGGGAGGAAATGCTCTGTGTCTTCCAAACTTTAACCACTTCTACTGAAATGTGTGAAGAGATCATTGTATTGTCCATGGTTTTTTTGTGATCCGACGCCATTGGATGAAGTAGCATAGAGAGTCACACCCATTGTAACCTCCAAGCCTATAACTGCTCCATAGAAATGCCGAAGGACACCATGTGTAGACACCAAATTTGGTTTACACTCCCCTTGAAACATTTAATTAATTAACGTAATGTATTCACCTAACCATGACCCCTTACCATGCATTCATACTAATTTAATTACTTTGCAATTGAATTAATTGTCATCCTCACACTAGTAATTAATTTAATTACTTTTTAAAATAAATTTACACCTCACCTAGCCACATCACCTAGACACCGCATCATGGAATTATTCTTAGTCTATTAATTAACTTGGACCGAGTCTCCACTTATCTTAACCAAATAGGACTTATTCTAACCCTAAAATTAAATTCATATTCCTTCTCTAAAAATACTCCCTCTTATCTAAATGATAACCCTCACCGAGACCTGGAATGACAATCAGAACACGCCAAAAATAGCAAGGATTTGCTTATTTTTGGCAAATTTAGGATTTCTCGCCTTAACCAACACCGGGTAACCCTCAACCTAACGTTGGTCACCCTAACCATCATCGGTTACCTTATATATAGTTTTGTAACCTTTTATTATAGGGAGGAAATGCTTTGTGTCTTCCAACCTTTAACCACTTCTACCTGAAATGTGTGAAGAGATCATTGTATTGTCCATGATTTTTTGGTGATCTCGACGCCATTGGATGAAGTAGCATAGAGAGTCACACCCATTGTATCCTCCAAGCCTATAAGCTGCTCCATAGAAATGCCGAAGGACACCATGTGTAGACACCAAATTTGGTTTACACTCCCCTTGAAACATTTAATTAATTAACGTAATGTATTCACCTAACCATGACCCCTTACCATGCATTCATACTAATTTAATTACTTACAATTGAATTAATTCTCATCCTCACACTAGTAATTAATTTAATTACTTTAATTAAATTAATTTACACCTCACCTAGCCACATCACCTAGACACTGCATCATGGAATTATTCTTAGTCTATTAATTAACTAGGACCGAGTCTCCACTTATCTTAACCAAATAGGAATTATTCTATCCCTAAAATTAAATTCCTATTCCTTCTCTAATAATACTCCCTCTTATCTAAATGCTAACCCTCACCCGAGACCCGGAATGACAATGAGATCATGCCAAAAATAGCAAGGATTTGCTTATTTTTGGCAAATCTAGGATTTCTCACCTTAACCAACACCGGGTAACCCTCAACCAATGTTGGTCACCCTAACCATCATCGGTTACCTTATATATAGTTTTGTAACCTTTACCGAGGTTGTTCATTTTAACTTTTGAGAGATATTTTACACCCAAGCACGAACTAGAGACTTCTCAGCATCAAAATGATGGAATAAACTCAATCACACATTCGAGTAAACACCGATACTCATACAGAGGCATTAGAATTCACGGGAGCACTCCGAGAAGTACCTGCCATGAAACCGAACACATAATTCTTCATTGATCAACCACCTCCATCCTTCACCAACCAGTCTTGAAAATACAAGTAAGTGTATTTGATTTGCATCATTCAATACTTACTTGAATTAATAGGTTATTTATCTTTTGTTATTAGATCATGTTCTTTCCTACTTTCCTCCATCCCCACCTTCTTGCCAATTTACCCAACCTACCACCCACCACCTTCTACTTCTCTGTATATGAATTTTAGGCATTCTTGAGCCTTCATGGTGTTTTTATGAACCCAACTAGCCTCCCTCCATTCTCTGTGCAATCACGGAGAAGTCAAAAACTAGTTTTATTTAATTACTAACATTTCACCCCTACTGATGCTAGTCACCTTAACCATCATTGGTTTCTCCTCTTCACTAACATTGGTCACCAGAATGACCGCGGTTATTGTGTCTCCTGTCAACTTTCACTAAACCTCCCCTAACAGCCTCTAAAACTCACAAAACCTCACCCAAACCTGTTACCCCACCTACAACCTCACCACAGACCTTCCCAACTCTTTGTGTAGACATAGAGAGAGCCTAAACACCCACTTTTGACATTCTTCCATTATCCATAGTAACCGATATCGGTCATCCTGAACCATCATTGGTCACACCCTAACCGACATTGGTCTCTATGCTTGGTAAAACTGCCTTAAACCAGAAAACTTTCTAATCATCCAAAATCAACCCAAACTGCACTAGATCTTACTCAAACCCTGTCTGTGACCCTTAGACCACCTACCCAACCTACAACCTGACCCTACACCTTCACCAATTTAATTACTAAGTGTTTAATTGGATTGACATTGATAGTAATATGAGATACCTAAATCATAATGCTAGCATTAGATTCTTTTATTTACATGTTCAATTACTTTATATTGAGTTATATATTAGTAGATTGAAAATATTCAAGGAAGTATCACACTTCCTGGATCTAGCTCATGCTAGGTGGTCCACTAACATTTGATATTAATTGTATCTTGTGGTCTTGCTTTGCATTACAGGTAGTTCCTCCTATCCAAAAGGAAGCTCACACGATCGGTTTGGATCAAAAATAAAAATGCATTCACTCAACCTTAAACCAACATAACAATAGGTATTCCTCCTTGGATGTTTACCTTTATCTATTTCATTATCTACAAAAATTTAGTGAAACACCATGTCTTATAGAGGTCGTTGTGTATGGATTTTGTTGACTAGTTTGAACTCACTCGTTGTATGTAAACCCATAATGTTGAGGGTAGAAAGTGCATTGTATTGAAATGATGTAAATACACAAGTGTTAGTATGTAAACCCTAAATGATTCCCCCCCTCTTTGAGGGCATCTGCGATGTCGATGAAAAGAATCGCGCTAAAAGAGGACCCACCACACTATTACCTATAGAAATCTACCTTGAAGGGGGAAAGGGAAAGTAATTGGTAGATACCAAGGCATGCAAAAAAGGGGATGGATATCCAAAACAAGTGTTAGTCTGAAAACCAATGCATGTAATAAGACAAGTGTAAAATATGCGAGATAATGTAGTAACTAGTAACTACCAATAAAAGTAGTGTAAATACGCAAGAAAGCAAGTAGACCACACAAAGCGGGTTGCAAACATGGGACATCACTCATGATGTCACAAGACATGCAAGGCCTTCATGGCTGTAAATAATAGATAAGTGTGCACACAAGAAAAGGGAAAATCCATCATACAATGAAAAAAATGGAAGACAAGTATAGAAAGGAACAAACAAGTAGTCACAAAAACATGTAATCCTACAAAAAAGTGTTGCAAATGGAACACCCATTAGCATATTAGAGTGATAATCAATATGTCAAAGCATGTATGAGCTAGTAGTATAATATGCTAAGTACATAATGAAACAATAGCACATGGATAAAATTAATGTGAATGCCTCCACAAACCGGTGTAGGAAGGGTAGAAGGCGAGTATCCATGCCACATGTAGAGTCCTGTATATATAATCACATTAAACGAAGGAATGAAAATACATGTGTGTATGATAATTACATATAAGAAAGTAGTCTAACATGTGTAGTAAAGTGATAATGAAAAACACTAGTAAGCAAGAGTAAATACCCCCAAGACAATGCAATAAGTTGTGGATGGATGGAATGGAATTTAAGATAGAATGATAGGATCAATGTTTCCCTCGAGTGGATAGAAGTGTATGCATTGAGGTTCATTTTTTTCCCACCTAAGTAGTCAAGAATGAACTAGAAACGAGAGTGTGTCATCGAGTAAATGGTCAAGTAGTGTTGGTTGTTTCTAGTGCATTGTGGTGAGTGTGTACATGTAGTGGTGATGAAATGCGATATGGAGAGAGATTTGCGTAAACCCTATAGCCGAAGCATATATCACGACTTGTTGAATAGATGAGTGATGATTTAACCCTAAGAATATATCACTACATCATGAAATGATGAAGATGGGTGACGATTTATACTAAAGATTATGTCACTACAAGGTGAAATGAGGGAGTGGTGATGTAAACTAAGGTATATACCACTATAAAATGATAGAATGGGTGACGATTTAACCTAAGGTGTATGTAATTCTAATGCTATAAATGTTGCATGGTGAATGTGAGGTCTATTTGATTAGTAAACCCCCTAGCAGTGTAGTATGGACCGAGGAACTAAAGTGCGTTATAGGGTGGTGATGACAACGTGTAGAAGCCAACATATTATAAATGACCAAGTGATGAATATGTTATGTAAATGCGCGGTGTGAGAAATGGTGTGGAATATGTGAAATAATAGGGGTATATCGAAATGCAACATGTAATGATGATAGTTAGAACTAGACCCATATGTAATGCAATCTAGTGTAGTATGTAGAATATGTATGATGTATAAATGCACCATGTGGACAATGAAATTTAGGGTGTATCGGATATGTAAGATGTAATATGTGGTGATAGGTGTAGATAGGATATAGAACATGCAGTGATAAAATTTAAGGCTAGACCCATATATAATGTAACCTAGTGTAAATGTGGAATGTAGGGATGAAATGCAAAACTAGACTCATAGGTAATGATGACTAGTGTAGTATGCAGAACATGTATGATATGAAAATATGTAGTGTATAATATGAGTAAATGTGTAGATGAATATAAGGTATAGATGAGGATTAGTATAATGTAGAAATAAGTGTAGGATGAATAGTGTATAACACACAATGTAGGATAAAAATGGAATAGGTAGTGCCTATGGTGTAGTGTGTGGGGTTCAGTGTAGTGGTAATCCCTCAATATTCAAGTGTGAACCGAAGCACAAGAGTGTATCATCGGGTAATTAGGGTGCTATGATGCATGATATGTTATGGGGATAGGACATTGAAGAATAATTATTAAAGGTGAGACTAGGCAACAAGGTGGAGGGGGAAGGGGTGAGTGTGAAATGTGATATTTCTCCCGACGATAGTGTGATACAGAGGAAGCTAGGAGATGCCATAAAATAGATCATATTTATTATTATCAAAACCAATTTTAGCCACATTAAAAACTTGGTAAGATATAGAATGGGGAGGATCATATAGGGACCCATTATGATGGAGTGTATAGGAATTCATCACATATTCTTCATCTGTAAAAGCGATTGGTGGAAAACCATGAGCATGCCAACATGAAATGTTAGAAACATAGGTGGGGGAGGAATCATTAGTAATGGAGATAGTGCTAAAGGGCATGGGGAATGAGAGTGAATAATGAAGAGGGTTAATTGTACCACCAATATAATCAAGCCAAGATTGTCGAAGTGTAAATGGAGAATCAAAATGGGTGCATGTAACAAATACTATCAGATGAAAAACCCATAAGCCATAAGCCGCTGTGATGTGGAAGTAGCCATGATAAAGATGAGGTGAATGAAGGGGTGGTAGGATGTCATTGAGTGTCATACCAAACCTAGGAAAGCAATCACATGTACATATAATATCTGAACTAGTGAGATCGATAGGAATGTGTTCCCAAAATGATCGATTCATATATAATTTGCATGTAAAGGGAAGTTACGGAGAGTAACCTCCAATGGAGAGGAAGATTAAATTATGTCAAAAATGTTAACAAATACCTTATATAAGACCATAGAATTAGTGGATGGAGGGTTTTTCAACCGGTATTCACATGGGCGATCATTCTACAAAGGTTTCTTCAAAATAAGAATCATCTATGTCGAGAGAGGAAAAACAAGTTATCCTAATGAATCATCTATGATTTCTATGATATAAAACTTTTATTAGACTCAATAGAAGTATCAGTGTGTGCAACATCAGTTTGGGTAGTGCTATCTAGGACATTAGTAGGTGATGTGGAAGTGGGAGGGGTAGCATAGGTAGAGGATGAAAAAGGTGGAGTATCAAGCAGGGACAAATATTTTGGATTAAATGACAGCCAAAGTGTGAGTAGATATAGGAGGATAGGTAATAGCAGGAGTAGTTGAGGAGGATGCACTAGATTGACCAACACAATATTTATTAAGACTAGTGTACAAAATAAATTGTGGAGGTGGAACAAGTAAAGAAGTGATAGGATCAACACGACAACATTTGAATGTTTCAGATCAGCGGTGATAGTGTGTTCATAGCCATCATGGAGGAATTTGACACATTGATGTATAGTGGATGGCACAACTTGCATGGTGTGAATCCAAGGCCTACCTAAGAGGATATTGAATTGAAAAGAAGCATCGAGAATGTAGAATTCAATGAGAATAGTTTTAGGTCCAACCCGAATATGTAGGGAAATAGTTCCTAAGCATGTGTGAGTGGAAGAGTCATAACCACGAATGAGGGTGGAGTTTTAAGAGATGAGATTGTCATTTATACCTAATTTTCATAAGATAGAGTGGGAACAAAGGTTAACTACAGACCCATTATCAATGAGAACACGCTTGATACAAGTAGTACTAACAACAATGGTAATGAGAAATGAGGCACAAGGGTTATTTTTTGCAAATGGGATATATCCTCATCCATAAAAGAGATAGAATGGGAAAATACAGAGAGATTGAATGAGATGTGAGAAAGCCTCGGTAGAATGACCGCGTTCAATGTGAATAGTGCAAAGGGAAGCCTCGAGGGTGGTTTGACAATATGGCACATTTCACATTAAGTTATAAAGTGAAATCTTAATCGGGGTATTTTTTAGTTGGTCAATAATGTCATAGCCTTTAGAAGCGGTAATGGAGCGGCGGATGTGACAGGTGGTGGAAGAGAAATGGGTGGAGTGGTTGGTGGATTAAGGTGAGTGCAATGAGTAGTAACTACATTGATAGATGGATCAGATGAAGGTATAACAAAGTGAGGAGGGTACTTGAGTGCGTTTGTGCATAAAATTAGTGGTGGTAGTAACTATATTGGTGACCTTGGTAGGTGTATAGGTAGGATAAGAATATTGGGACATAACTTGATAAGGAGATGACATGGTGCAAAATGGGGTGATAAAACGTAGGGTTCACCAAAATGATTAACTAAAAATGGGATATAATACTATGGAAGTATAGCCACTAGTTAATCTAAATAGGAGGACTAAAACATTGTATGAATGCACTAAAATAATATGGAATAGTTGTAAATAATTATACTAAATGAAATAAAACCCTAAATATGCAAGGAAGTAAGGAAGAATGGCTTAGCTGATTAAATAACACTATTATAGGTTGTCGCAGTAAGTCTGACTATAAAATTCTACGTGCAAGAATGATCACTTAGAAGTCCCAAAAAGGCCAAATCTGGAGGATCTGAGCAAACTAAGGCACCTAGGAAGGTATTGGGGCACCCCAGGGTGCCCTGGTTTCTAGATTAGGTACCCTAGTTTCTGTAAAAGCTTTGAATCTAATTTTTATAGGGTCTCAAGGTATCTTGAAGTGTTCTTTGTCTATTGCATTAGATTTTTCGAGCTACGCCGAATGTGTTGAATAATGGAATGATGACCTGTAAGAAAGAAGGAAGTATCAAAACCCTAAAAATAAAGATGCAAAATGAATGGTTTAGACTGACCACAACTACCAAACTAGTGGTAATATCATTGAGTGTTGCACTACATTTCAGACCCATATGTAGTTTTTGTTTGTGTGTGTATGTTGTGCCCTAGGTTCTCTTGTTCCAATCATAATTTGTGAAATAACGAGAAATAATAACTATAGAAAATGTAATAGCATGTGTGTATCGTATATAATAGAATCCTCCTCTATGTTGTGTGTGTTGATGTAGATATCCTAGCCATGATGCATGCCACTATGTGGATACAAGTGATGTAATGGATGCAAATCTAGATGGAGTGATAGTAGTATGTGACACTAGGCCCCTCATTATGGTCTTATAACTTTGTATTTATAGAGTTATCTTGCTCTAATTTTGTAATTAACCATGACATGGCATTCTAGGAAAACTATAGGGATGGAAAAAAACTAAAAATACCCCAAAAAGAAGTGGAAAAGTGGAACATGGATCGGGCACCCTAGGTGGGACAAGGGCACCACAGGGCACCCTAAGTATAGGCTTTGAGTGCTTGATTTAGGCTAAAATGATGGGACACTTACGAAATAGGTGGATATGTGTAGGAAAATATGTGGAAATGATCAAAGAAAATATAAAAATAAGATGGCCAAAAGGTGGGATTAATTAGTACTTTCTTCATTTGAGAACAAATTAAATAATAATATAAGACCGGGCTAAGTAATGCCTAAATTGCATGATTATGTGTCTACATTAAGAGAACATCTAAGGGCATTGAATATCTTATGTCGGGAGGTTGGTATGCAATTAAAACATCATGATATTTTCTCTATGGAGAAAAAATAAGAAAATTATCTTCCTTTTCAATGAAAGTGCACTAGAGGTAGTGGAAGAATACAAGTATCTAGGGGTTGATTTCAACAACAAACTTTGTTCGAGACACCTATAGGGAAAAAATAATTAAAGTAGAGTAGAAAGATTTATATTCTCTTCAAAACAAATATAAGAGTGTAGAGTTATGGAATTGGAAAACTAAAAACATTGTTCGATTTATTGCCACTCTTATATACTTGATCGGGGTGGATAGTATAGTTAATGATGATAGCGACATGAATCCATATATCTATACTATGATATATAAAGGAGGAATATTGTGATGTGTTACTTTGGTAAAGTGAGTTTTGAAGAAGGCTAGCCCTAATATAGCATGGTCATATGGAAGGGAATAAAGGAAGATTCTAGACAAGCTAAGATCACTCAAATCCCCAATGGTATTATCCATTTCATGAGATGTTGAACATGGTTGATCAAGGGGCTTTACCATAAAAATAACAAGCTAGGGGATGATCTATGTAGGGGATGGTGAGGAATGAAATACCTCTCATATGATATTAGATAATATGTCATCTTGGATGTTTTGTTGTCCAAATAGAGCATGAATGCGAGGGAAGTGTCCAAATCTTCATAAAAATATCTAGCTATCTAGAGTCATTCATAGTTAGAGGAGAAAAAAATAACACATATTGCGTGTTATGATTTTGATTGAAGAACAATGAGATCTTGTGTCTAAGGTTGTGGCATGGAGATCTCGGGCTAGGACTGGAGCCATGGAGATAGATTGTTCGATGTTTTATTAAAAGTAAATCTTCTTATCCTCCAAATCAACAAGCTTCCTTGTCTTGTTTTGTTGCTCTCTTGCATATGAAATAATGATGCTATGTGTGGTGTTTTGTGCAAGCTTATTGTTGTTAAATTTTAGGTTTTCTTGGGTCTTAAAACCATGTGTTTTGATATGTGTAACTCGATCCGAGGGCTATTCATGTGTTTTTTTAGTTGGTTTACTTACGAGTTTTTGAGCACAATATAAGTACAATAAAAGGAATCACAATGATTTCTGGAAATGAGAGTGTAAATGTTAAGTTTTAGATTGCATGTGATGAGTAATTAATAGTTAATTCCCATTTTTACTACTACGGCTAACAAGAACACAAATTGCTATGTTTTGGTGTTTTTGTATTTTCAAAATGTAATAAATGTGTAATTAATTATGGATCTATAAAAAAACTAACTTGCACTCTTTCCTACCTGAAACATGCCACAAAGAAAGAGATGAAAGCAACAACTATCCTATAACAACCATTGTTTTCAGATTTGTATTTGTATTTTATTTAATTGGTATCCTTCTAAATTAAATGCTGATTTGGAAAGACGAGTGTTGTGTGAGTTGGGATATATAATTTAAACTATTGTTTACATATTCTATAATTCAAAATATTTATCCTAAAACAATTTCATAAGTAAATCTAATGTATTTTGGGGTTTTGTGTCTTCTAATATGCAAACTCTAAGATTGAATTATCCTATATTTTAAATAAAATAAATTGTGGTCCTACTCTAAATATAGGATCTAATCCCAGAGATGGGAGAAGCCTAGTGAAAACAGGTTTTACTCTATTAGACCACAATGTATGAATCCAATCAAACATATATAATCTAACAAGTTTTGTTTCCTTTTTATGGTTTTTAAATTAATATTAAAAAATAAATCCAAATCTAAGCTAAGAATGCAAATAAACAAACTCTATTTAAATCTAACCTCTTTCAACAAGTAAAATGGAGATGATATGAACTTTGTGTGCTTATACTCTCAAGAAACTAATCTAATTTATGCTCTTGATGAATGGTGTGATGATAATTGTACAAAGTAGGAAGAAATGGAATCTTAGTTGGACCAAGAAATTTTTTTATTTTTGGCTAGTTCAAGGGGGAATAAGGTTGGTATAAATTCCCTTGTGTTATCTTCTTTGGTAATAACAAAAAATCAAGGCCTTCGGGGGTGCTTATTACGGGAATCAATCTCCCTTGGGATTGGTCATTCTTTCTCTATATGGAAAAGTAGTTGTAATTGTTGGTATGGGAAACTACTAAGTGTGAATAAGATACAAAGTCAACACGCATATGCACACATGGAAGGGAAAATGGGTAGCATACAAGGGGCATACAAACCGTAGGATCGGGTTGATGCATAGGCATACTCACACACATGAAGAAAGAATAGGGATTTAGCTATTTTACAAGTCAAGGATAAAAATAGGAAATGCGAGGTTGAGTGTTGTCCATGTAAGGGATAAAGGAATGATGACTTGAAGTCAAGCAAATTCTATTTTTAGAAAAATTACATGCAAAACAAGGATAAAAGTACACACATGGTAAATTCTATTAATATTATTAAAACAAGTCTTATCTTTACGTTAATATATTATTAGCTATCTTTGTAAAATCATGCAAAATTTGTATGCATGGATATTTTTAGGAAAGAAATCATGCATGCTGTTGGATATTGGTTGTTAAGGATCTGAGTATGGTAGTTTAAAAATTTAATTGATATTGATTATGGTTTATATGGATTAAGTGGTTTCCTTATTATATGTGTTTCCAAATTGTATCATGATGTAATGGTTATCTATGCATGAATGGTTTCTTGGTTAATTAATATGATGAACTATGCATGCTAACTTCTATCAAGCATAAAAAAGGAGGGACTTGGTAGTAGTCATGCGTGCTTTGGGTGAGCATTTATATCTTTCTGAATGAAGTGCCAACACATAGCTTTGTGTGAAAAAAAAAGACTACATTTTGGTTCCATTTTCGGACCTCTTTTCAATTTTTTACTCAGGATGTTGCATGTAGATGGTGTATGACTATCTTTGGAGAGTATTGAAGTTGGGTAGAAGATGGACCAAGATAAGTTTTACAGAGAGGTATAACACTAGACCTGATTTTAATGCATGAAGTGGGTGGAAGATAATCTTTATTATGATTACCTATATGAGATGTTCTTCAATTTTTTCCTAGTAGAGTTGTATTAGTGGTTGGAAGCTTATGCATCAAACAAATTTTACTACCCTAGGTCAAGGTTTGGACATGAAGGAAGATTACAGACTCTTTTTGATGCAGATGAGGAGTGGACTAGAGTTGTAGATCATTGGTGGGTAGGTGTGTTACACGTAAATTATGTTTAAGTATGTAATTTCAACGTATTATTTCCCTGAGGAAGTAGAGTTTAAGTTTTTGTGTGAGCCAGAGGATCTTATTTGCATGTGATACCCTTAGCTATCAAGATCTTGATAATAGAATTGGGATTGGAAAGATTACCTATGGCTAGCTAAATCCCCACCATGTGTAGGGGTAGGAGAAGGTGAGAGAAGGGATGGTGGCCCTAGTGGAAGAAAGAGTAGAGAGAGAGAGATGACTCAAGTATAATGAAGTGTGAGAGAGGAAATTGAAGTAGCATTGTAGCATCGAGAAGAAGAATGATGATCATGAAGGTTTTGAGATCTCATGGAAGATGAGGAGCCACAACATCATGTCCTCTCGACATTGGGAAAGAATAGTAGAGAGTCCCCATCAACTTTGGATGAGAGCATGTCAGAGGAGAGAATGAGAACCGTGGGCATGCATCTCGACTTAACCATGGCTACCTAGCCCTTGTAGGTGTTCCAGATCTAGAGGTAGTTGTTGAAGGGAAGAGTAGTGAAGGTAAGTAGGAAAACAATATCTACATATAGGAAAGAGAGATATGTGTGGGATATAATTTATTTTAACTAGAAGTAATAGGAATACACACACACAGCATAACAAGCAGTGCCTAGTGTTTGGAAGTACTCTGGAGGATTTTTTTAGGCAGCATCATGAGAAAAGTATTGGCATGTAGACCATTGGAAGAAACTTTTATAGGTGTTGTGACAACACAAATAATGGGTGTCTAGTTTAGTACTACAAACTGGGACACAAGGAAGTTCATCAACTAGGACCATAGCCCATAGTAGGGGGGTGAGAGGCTCGGGAGGTTAGGTAAGAACCCACCTAGAAGAAAATCTGGTGGTGGAGGATTCAGGATCTAGGTAGTCCCTAATCTAGAAAAGTCCACCATCCATCATCCACCATAAACCAGCCTCATCACAGACACCACCTCAACAACCACAACAATAGACACCTCAAGTCTTTTTGAGATGTCTCTTCACTTACCAAGAGTATAGAGGTGTGGAGGATGATAGTAGAGCACATGCACAAGTGTGAATTATTATGGCACACTAAAGGAATTATATGGGAGAGATAGAAAGGAAATTCAATTTTCCACCACACTTCAAGGGCACACACATAGTTGGTATAGAAAGTATGATCCACACCAGACTGATGGTGGATTATGATGCTTTGTGCACAACATTTTTGGTTGAGTTTCACATTCCAGAGTTTGAACAATAGAGCATCAAGTGCACTCAAGGATATTAACAAGGTTTTTTAAAAGTGTGAGAGAGTATGATGTGTTTTAAGACTCTATTGTCAAATTATCTTATGATATTCATCCAAGTCAACATGCATGCACAATGGTTCGTTGGAGGATTGTTGACTCCATTTCAAAAGATTTATCTCATAAGACATATGTAGATCCATGTGAGGCCTTGGAAGAAGCTCTACATGCTTTGAAGTGGTTGGGAGTGTTGATACTAGAGTAAGCCCATTTTTGGAGGCACATATATATATATGGCTAAGAAATTGGAGAATCTCTCTACCAATTCAACACATGAGACACATAAGTGGTATATGGTGCACTTGATTGTGAGGTTGAAGGACATATGAAGGATAGTTTTCCACACAAAGATATGTGTGCATTATTATAATCTTGTGAGATTTTCCACAAGAATCATGATGTCTAGAATTTTCCCTCTCTTATAGTGTGAAAATGATGAAGAATATATCTATGTACAAGATTTTTGATGCACACACTCATGATATGAAGGATTTTCGGTTGATAGATCAAATTCATGAGGCATGTGAGACTGGATTATGAAAAAACCATGGTGGCAAGTAGTTCTCAAGGTAGGAGAAACCCAACCTTTGAAGAATAATAAAATGGAGGAGGTGGATTTTCATGGAGGATATAGGAGTAGAGGTCATGGTGGTAGAGGAATATTTTCATGTGTGGGACTTGTTATACTTGTGGGTCCCTTGATCATTACCAAGTGTGATTGTCCCTAGAATATAGTATGTGCATATTGTGGAAAAAAATAACATAAGGTTGAGGATTTTCCCTGAACCTTTATGAGCATATGTGTAAAAAAGAAGAAGGAAAAGGTGGGGATGATCAAGGTACAAACATGTGAAGAGTGATCAATGGATGCCAAAAAGAAGATGCTGATCTGATTTAACCCATAGTGTTGGTACTACACACGAAGAAGCATGCACACACATGAACCTCTTAAAGCTAAACCACTCATTAGGAGAGAAGAAGTTATGCATGCCAAGTATCTAGATGTTTCTCATAGAAGGAAGTTCTATCAAGAGACTATGGGAGTCATTAGAGAGTTGCAAGGTGAGATACAATGCTTGAAAGGAGAAGTGTGAGAGAGAGAACATGTGTGAAGAATTTGAGCTCCCATAGAAGGATGTGGATGATCTGAAAGAGGTATGTAAGATGTTGTGATAGGAAAATATCATCCCTATTGTTAGGGGAATGGTATGCATGAAAAGGTACCATGCACATTGGAGTTTGAGCAGTGAGATAGATACTACATAAAAACTTTCCACCACATAACCATGAGTATGATAAAAGGAAATCACTTTGGATGTAGTGATTGATGGGTGGTTAGTAAGTAATATTTGATGATATATAAGTGATTGAGGTAAATTTTTGACTTTGGATGCATGGAATCAGATGGGGAGACCAACATTACAACCATCTTCAAATGTGTTATATATGGAAAAAAAAATGAGGGCTATGCCTATTGGGGTTTGAAGGATGCTTCCATTACCATTCAAGGAGCCAAGTTTATTGGAGATTTTGAAGTATTGGAGCTTGTTGAAGAAAAATTTCCAACATTACTTGGATGACCCTTGGTGTTATATGAACAATTGACCTATGCTTTAATAAAGAGATATATTAGTTTTGAGAATAAGGATGAGTGTGTGATCATACCTCTGATGATGATGAAAAAATACACCTTATGTTGAGCCTTTGAGTGAAGAAGATTTGAATAGATTTATGCACACATGTGTGAGACCCTGAGAATGTGGAACCATCTAAGGAAGGTGTGCTTTAATGGGAAGATGTGTAATTAGTTAGTGACACCACAAGTGTTTCTTGTGATAAATTGGGCCCATGACATGTATGAGATGGTTGGGGTGAGATGAAGGGAGAGTAACTAGAATGATTACCACACATGGTTAGGCACATGGGAAAACTCAGTTACCTAGATATACTGGTGAAGAAAATCCATGAATATTTTTTTGTGCCATGGAGGAACAATGGAAGAATGAAGGTGATGAAGGAACATGTTGGTTTATACTTTTGTGGAAAAAAAACACGTTAGTGGGTGACACACAAGAGATAACTTGTTGGGATGGTGAGAAGTGAGAATCACCTTTTCAACAAGGTTTACTGGAAAGCAATGTACCTACACTTATATATGAGTATGATGGGAAGACTCCTTACTTTGGTACATGTTCATAACTATGAGAGACAATGGGCACAAGTCTAGGAGGATTTACCACCATCTTTATGGGTACATAAGTTCTATTCCACTTTTGTGGATGCATGTGCATGTGTGGTATGTGCATGTTGAGCTCAAAAAGAGACTACAAGCTAGGAGAGATATGATTGAAGGTATGGTTCATACATTTGATTATTTTCTAATAAACCTCTAGTCCATGAGGCTTTATAGATCATGAAGTGCACATCACATTGGGGGATAATGCAAAAAGAGAGATCTCATGCTTGAGTTACTTGGAGAACCTGATGATCTCGAGGTGCACATGGATACATGAGGAGAGAAAGAGAGATGTGGTTGGGCCATGCTTGGAAGAGAAAAAAAGGTAAAAATGGTATACCTCATTGATGATGAAGAGGTGGAGAATTTGGATATTATCCATATATAGAGGTGTGTGTGAAGTAATGGACACTATAGATGAAAAGGCACACATGCATACCATGCTCCCATGAAGACAAAGAAGGTAAACATTAGCACTGAGGATGCACCTAAGGAGGCCATCATTGGGGATTATTAGTGGTAGAAAAAGAGGTAGCAAGATCATTGAGCTCTTGCATGACTTTCAAGATTTATTTCCATGAGGTTATCATGAGTTGAAAGGAGTACACCCCTCATTGGGAGAGATGAAGATTAAGTTAAAAGAAGGTGTGCATCCGTTTGAAAAGAGGCCTTATAGGATGAATTTGAACTACGCATGTAAAGGTGAAAGGAAGAAATTGATAAGATGCTTAAGTCTGGAATCATTGAACCAATTGAGGAATCTGAGTGGGTTAGCCCTATGGTTATCAACATCAAGAAGGATGGGTGGATCAAGATATGTGGATTATAGAGAACTTAATGCTTCATGTGTCATAGATCCTTTTCCTACACCATTCACAGAAGAAATCCTTGAGGGAGTTGTAGGGTGTGAGATTTATTCTTTCATGATGGGTTTTCAGGCTATCATTAGTGTGCATTTGCATGAGGATCAAGAAAATACTACCTTTCACCACTGAATGGGGAATTTTTGCATATATATTATGCCTTTTGGATTGAAAGAATGCACACCATATAGTTTCATGCATGCATTGTTGTGTAGGATTTTCATGACTTCATTCACAAAGTTCTTGTAGGTTTATCTAGATGATTGGACTATTTATATGGGTTGGTTAAGGATCACTATGATAATTAAGGCTCATGTTTGAGAGGTGTAGTAGTTAAGCATCTCTCTTAACATTAAGAAGTGTATTTTTTCTACACCTTTTGGAACTTTTCTTGGGCACATCATTTGTAAGGATGGATTATTGGTAGACCTAGAAAAAGATAGTTGTGATTTTGGGATTAGAAGAACCTACCAATCAAAGTGAAGTGCATGGATTTTTGGGGCATACTTGGTTATTATAGAAAATTTATCAAAGGATATGAAAATATTTTGCACCCCTGGAAGAATTTCTCAAGGCTAAAGGAAAATTTTATTGGGGTGACATGCACAACAACAAGCATTTGAGACCTTGAAGGAAAGATTACTACTTGCCCTATTTGCACTTTCCTTCATGGAACAAACCCTTGTACATGTTGATGCCTTTGGTATGGCTATTGGTGTAGTCTTGGTGTAACCTAGAGAGGGTAATGTGGATCATCCCATATGCTTTACAAGTAGGAAGTTGACACTAGAAAGAATTAATTATACTACAACAGAGCATGAGGCATTATCTATGATCTATGCACTTCATAATTTTGATAATACTTTTGGCTACACCATTTATTTTTATAAGATCATATGGCATTGAAATACTTGGTCAACAAACCTATTTTGCAAGGGCACATCTCTTTCGGTGGATACTTTTTTCAGGAGTTTGATTTCATAGTTATTTGTAAACTAGGAAAAGAGAAATTAGGGCCTTGATCATTTATCAAGGATCAAATTCTATGGTGAGGAGGATGTAGTAGTATTGAGGACACTATGCCTGATGCATAGTTATTTAGGTTGAATCACGTGCATGCCACATAGATTTGGAAGATATACATATATTTTTACACACTGGACTTGTGCTGAAAGGGATGAAACACATTGGAAAAAAAAACTTTTTTATTCGAGTGTGCCATATCAACTCATTGGAGGAGACTTGTATAAAATGGGAAGAGATGAGGTCTTTGTAGGTGTGTTTTGGACATGAGCATGAAGCCATTATGGAGGAAGCTCATGGAGGTATTGTAGGAGGACATTATTATGCAGGAGATGTGACTACATGCAAGATCCTTCTAGTTGGATTATGGTGGGAGACATTGTACAAGGATACTAAGGATTTTTTGAAAGCATGTGATCATTTTCATGACTTGGAAAGCCTAGAGGAAGTAGAGATGAGATCGTTAAGACCCATAGCAAGTGTGGAACCTTTTGAGAAGTGGGTTATTGATTTTGTAGGACCTATTACACCACCACATGCATGTGAGATAGAGTGGAGTGCTATACATAATTACATGCATAATTATTATTTGACAAGGTGGGTAGAGGGCACCTACAAAAAGATCATTACACTACACCACAACAACAAGGTTTTTGGGAAAACATCATTAGTAGGTATGATTGTCCATTAAGCTTGACCAGTGATAGAGGAACTCATTTCTTGAATGAGACAATCAAAAAATTTTTTAGCAGAGTTTATGGTGGCACACCATAAAACTACCCCTTATCACCCTCAAGCTAATGGTACTATAGAATATTTCAACAAGATTTTGGGACAAACTTTACAAATATTTGTGATGTTGGAAGAAAGGATTGGGATGATAAAGTATCAGTTATACTTTGGGCTTATAGGACCACATATAAAAGGTTGAACAAGGCCACACCCTTTCAGTTGGTGTTTGGCATAGAGGTAGTACTACTATGGATTTTTTTTACCATCCCTGTGTATGTGCACATGTAGGTGGTTTTTTAGATGAAAAGGTTATGGAAGAGTGCATTGAGAAACTAATGCAACTAGATGAGAGGCACACCATTGCATTGCATTGGATCTAGAAGACTGAGAAGGCATGAAAAAGGCTTGGCATGATAGGCACATTAAGAAAAATATTTTTTATTGGAAAGATGGTACTTCTCTATGACTCCAAGTTTTTGTGCCACCCAAGGGAAGTTGAAGGTGCATTGGTTGGGACCTTTTGTAGTAACCAAGATACTTGAATCAGGTGCATGTCAATTATAGGTGTTGGATGACACCATGTTCCCAGTTACTTCAATGGGAGTAGGTTGAATCCCTACTATAAATAAGCTTCTTGGTGTTTGTAATAAGGTAATATTACCACTTAGATTAGATTTCCCCTTTCATTTTTTTTTTTTTGTTTTTTTGTTGTAATAAGTGTGTGCTTGTGTGTAGGAAGATGATTACTATTATTGAGATGATGCATAGAGGACCACACATACTTTTAGTGTGGGGTGAACTAGGTGTGTGTGAAAAATGAGAAAGTTGAATTGGTTAGACTTATGTAAATTTTACACATGTGTGAAATAGTAAAAAGGTGGGATGTGGTTTTAAAAAGGCATGCAAAAAAAAAAAAGGTGTCATAGGTGTTGAGAATGATGGTGCTCATGAAAAATTTTTAGATTGAAGACCACGCGAGGAAGAGGCCACATAGTGTAATGTGAGGTAGGCAATTAGAAGGATGGACTACTTGGTATAAGGCATAGAGGAAGATGTATTGTGGTGTAAGGAAGTGCATGTGAGGATGTCTATGGCCTAGGAAGTAGTAAGTGTGCTGAAGAAGGTTATGACTTCATGCACATGCATGGAAGAAAGTAAGAAAAATGCATGGAAAAAAAAAAATCATGTATTTAAAGTTATAGTACGGTGGTAGGTGAGGAGTAATTAATGTGATAAAAATTTGGAAATCTATAAAAAGGGTATCAGAGAGAGTTTATTTTCACCTTACCTGAAAAATGAAAGAACTTAGGTAAATTTGAGAGTGCAAATTTTTGTGACATTGTGTAAATTTGTGAGAATTGAGAAGAATCGAGCAACCCAAATTGAGAAAAGCACATGGACCTAGTTTGAGGAGCTCCTTTAGAAGAAGTTTGAAGCTTGAGGAAGGTGTGGAAGTTTGGATTTAAAAAGAGTAGGGTTTGCAAATTTCTTTAAGCTAGGGTTTGTAGATAGAAAAGTGCACAAAATTAGAGTTAGGGCACAAATTTGGTTGGAAAAATACTAAGTGTGAAAGAAAGGTAAGGAGGATAAGAAAATATTTATTTAGCATGAGATGAGTGAAAAAAATAATTTAAGGCACCTAGGGCACATGAGAGTATAAGTTGAGAAGTTATAAATTTTAATGGTTGATAATGAATGACACCAAGAAAACAACAAATAATATCACCAAGGGAAAAGGGAAAAGGAAAAGGAAAGGAGAATCCCATGTAGTTGAGGACACTGAAGAGAATGGTTTCTAAAATGTAATACCTAAAAGACATGATTATGGGGTAGGAATGGGTGTCCCATATAAGGAAGAACAATGTTAGTGATTATATAATCATCACTCGGATGAAAATGAGCGTGAAGATAGAAAATGAGCTAAATGGAAAAGAAAAATGAGAGGATTATTAGATGGAAAAGCCATTATGATGACAAGGGGTATAAGGACTTAGAGAGCATAGGGGTTCTCCAACTCTATGAACTTCCTTATTTTGGTAAAGCCTAAGTGATTATATCAATGGTTAATGTCATGAGTCCATGAGGACTATTTTTATTTTGTAGGAAGAAGGATGATGCCTTACCTACATAGTTGATTGATTGGGAGATGGTTTCTCAAAGTCAAGTGTGGAGATAGAGATTGACTAGACCTCGAAGGATGATGATGGAGTGGAGTCACTACCACCACATTGAAGTATAAAAGAGGAGGTCATGCGATGGACATGTCAAAATTTTTGACCTTGTTTTCAGAGTGGTGCATGACGACTAGTCACTAAGTTGGGAGCGTAAGAGAAGATGGACCAAGTAAACAAGAGATGGCTCCACATTACGCAAAAGATGGATGATGGAACCACCTATAACCTTATAAGTTTTATTGCTGAAGGAATTATAGAGGAAGTGCACATGGAGAGAAAAATTTTGGGAGATAAATTATCCTTTTGATTGTCTTCTTAGAGATTGGGGTACCAAATGGACCAAATGATAACATGTGGAAGTTCCCCCTAGAAGATAAGTCCCCACGAAAAGGTTTATTTGAATACACATGTGATGAGGATCAATAATGCATATAAATTAAGGGTGGATAGATGGTACAGATGAATGTGTGAAGCATTTGACATGAGTGGTGCATCCCAGCAGTGAGTTGCCCAAGTTTTGGAAGGGAAGGAAGAAGTTTTTGTAGTATATCAACATTTCTTCCTGGGAGATTTTATTTGAAGAATGAAGGAAAGATCCCTTGGTGTAAACTCCCATTTTCATTTTATATCAAGGTAATTCTAAAGCATCAGTTATAAATAGGTTTTGAAGCATGTACAAGTTGAAGTTTGATGTAGATAAGGTTAGATTTTGAACACCATACATTTGCAAAAAATATGTATGTCTACCCTAGAAAGACATTGTATGTAGAAACTATGATATCAAATGATATCAATATCAACTCCACAACTTTGGTGATGGAAATGAGGAGGTGCAAAAAAAATTTTATATCTACTTGAAGCCAAAGCTATCCAATGGCAAGTATGTGGATGATGAGAGAAGACCTCACACTTCCAACACCACCTAAAGGAAAGTAAATGGTGGGAATGAAAAGGACATGCAAGGAGACCCCTCCCATCGAAGAGAGAGAAGAAGAAAAGATGAAAAAAGAGAAAGAAGGAGGAAAAAAGATGAGGTGTGAGTACATACATCTAGCATGACCAAGAAGTCCCTAAGGAATCCAAGTCCCAAGAAAAACACACCAAGCCCATGAAAAGAAGTCAAAGAAGTCCCTAGTGAAGAAGAAACCCTGAAGTGGTTTCAAGTGAGGAAATCGAGAAGTGGAGAATCTGGGGAAGAGATACCTCAAATATCTCCAATAATCACACTCATTGGAGGAGAGAGATGAGGAAGAGTGCATGACATGCACATGAAGAAAAGGGCCAAAAAAATGATGAAGAAGGAATATAAGATGAGAATGATGAATGAGGATCAGAGAAGGCCATGTGAGCCCAAAGAGAATATGAGTGTGAGATGTAAAGAAGAAGGAATTAGATGTAAAGCATGAGATGAGGAGGAGGAAATGATTAAGGAAACCAGTAAGGGGAAGATACATGTATGGGGGGAAGGAGTGGCACACTTCAGAGGTGCAAAGTACCAAGGGGACCTAAGGGAAGGGAAGAAAGAAAATGAAGTAACATTCCCAAAGGCCCCCATTGAATTATAATGATGATCCTTCAAAGGTCCTTGGAGCGATATCGAGTTTGGTGGCCACATAAGATCTCTTCTATTGGTCATTCTTTGAAAGAATGAGGCCCTTCCATGCACCATAAAGATGATCTCTTGGGCATATCAATCACACATGGATGGAGCCTGAGTTCAAGGTCAAGCACGCAATCATTTAAAAGACTTGGATCAAGTATCAGCCCAGGTGAGAACATTTTCCCATGGTCGACACACAGATGCTCATTGATGAGAAATGCATGTAATGCATTTAAAAACTAGCTGGAGGTAGGAGTGATGAATTTTTGATAAGGATGTGTATATAAAGAATCTATAAAGAATAAAGGAAAAGATGAAACAATTACATAGTTAAAATAGAAGAGAGAGAAGAGAAGGGGAGAACATGCACAAATGTAAGAAAGAAAAGTGCATTTAGATATTATTGTCACTATTGCATATCCTAACCTCCTTGCTAATGCCAAAATAATATGAGACGATGCTTGCATTACTTGGAGGATTTGTCATGGATGATCTCACATGAGAAAAGGAAGATAAGGGGACCAACAAGGAGGAGTTATCCACATAGAAAAAAAATGGAAGAGAAGATAGAAGAACATCTTACATGTATGATAGTATGAGGCACTATGCTAAGCTAAGAAGAGGTACAAGAAGGTGGAATTTTTATTGATAATTTCCAAGATTTTGATCAAGTCGTGAGTATGCTTGCATACTAGGGATGAATGTAGAATTGAGGAATTTCAAGCCAAGATGAAGAAAAATAGGTGGAGTGAGAGAAAATGTTGGAAGAAGTATAACAAAAAGAGATTAATAACTATTTTAAAGCACCTCTCAAAGATAGATTGCTAGATTAAGGAACTCTTTCCTCAGTTACACGCATGATGGATGCGATGGATGATGAACTAAGTAACTAGAGAATTAATGATCACTAAAGGAAAGGGAGGATTGATGAGCTAACTCTGTAGAGGTCCCATGACATTGTTGATGTGATGCCCATTAAGGAAACTAGGAGTTGAAGTTGAAGGATGGAGGGAGTTAGAGAATATATTGGATAAGGAATTTCTAGTACTCCTTCTTCCTAAAGAGACTTAGTGTTGACAATTCTTATTCTTTGGTGTAAGAAATATTAATTTCATTATTCATTTATTCTTTCATTCATTGATTCATGCATTCTTTGAGAGGATATTATTTTCATTTTTTTTGAGGAGGACAACATACCTAGTGTGGGGTAATGTTGGTCAAGGAAACTACTAAGTGCTATCAAGATATAGAGAGAACAACACGTAGGTCCATGTGTAAGGAAAATGGGTAAGTGCACGTAAGGGGTACACACACTAGAGGATCATTTTGGTGAGTAGGGTGAACATGCATAGGAATAAATAACATGGACTTAGCCACTTTTTCTAGAGCACAAGCTAAAAATAGGAAAAGTAGAGTTGAGTTTGTCCAAGCAAGGGATAAAAGCATGATGACTTGGTAGTCAAGAAAAGGCTATTTTTGGAAAGTACATGCAGACCAAGGATAAAAGCACATGCATGAAGAAGGATATTAATAGGATTAAAGAAATATATATTTAGGTTAATCTATTATTAGCTATCTTTGTAAAAGCATGCAAGAGTTTTGTACGCATGGCTATTTTTAGGAAAGAAAGCATGTAGGCTATTTTTGAGCATGCCTATTTTAGGAGAGTGCATGGTGGTGAAGGAAAGTCCCCACCCCTATATATGTGATGTATGTATTTTTAGAGAGACTATAGATATGAGAGTGTATAGTAGTTATGCTATCTTGATTAGGGTGTGATGTTGCAGCACATGGTCCTAGCATGTATGAGCATTATGTATGACTAGTTTTTCACTCATCTCCCTTGTTATGTAATGAGTTTTAGTTTAATAATTGTGGTTGGATAATTAGTTCATGATATGATATATGGTCATTTAATAATGCAATTGGCATTGATCTTGTTTATATGGATTAATTGTTCATCTTCCTTATTATATGTGTTTCCAACCTCAAGTATAGATAAAAATAAAATGAATGTCTTAGATTAGATCATTAGATGGTAATATCAAATGCTATATGGTAGTATTGATGAACATGACATTAAAAACAAGGTCAAACATGCACATGGTGAAAATACATTGAAAATCATGAAAAATAATTTTGAGTGTGAAGTAGATATGTATTGGAGACCAAACCAATGGTTCTTGTAGGAGGTAGTTACATAAATCTGCTACTATGGGAGATGGTTTTAAAAAAATTAAATCAGAACCACCATGGATGGAAACACATCCACCGTAGTGTGAGATGTAACCACCACAATAAGGGATAAAACCACCATAATGAATGAAACCATAATGGTGATTACATATCCACTATGTGTTGGACATTGTGTTTTTGTGTTGTAATTGATGCCAACTCCATTTATTAAAAAGTGTGTCATGTGGTCATGTGAGTATTCATGATGAATTATTCAGTGTTAAGCATGAAGATTGTGTGGTTTGGTGAGTTCAAGTGTTGTCCTGGAACATGATTGAATGAGTTGAGTCCTCCTAAGTGAGTTACAAGTTTTCATGAGGTAAAGCATGGTTATTATGGTGTGTTAAAGGTGTCTAAGTTTCTTCATTGAGGTCATCATGGTCAGGTCAATGGTTTCATGGTTGTCTCAGGTCATTCTAGGCTTGTTTCTAGCCCTGAAACATGCATAATGAGTTGGAGTTGTGAGATTTGGACGAAATAATTCTTGTTAGAGCATGGAAGTAGTATGGTGATGGTATACAAGGCATGCATTGTGAGTTTTATTTTAGGATTTAGAGGTATGATGCATTTATGAGGTCCTTGGGAAGAAAGAAGTGAGAATAGACAAGTAAACACATGTAAGTCTTAATGGATGGAGAGCTTGAGATACATTTTGGATAGATGGTGAGTTTTATCAATTAGAGTATGTTTTCATGATGCTTCATGACAATTTTTAGGTCAAATTTCTAATTATTATTTTTGAATATATGCAAGTTATGGTAAAACCAGTAAGTTGCATTGTATTTTTGTGACAAAATTTGAGCTTCTGATGCTCGTTGTGAATTGTATGATTTGCATGGGGACCTGATATATTTGGCATAGATTCTAAGGTCATATATGAAGGTTTAAAAAAATAATGAGGTGTTTTGATCATCACATTTTTATGAACGATTGTTAAGAAGGTAAAGTGGTTTGAAACCCTAGCTAAATCCTAGTTATGATTGACTTACGAAGAAGAGGTATATCAACACGTTTTGATTGATATTGTAAAATTGATGAATGTAAGTTGTATAGGAATCTTCCATATTTCCATAAAAGGTATGTTAGTGCATGTGGTGATATGTGGGCCCCACTTGAATTTGTTTGTTTATAAATATTTCCAATTTATGGAAAAGATATTCAAAGAAAGTAATGAATAAGTTGGAATTTATTATATAAATGGAGTTGATATAGATTACCATGATAGTTTCAGGTCATGGTTGAGGTGAAAAAGTGCAAAGTGTTCCCTATTTATGAAGACTGGTTTTTGGGGTAGTTTAGAGTAGCTTGTAGTAAAATTGAGATTGCAGGAGATACATGAGGGGTGAGGACTCCATTCAAGATATTTTTTGAAGCTGGTAAAGAGATATTTCAATTGGTATATAAAACTTTATTATTGGATAAGTTATGCAAAAGTTATGAGCTATTCTTTAAGGGTCAAGATTGAAGGATGCTTGTTTCTAAAGAGGTGCCAAGTGGCTTGATAAGGTAAGGTGGTGGTTTTGAGTTCCTCATGATTTGTGAATGTTTATGAGTGATTATAACTAAGTTTTAAGTGTGTTATATGAATTATTTAAGTTTTTAAGTGAGTTTTATTGTGATGGATCATGTTGGGATAATGGCTAGTTCTTGAGTCCAAGAAGGGATAAAAGTAGTTTTTAGAGGTTAGATTTGTTTAAGGCATTCAACTTGGAGTTGGAAGGATTTATAATATTTTATGGAAAGGGGATTTATATATTATTTCCAATTATTCATGTATTGTATCATGATTAGGTGTTTTGGCTGGTTATTCAGGGAAATTTGTGAAGAAGAAGGTAGGTACTATTTCAAGACAATTTTGCTCAAAGCTAAAAGAATGAAGTGAATGAAGAATGAGATGGTTGTGTTGATGCTTGATATCACATTGAAAGTGAAGAGGGTTGAAATTTTCATATAGTGAAGAAATTTTTAGGTCTTGAAAATGACATAAACACTACAAACTAGTTGAGTTTACAAAACTAGTTTTGGGAAACTTGTTATGGTGAAGGAAAAAGTAGTTATGGTTTTAGCATATGATTGTTTGATGATACCTTAAATGCATAGAATTGTTTGAAAAGTTTTGGGATTTCCATTGAGTTTTCACATGCCATATTTTATTTCATCTAGAGATGTCTTGAGGCCCCTAGGTAGAATCAAGTTGTTTGAAACAACTATTTTGAGAAGGAAATGAGCCAGTGGGCCTATTAAATGAAATAATTTGATTAGATAAAGTAAATGTGAAATAATGGATTATGTTTAAATGTATTATTACACATTTTTGGTGATTTTTATATCTTGAATAAAAATATTTTTGGAATGAGGGATTATTCGATTCTAGTGATAGGGTTTTAAGGCCCTTTGGTGCGTGATGAGTAGTTTTGGCATGACAAACCTATATGGGTCATATGTGACCATTTTAATGATATTATTGGGATATTATTATTATTATTTGGTCATGAAAGAGGTTTAAGACTAGCATATCTTGGATTAGAAGGAAGAAAATCCTATAAAGCTAGTGTTTTGGGTTCATTTTTGAACTAGTGCTCTTATAAGGAAAAGTGCGACCCAAAGGATTTTTTTTTTTTTATGTTTGAAGGCATATATTGAAGGATGATAGAGTTTTTTTTCAGGTTGAGGAATATTAGAGAGTATGTTTGAAAGTTGTAAGATCCAAGACAAGTTGGGAAAGAAGAAGATTGTGCAATATTGAAGACCTAGGGTTTAAGCAAGGGGGTTTGTGAGCTGAATTAGAGATATCTGATGAGTACATTATTTGGCTTATTTATATAATTCATATAATTGATAATTTTTCATTTAAACATAATTTTCTAATGTATGGGGATGATTTGTATAGGTATATCTTAGTGAGTTTAATGCATTTCCTTGCTTTTGATCATGCAACCTCACTAACCGTAGAACTTCATACTAACTACCTTCGTGAGAGAAATGTGGTGATGTGTGTAAGAAAATAATGAAATTTTATTGAAAACGCAATTAAGGATCCTTAAGTTTTGAGTTGGAGTTTAGAAGTGGGAGAATTTTCCATCTATTGGCTTATAAGTATGGATCTTGTTTTTATGAGTCCTATAGGAATTTATGAGTCTTAATCAATACTATTAGTGGAAGAAATTAGTTCCAGTAATTTTGGCATATTCTATAACCACCTGTGTCTATATAAAGACACCTCCTTGAAGAACAATGTAGTAGTTGGTAATATTTATAATCTACGATATAGCTTGTTACATTTAGTACTTTTCCTTTACGCATTGAATATGTCATGGAAATTATTTGAATTAATATAAGGAGATATCATTTTGAGAATCTTGAGCTGTTAATATTTCCTCTATCCCAAGGAAGAGCAAGGGCCCACTCAACCAACGATACATGAGGATATTTATGTTTATGTACGCATATGGTTTTTTGATAAGTCATAATCACTCGGTTCCTTTATTGTAATTTCTATTTCAAAGTGTGTTTCATGATATTCTGTTTAAGTGTGTTTATGTTCCTTATTGAAATTTCTATTCGAATGTTTGTATCCTCTTATGCAAATTCTAGTTAGGCGTGCTTTTATTTTTACTACAAGTTTTAATTATGAATGTATAATTTCAATTCTCTTCATCAATTCTACTTGTGCATTTCCATTTGAGTTAGAAGTACAAATTTCTGAATTCATTTTATCACAAGAACTTAATTTCGTAGAATTACATTGATTTTCCAGTCGAAAAGTGATGCACCACAACGAAGTTGCACTCCGATGGTAACGTCAAGCCAACGCAATATGCAAGATTCGAAACAATGGAAAGAAGATTGCAAGTAAGAAGAATGGGTCTACTCATACTCATAGATCGAAAAATAGGAAGTACAAATAGGGGTGTTGTGTAACCCCCATGCCTAAACATGGAAAGAAACTCAATGATGCCACTGACGCATATGACGTTGACTGATGCATATGATGCCACTAGAAGAGGAGTTACAATTCCAAATAAGGAATGTAACTCCTATGACGCATTGACGCAAATGACAATGTCAGATTCTATGACAGAATCTGACACTTGTCATTTGACTTCCTAAGACCTATGACTCTCTGTAAGGTGAGATGACTCACCTAGGTGATGTGGATGATGACTGGACAGTCACACACACCAACACCCCCTTCATCGAAGCTAAGGAAGAGGTCAAGGTAAGCTAGAACAGAAAAAGAAGACTCCCCTAGACAACTAAGAAAGATGTGTCAATGGGCCCGGCAACTAAAGGCCTGATAAGGTGCCCATGTACAAACAACATCTTTCTGGAAAGAAGAAGAGGACAAGAAGGAGGACTATATAGCCCGAAGAAGATGGGCGGCTGCAGTAGACCTCACCCCAAGAAGAGACCGCAAGTGAAGAAACTTCACCTCAGTGAAGGGCTTGGTGAAAATGTCTGCAACCTGATCAGTTGTCTGAACATATTGTATGTCGATGATGTTTTCATGTATCAGCTCCCATATGAAGTGCATATGAATCTCAATGTGCTTCATCATTGATGCTTGAACTAGATTTCTACAAATCGAGATAGTGCTCATGTTGTCACAGTAGATAATGGTAGGCCACCGAAAGTGGATGCCAAACTCTGTCATAATACCCTGTAACCAAACAGCTTCTGTGGTAGCGTTAACTACTCCTCTGTATTCTGCTTATGTTGATGATATGGCAATGGCGTTCTATTTCTTCTTTGGACAACTGACAGGACTGAACCAAGAGTGAAACTGTAGCCTGAGGTAGACTTTCGATGATCTAGATCACCGGCCCAATCTGAGTCTGTAAATCCAACCAAGTCAATCTCAGTCCCTCCTAAGTAATGAATACCATCTATGTGAGTGCCACGAACATAGTGAAGGATCCACTTTTTTGCTTTTAAGTGCAGCTCATGAGGCTCTGCATAAATCTGGACACGATCCCGATGGCATACGATAGATCTGGCCGAGTGTGAGTAAGGTAGATCAAGCTTCCCACCAACTGTCGATAAAGGGTACCGTCAACCAAGGGGGAAGAGCAATCAGAAACCAACTTAATCCCGGAAAGAAAAGGAGTAGGTGAGGACTTGCAATCGGACATGTGAAACCGAGCAAGAAAATCAAGAGAGTACTTAGGTTGCGAGATCATAATTCCTGAGTCAGATTGTGAAATCTGGATCCCAAGAAAGTAATGAAGCAATCCTAAGTCAGACATGGAGAACTTGTTGGCCAAGGAGATCTTCACAGAATCAATGATAGAGGAAGAGCTACCGGTGATCAACAAGTCATCAACATAGAGAACAAGAATAAGCATGGAGTCATCTGTCATGAGAATATACACATTTGGGTCAGAGTGACACCGAGTGAACCCTGATGCAAGTAAAAAGGAGTCCATCTTGGCATACCAAGCCCGAGGGGCTTGTTTAAGGCCGTAGAGAGACTTCTTTAATTTTCAAACGAGGGATGGATCATGGACATAACCCGGAGGTTGTTCCATATAGATCTCCTCCTCTAGGTCCCCATGAAGGAAGGCACTCTTAACGTCCATCTGGTGGACTTCCCATCTATTAGCGGTAGCGATGGAAAGGGTCAGTCGAATGGAAGTCATCTTCGCAACCGGAGAAAAGGTTTCTGAGTAATCAACCCCAGCTACCTGGGAGAAACCCTTAGCTACAAGTCGTGCTTTATACTTCTCAACTTTTCCATCAGCTCCATACTTTGTTCGATATACCCACCTACACCGAATGATTTTTCTTCCTTTCGGAAGAAGGGTAAGATCCCAAGTGTCATTCTTTATGAGTGAGGAATACTCCTCATCCATGGCAGAATCCCACTCAGGAATCCCAGAAGCTTCGTGGAAAGATGGTGGATCAGAAGCAGAGGTGAAGAAGGAGTGAGGTCCAGTGAAGTCTGAGCGAGTACGTCTCTCATCCAAAGGATCTCCAACTAAATCTCCAGCACTCTGTAAAGTTTTCCTAGCCCAAAGAGGTCCCGACGGCTCAGGCTCGAGTCGGAAGATTCTTCACTTGAGTGAGAAGGGACATAGTCCTCATCATCACTACTGTCAGAATCAGAAGACTCAGAAGTTTGAGGATCGGGAGGAGCAGGGAGAGGTGGAACTCGCTCAACAACATCATCATCTGAAGAGTCAGAATCTGAATCAGTGGGCAAAAGGACCTCAGTGGAAGTTGAAGTCAAGGATGACTCATCAAACTTCACACTCCTCTCAATATAAAGCTCATGGGTGGTAGGGTTCAACAATCGATATCCCTTCATGCCATCAGGATACCCGACAAAGATACAAGGTTTGGATTGTGGATCTAATGCCTTGCATTTCTTTTTGGGAATCGAGCCATAGCCTTGGATCGAAGACTCGAAAGTGCTCAACATCAGGCTTGTGTCCAAACCAGGCTTCAAAGGGTGTCATCCCTCTTACTGCCTTGTGTGGGACACGGTTTTGAATATAACAAGCACAATTCATTGCTTCAGCCCAATATTGTGGAGGAAGAGATTTCGAGTGAACCATACAAGTAGCCATCTCCTTTAAAGTTCGGTTCTTTCTTTCTGTAACTCCATTTTGGGAAGGGCTGTAAGCAACTGTACACTACAAAGCAATCCCCTCAGAAGTGTAGAAATCCTCAAACCTGTTGCTCACATACTCACCTCCATTTTCGGTTGAAGAACCTTGATAGACCGTTCCACTTGTTTCTCAGCAAGAGCCTTAAAGTTTTGAAAATGCTCAAAAACTTCAGACTTAAGCTTAAGAAAATATACCCAAGTATAACGTGAAAAGTCATCAATGAAGGTTAGTATATATAGAGCTCTAGTAAAAGAAGGAGATGGAAAAGGGCCAGAAACGTCACTATGAACAAGATCCAAGGGACGAGTAGCTCTCAGGATTTTCCCTTGTCAAAGCTTTTTTCAAGGTGCTTTCGAAAGTCTGACCCTCACAAAGACCCTTAGAAAACTTAACTCGGGGTAGCCCATTGACCATTTCATTTTGGCTCAATTGTTCAAGGTAATGATAATTTAGATGCCCAAAATGCTCATGCCATAACTTGCTAACCTCATTTGCATGAGTGAGCAAGGCATTGGGCGTCGAATCAGAAGAGAAGTGGGAAAAGGTATACAACCGTGAACGGTGATCTGCCTTTCCCTCAGCCACAGTGCAATCAGAGTTAAGCTCACGAATAATCACCGAGTTAGGACCAAATTCCACTCACATTCCTTCACCAAGGTGGGTGATTTGGTAAACCGATAGGAGATTGGTAGAGAGATTGGGAACACTCAACACTTGGTTAAATGTTCCACCTTCTATCTCTACCGATCCACTACCGGAAACCGACACATGAGTGTCATCACCCAACGTGATTTGGGACATGCCACATGGTTCAATGCTAGAGAATTCAACCTCTGAAGAAGCCATGTGGTGCGAGGCACCAGAATCGATAATCCAAGTTGATGATGGAGCTGATCTAGCTACGAGGGCCTTACCTTTCTTCTTTTCATTTTTAGTCTCCTTTGCATTAGAAGACTCACCTTTTGAGCATTTTGTTTAACGGATTCAAGAACACTTATTTTATTCTTCTCAAGTAAATGAGTTAAGTGATCAATTTGTTTTCGAAAACAATGTTGCTCGTCATGGCCAAAATTCTTACAATAGGAGCATTTATACTTTTCCTTCTTTGCTTTAGGCTCAGAAGTGAAGTATGAGTGATGGGCTTAAAGCGGGGGTTGGTTGGTCTTGGTTTCTTTCTTAGGTTGGTCCTTAGTTTCTTTCTTCTTTTCATTTTTCTTTGCCCTTATTCGCCACAAGGGCATGTGACTTGGATTTTAGAGTCCCCATTTGAATGAGTTTGTTCTGTTCTCGAATGAGTTGGGATGAAAAACTATCAAAGGAGGGCATAGTCCAAGTACTACCCAAGGCGGCTTTCGTGGCGTGAAAAGTTGAAATGAAAACAGAGTATTTAGGACCTAACTTAGAAAGAATCGACAAGATCAATTGAGAGTCTTTCTTATCCACTTTACATTCCTTTAGAAGCATTCTAGTGCGGAAATTTTTTGAGAAGAAGGCTGTAGGTTTTCAAAGTCACTAGGGTTTAACCCTAGTAGTTCATTCTCCAACTCATGCGCTCTCATGTCATCTTGCTTCCCAAACATATCATCGAGCATTTTCCACGCTTGATTGGGTGTTGAGGAAGTTTCGATGTGGAAGAGCAAGTCGGGAGAGACGGACATACAGATAAGACCTAAGGCTTCATCACAACGGTTGAACCATTTAGATTTTTCGGGTTCATCAGTAGGTTCGGTCTCTAACCCCATGGTAACTCGGTATAACCCTTTACTTCGCAAAACCAATATAATTTTAGATTTCCATTCGAAGAAATTAAAAGGTGTGAGCACTGGTACTTTAGAGATATCCATAATGAAGAGATAGAACCAAGGAATGCAGAAGGAAGGAGAGAGAAAGGAAACAACCACCCCAGAACAAAATTACACCCCCGAGTTTGGCACTTTATAATTTAGTGCGTTGATTACAACCAGATGTGAATGTGTTCGAGAACCAGTTTGTCACTCACCTTGCAATTAGCGTAATAACGTGCAATGGTGGAGACAACAATCAAGGTTCGTAGGGCACAATAGATCAACACTGCAAGCAAGCACAGAAAGAGAGAAGCAAGAGGGGGAAGAAAGAGCTTTGTGAGAAACAGTGTCTCACATCGCACAAAAGAATCCCTTTGTTGTAAGACTGTGGCGGACGCGCTCACAAGTCCACAAAAAAGGAATAGAACAAAGCTCAAGAAAAAATGAGCTGAATTAAGCAATACAAAGACACCCCCCAGAATGCGGCACTTTATAAAATTAGTGCATTTACAAAACTAATGATCCCATCATCTAGAGTGTGAAAAAACATGCAACTTTGACTAAAGAAGTGCTCAAAACCGAGCAATGAGTCAAAAGTTATAGCAAAAACCAATTCCCATGAACTGATGAGGAAAAAGCCAATAAGCCTACAAACGGATTAAAAAGTGCCCTAAACGCATGCAAAAGGTGTCGTATGTATGCTCGTTGGAAATGGCATGGAATTTGAGATAGGGTTTGTTTGTATTGCGAGGGGGGATTAGCCACCTGCCAATCCCGGACCTCACCCTTCGTCTTCGGCACTCGAAGGAAGGTTAATAAAACAAGCCAAAAAAACTTACAATGCCAATAAAATGTAATGTTTTTACCTTATACCTTTTAAAAATAATGAAACAACACGTTTTTTAGAAGAGTGATAAGATAAAAAGAATGCAACCACGTTTTTTAAGAAAAGTGAATAAAAAACATATTTTTAGAGAGATATTACACAGCGTGATTTGAGAAAGCCACATGTGGGGATGAAAGGAAGGTAAAAATAGATAATGTAGTGACTGTCCACTTTGTTAGTAAATGCGAGAACAGTCCAAAAAATGTAAGCTGAAGGAAAAAACGCCTTACCGGTCAAAAAAATGCCTCAGCGGTCAAAAAACACCGAGCAATGTAAAAACACAAGAAAAAGGAGAAAAAACGCCTTAGGACAGATTAAAAAAAACACTGGAACAGTTGAAAATGCAGCGAGGTGATAGAAAAATGCACAGAACAGGTTTAAATGCCCAGACAAAGTTTAAACGCAGCAGGGAGAAAATGCACTGAGAGGAAAAAAAAACGCTGGAAAGGGAGAAAAGCGATTAGAAAGGCCCAAAAAAATGCTGGAACAGTTGAAAATGCTCAGAACAGAGGAAAAACGTGAGTAGCTTTGCAAAAAATGTGAGAGACAAGGCAAAAACGTGAGAGGTTTTGTAAAAAAAGGTGAGAGGTTTGCAAAAAAATGTTTTGAGACAGACATGAGGAACCACAGCAATGATGAGGAAGAAGCTCGGAATAGTCCGAGTATACACGGTGAAGAAAAAACAACGATCCCAACCGGTAATCACGAGGTCCACGCCAAAAAAGCGAGCTCTTCTTTTACCCTGCGAGCTGAATCGAACACAACCAACCAAACAAAAAAACCTAGAAACAACAGCCACAAAGATCTAGAAATATCAAATATGAACTCGGTGATAAACAAACCAACCAAATACCTTAACTTGCAGCTGCTTTGAAACCTCAATCGAGGTGAGCAATAATTCCAAAATGATAATGAAAAAAACTTGCACACGAGGAAATGAGAAGAAACAGAAGTAATAAACAACTGAGAAACGAAGAGTGCACGTTTACCGAAACTAGCTCTGATACCATGAAAGAGGATTCACGAGAACCGATGTCGAAAAGTGATGCACCACAATGAAGTTGCACTCGATGGTAACGTCAAGCCAACGCAATATGCAAGATTCAAAACAATGGAAAGAAGATTGCAAGTAAGAAGAATGGGTCTACTCATACTCATAGATCGAAAAATAGGAAGTACAAATAGGGGTGTTGTGTAACCCCCATGCCTAAACATGGAAAGAACTCAATGCGCCAGCAGCGCATATGACGTTGGTGATGCATATGCGCCACTAGAAGAGGAGTTACAATTCCAAATAAGGAATGTAACTCTATGACGATGATGCAAATGACAATGTCGAGATTCTATGTGAGAATCGACACTTGTCATTTGACTTCCTAAGACCTATGACTCTCGTAAGGTGAGATGACTCACCTAGGTGATGTGCCTTTACATATCCCATTGTCTTGGATGAAGATGAGGATGCACCTATGAAAAATATCTCACCATCCATCCTCCCTATCTTACAAGGCATGTCCGAAAAATACCCAGTTTCAGTTCTTGTTTGAATTCAAAGTTTTTTTCCGGACATATGACTACGTAACAAAAAATAAAAACTCAAACTCTTTCCTTCCATTCTCAAAGACTCTGTTATGAGATGGTTCATGGGATTGTCCTCTAACTCCATTCATTCTTGGGAGGCCATGGAGACAACATTTGTGGATAAATATCAAGACTAGTGTAGGGCAAGGCATAGGAAAGAAGAGTTCTTCCGATAAAGAAAAAAAGAAGATGAAAATCTAGATGATTATCTAGGTAGATTTCTCTTTCTCCATCGTAGGAGTGGTTATGAGTTACATGCATAAATCACTAAGATAGTTTTTCCTTCAAGGAATTGATGAGGAAACCAAGGATTCCATCCATCTTATGGGAGGATGTGATGTGCATAAACTTACTATGGAGCAAATCACCGAGCTATGTAGAAGTAACTCCGAACACGAGGAGGTATGAGGAAGAGAAAAAAATCCAAGCTTACCTAGGTACCTCTAAAATTCTAGAGGAAATGGCTAACATGAAAATAGACATTTTGTCAAAATTAACATCAACCATAGATGAGCTTAAAGCCAAAAATAGTGCTGCAAAAGAACCTCTAGACATATATTTCCCTAAGTGCAGGAAGAGACATCCCTTGAGAGAGTGTCCTTTGGGTGTCACACACATTTTTGATTTGTGATGTTGCTGATCACGATACTAAACATTTCACTTTCTTACCTCAGTTGAAAGGAGGATTAAATGTTGTCTCTCAAGTTGATGCATAGGTAAACTTTGTTCAAAGGACAAATAATCAGGCTTTGTATGCTCCTTGAACTACTTAGAACCCCTGGAGGATGTCATGGCCTGGTCATCCTCCTTAGCCTACTTGGGGACAACTTGAGTGAGCACCACAAAATTGGATGGCTTACCCACATCCAACACCATGGATGAGTCCCTACAATTAGTAGGGTTGGACATCACCAACCCATGTAAATCCATGGAAAAACCAACAGTGGGTACCTCAACAGAATCCTAACCAAAACCAACAATGGGTACCTCAACAAAATCCTAACCAAAACCATAGTGGGTACCTCAAATGAATCATAATTAAAACCAAAAATGGACACCACAATAGAATAAGAATCAACAAAGGAGGTTCCAGTAACCACAACAAGATTTAATTCCCCCACCACAAAACCATCAAAAACATGGATAAACAAAACAAACACAACTTCTAGCCCAACCTACGGTGAACCCTTAAAATCAGTAGACAAATTCACTTAATGAAGAAGAACAGAGTTATACAATGCATGTTAATACTATCAGTATTTTGCAACTAAGGTCGGGAAAATATTGAATCCTCCTATTGTTATCATGGAAATACCTGTAGATAATGAGAAAGAAGATATATTTGAGGAAAATGAAGAAATTGTGCATGCTCAACCAACACAAGACACTAGGAATGGTCAAGGAAACAATAAGAATATTGATAGAACTCCTTTTCGTGAATGATTACAATAAAATTGAAGCTGTAGAGAGGAAACACCACTAGTTTAAGAGGTGAAAAAGGAAAACATTGAGGTCCCACTTCGAGAGAAATAAGGGATATTCGTAAATTAAACTAGACCATTAGAAACAAGTGTATAAAGACACCAGGAAGGAAGAATACCCAAAAATAGTTAAGGTGGAAGGGAATTTAGCTGATCTTCAAACTTATTTCACCAAAACATGGGGATTTTGGGTGTTCAATCATTACTATTTTTATAAATGATCATCAACATCTAACATTTTTGTGGATCTTGATGTTTCCATCAATGTTATAACAACATATATGTTCATTTTGCTATCCTTAACAAGATTAGAACACACCAATGATGTTCTTCAATTAGCAGATCAATCTATTTCCATATTGGATGGAGTGATTGAGGATATAATGGTCACGATTGAATCCTAGGAGTATCATGTGGATTTAATGATGTTACATCCTAAAGCCTAGAATTTGGGATATCCAATCATTCTAGGAAGATGTTGGTTATTCTACACATTGCCGCATATATTGACTATAGGTCAAGAAAAATGACCATTTTAAATGGGAAAAAATCCAAGAATATTTCATTATATCCTCCTACTCAGCCCTATGTGTATGATTATGAACATGTATGGGTAGATTCTTCGGATACTAACTTTCTGAGTCCTTATCTAGCCACCATTACAGTAAAAAATAACATGACATAAATTGTCGAGTCATGCACATTTCACGATGAAGAAGGCTCTATGGCTAAGGAAATCAACACTATGGCTATGAAAATTAGAACTAAGGCCACATAACCATTTGTTCGAGAACACATCCGATACCATTACCTTGGTATGTGACATTTTGATGAAGATTGTAAGGAAATATATGCTTATAATCCGAATGCACAATCACTTGATTTCTATTGTCCTTTAACCAAGATTGTGTCTCTTGACAAACTAACTATTATGCACATGCTTTAGCCTCATGTTTTTCCCTTGAATTATTTAATCAGCGATGCAGAGCTTGCTATTTTGAAAGATACCAAGCAAGTGACTGTTGAAATAGGAAAAGAAGCTGAGCATTGGTAATAATTTGGAGGCCACCAAGAGGCTAGGGTTTTGAAATTTTGAGGAAACATTCAAAAGATTTTTCTTGGGATTATACTGATATGAAGTGAATTCATCCCAACATCTACACTTACCATATCTACACTGCAGATGTTAAACCCATAAAACAACCGCATCAAAGAATTAATCCATCACTCAGAGACAGTAAAAAATGAGATAGAAAAATTGCTGAAGGTTGGATTCATCTATCCTATATCTGAGAGTCAGTGGGTATCACCATTAGCTATAGTTCCCAAGAAAAATGGTAAATGGAGGATCTATGTAGACTATAGGGAACTTAATAAAGCCACCAAGAAAGACTACTTTCCCCTGCCTTTTATTGATCAGGTTCTAGAAAATCTCATAGGTAAGAAATATTTTTCCTTCTTGGATGGGTTTAGTGGGTATAACCAAATAAGTATTGCACCTATTGACCAGGATAAAACCACCTTCACTTTCCCTTGGGGTATATTTGCATATCGGGTCTTACCATTTGGGCTTTGTAATGCACCTGATACTTTTTAGAGAGTAGTCTCTACCATTTTTGCAGATCTCAAAAATGTACGTGTTGAAGTTTACATGGATTACTTCACTATCCATGGATCCACTTTTTCCGAATATCGAATAACCTTGAAAAAGTATTAAGTAGATGTGAGAAACATAACCTCTCCCGAGTCATGAAAAATGTCCGATTATGGTTGATCAAGGAATTTTCTTAGGCCATAATGTTTCTGCTAAAGGAATACAAGTTAACCCTAAAAATATTACAGTCCACACTCAGCGGCCTACACCAAAAAATTAGACTGACATCAATATTTTCCTTTGACATGCAGGGTATTATAGGTGATTCATCAAAGACTTTAGTAAAATTGTTGCAACTATGTTTTCTTTCGACAAAAGATTGTGTTTTTGAATGGTCCCTCAAAGTGTCGGCAGAAATTTGATATTATCAAGGAGAAGCTAACCCCTGCTCTAATATTGAGAGGACTTGATTGGGGAAACCTTTCCATAGTCACACCGATGCCTATAATACAACCATGAGATTTGTTCTTGGATAGAAAGATGAAGAAGATCAGATGTATGCCATTTATTTTATCAATAAGAATCTAGCCACTATGAGAGAAACTACACCACTACAAAAAAGGAATTTTTAGCTATTGTTTACTCCCTTAATAAATACAAACATTACATTACTGGGTACAAAATCTTTGTTTATATTGACCACTCAGCCATAAGATATTTGATGAATAAACCTTGATTGTGAAGGTCGATTATTAGATGGTTACTCTTGTTACAGGAAATAAATATGACCATTATTGATAAGTTAGGGAAATATAATGTTGTTGCTGATTTTATTTCAAGATTAAATGTTTTAGGTGATGAAAAAGCAGCCCATGATCATTTTCCGAGAAGACCATCTATTTTTGTATCAACTCAACCTCCATGGTTTTCTGATCTTGCAAATTATTTGACTATAGGGAAGTTTCCTTCCTATTTTACTCATAAAGAGAGACGAATATTAGTCAAAAATAGTGCAGCATATAAGTGGTGTAATGGAATTTTGTTCAAATGTTGTCCTAATATGGATCTTCACAGGTGTGTTCGGGAAGATGAAGTATACGACATCGCAAGCTTGTCATGATGAGCACGGAGGAGGATATTATTCAGTGAAGAGGAAAATTCACAAGGTCCTTGGAGTTGGGTACTATTGGCCTTCTATTCAAAATTTTGTAAAGAAGTATGTGTGGAAATGTGATGCATGTCAAAGAATGCGGAAGTGTACAATATCCATGGAAATGCATCTCAATCCTCATCTGGTCTTAGGAGCATTTGAGAAATGGGGAATTGATTTCGTTGAAGCTTTTGATCCCCATATTTTGGGAAAGCATAGCTATTGGTGTGCCGACTACGTCATGAAATGGGCTAAGGTTAAATCACCGGCATTTACCACTAAGGATGTTGTTCTTTGACTTTCTGTACAATTTCATAATGCTAAGATTTGGTGCCCCTCAAGCACTTGTATCTAATCAAGGACCTCAATTTTTTTCTAACATGATTGAGGATTTTTCATAAATCTACCAAATCAAGCACCAAAAATCATCACCATACCATCCCCAATCCAATGGGAATGTGAAGGTGACAACCGAGAACTTTAGAACATTTTTATGGAAGTGGTCAAATCAGACGGGAAAAACTAGATACCAAAACTCCCAAGAAAGTTTGGGCCTGTATCACAACCTAGAAAACCACTACTAGTTTTCCCCTTATGAGTTAGTAAATGGAAAGAAACACTCACATACTTGTAGAGTTTGAGTTACACACATGGAGAACAACACTGGAAATCGACATCAATTTGGATAAAGCACAACAAGAATGAGTGATGCAACTAAACAAATTGGATGAAATGAGTATGGAAGAACAACAACAATCTAAAATTCTCCAACATCAGAGGAATACATGGCATGATGCTCATATCAAATACATGAAGTTTAATGAGGGAGAATGGTTCTTAATCTTTGATTCCAAATATCAACATTTTAAAGGTAAGCTATGGACACGTTGGTTGGGACCATATCATATCAAAAAAGTGTTTGATAATGGATTTGTGAGACTATTACCAATAGATGGAAATAAAAGGACTCTTCTTGTGAATGGACACGAGACTTGAGATCTAAAAATTTCCTCCAAACAAGGAAACCTTCACCAACGACATCATGTTGAGTGAGGAAATGGATGCAGAGGAGGTGCTTCACCCCTCCTGTCAGGAGTAATTTTTGTTTTTCAATTTAAATAAAGGAGGATGATCAGGACTTTTATCTTCTTCCCTTAGTTAGCTATCTTGTTTTCAATAAAATCATAAATCTTCAATGTTTAAAAGCCACTAATCACATTTTATCTCGGACTACAGGATGTGGAAATATATAGATATTGAAAGATGAACCGCACAAGTAAGTGCATTCTAATTCACTACAAATATTTCCTTATGAATTAATTCCCCATTGCATGTACATATCATAATTGCATCCCTACACAATTTTCGATGCATTTATTGGAAATATCATTCCAAATCTTATGAAATGAAGTGGGTTATAATCGGTCTTAATTACAAAGGGTATCGTTGGTGTCAGGATTCTAAGAAAAGGACACACTTTGCTTTCTAGAAGGGATAGGTGTCAATACCATTCTAAATGATATGATATGTGTGGTAACACATAATAAACCTTCCCACTCATGCTTGGTCCTGTACACTTTTCATGCCACAAAATTTGTGTTGAATTCATTAGGTGCATTTCAAATTGATCCTTACTAACTAATTCTTGTTAGTGCTTAGTGAACTTGAATACACCATTATCATTGCCATTACATTGTGGTTTCAAACAAGCCATTGTTCTTATTTATCTACTATTTGGATTCACCTTCACCATAGGACAAGAAAAATTCAAAGCCGATTCTTTGGACCCATTAGTCAGGAATGCCGCAATTTCTTAGGTATTTTATGATTCTAGTTAGCTTGAATTCATATGGAAATTTGAAGGTTTTGATGAAAGTGTAGTGGCTGAATTCTTGGTAAATTTTGAAGCTACTTGCTCACACATTGGAGGAAAGAGAGTGGAAATTACTAGCGAGTTGTTTCTAAACTATTTGGTTTCTTTGGATTTTGGTCCAGAAAGTGATGAAAAATTCTCTCCTTAAGGACTTTCTTGCTTTGTTTCATGTGGATGGTGAAGCATTTCCCAAGGTAACCCTTACCTCCAAGGTGCTTAGAAAGGAGTTAAGAGGGAAAGTCTTCCTGAAATTTTGAGAGAGGTGGCTAAAAGGGTTATGAGATACTTTATATGTGATGGCTAGTTTGTCTATGATAGGTGGATATTCACTCAAATTTTTCATTCATTTAAAGAAATACTACATCAACCCTACACTCGGGGTGAATTTATTGGAATATTTAGCTGATGTAGTTATCAAAGTAGGTAAAAAATATAAGAATGTAGGAGGAAAGGTAGTGCTTAAAGCACCCATGGCTCATTAAATTACTTTGTTCACATCAATTGTTTTTTACAGGAAGAGAAGGCTCAAATAGATGAGTGTGAGGGAGGGTTCCAAGCCAAAGCAACTAAAAAAGGGGCCATCTCCCACTATCGATTCAGCCTCTCACCATCCACAAGAGAATGTGGAGGAACCTGATAGTCAATGGAAGGTGGAGGAACCTGGTACTTAGGAGAATGTGGAAAAATCCGGTAGTCAAGTGATCCCATCTTCTACACCTTCCAGTTTTAAGGGTAAGAATACCTTGCCTCTCTATTCTTTTATTTTACTATCCATGACGGTCTTATACATTGCATAAACATGGAAGTTCTCGGTCGAGAGGTTTTAATGATGATTCTACTCCTATTTAGGAAGAGAAGGATGAGGTAGAAACCCTGGATGTCCCTTCTGAAAAATCATTGGATGTTATATTCACTATAGCTATCCCTACCTGCAGAGCTCGGATATGCCCACATCTTAGGAAATAAACTTAGCAACTTTGGAAACTTCTTCACGTATTCAAACATGATTCACGATCGGAATCAATTGCAATGGAGATTGGTAGCCATGGGTTATGTGAAGCTGATGTAAATGATAATGAAAGATGAATGGTAAATGATATAAGGTTTTGTAGGACTAATTCACCCCCAAGTATATTGTGCTTCCAACACTATGGCGATACTATGACATATAAACAAAAGGGGACAAAAAAGAGAAGAAGAAGAGAAAACAAGACTCAGAAGGTTTAGAAGGAATGAAAGGATATGTAAATGATTTTGAAGGATTTAAAGGGGTTAGGATGTGGTATTGAGAATTTCAAAACATATTTTCATGTTGTTGGATATCCTCATCATTTTCATTTAGTATTTTTATTTTCCACCATACAAAATGGTGTACATACTAATTTCCCCATAGACAAGCAACCCTGTTGTGAATCGGCCAATGTTTGATGCTCAAAAATTAAGCATTGAAATCAAGAAACCATGAGAAATGACCTTACTTACCTATCTTACCTTATAGTGTAACAAATCCAACCATAACGCTCATCCTCCTATAAGAAGCAACAAAATGGAATGAAGTTCATTATATCAAAACAAAGTAGAAATGGCTACAAAATTAAAATTAAAAGAGATTACTTACCTTGTACGTGGGGTTGGGAATGCCTCCTTTTCTTCCCAAATTCTTGTGACATAAAAAAATGTTTTAAAACATAAATACACAAAAATATAATGAAGATTGAAGTGGGAAACAAATTTTAGAGAAATTATACAATTTTTTTGAGATCTGAAATAATATGCAACATACTAAGAATAGTATTTTTTCAAAAATTGGCCTAAATTGACCCCTATATATTCAAAAACTTGTAAAATTTAGAAATCATTTGTGTGACAAAGAGTATTAAATTTTGAGCTCTAGAGAGATGATGATCTTTTGGAAAAAGAAGACAGACTATAGGACAGTGTGAGTGACATGATGACAATAACAACAAAAATAGTAGGTGAGGTAGGAGGACATGTGAGTTATATGCCTTTTTATGTTTTGGGGGGGATTGTGTATTTTCCATGATGTACTTATTTGGGGGACATATCTATCATGAAATTAGTGTAGGCATATATGGGTAAGATGGGTAGGTTAGGAAAATGCAAAAAAATTGAATTGGGTTGGGGTTTGGGTACTTTTGGTTATTTTAAAAATATTTTTGGATGTGAAAAGGTGAAACTACCACTCATGGGACATAACCACTAGTTTATATAGACTAAAAGTTACATTACCACCACGGTGGGGAGTAACCTCCACTAAAAATTACAAAATTGTCACTATAGGACACATAACTATCACCGAAGGGGAAAAAATTCCATTGAAAATTATGCGGGGAAAAGAGGGCGTAAACTATTATTTATTGATGGGATCCTAGTATCAAGGAGATTGAGCATCATGGTTGTAGATACAATTGGTCGAGAATATGTTATCTTGTACTTACAAGGATTTAGACATGATGGCGAGGTTGGGTGGTTAGGATTTGAGATTTCCTACACTAGTCATGAGTTGGGTATATGAGCGTTTCATGTCGTATGATAGGAAAATTCTAGTTTGTTCACCTAGAGAGATAAAAGCATGTTTTTGGGGAACATGGACCCATTCAAAGATACTCTAGAATGCTTGCTACATTGGTAAATGTAAACATGATTATAGAGCCATACTTTCGATGTGACATTATTGGCATGGAGAGGGAAATTCATTGATGGCGTACACCCTTGTGGAATAGGTCAAGAAAAACTAGGGTACATTAAGGCACATCTAGGTAGAAGGGTGCCTCAACGGTTCTAGAATCCAATACCCATTTCTCTTCTATACATATGCATGGTGTAGAATGGAATAGATGAGTGACAATAAAATTGAATGGAAAGACTAAAGTGAACTCCCTTGACACCATGAGTAATTATTTTAGATGTGGGTGGGGATAAAAAAACATGTAAGATATGTAGAGGAGAGAGAGGCATAACACAACTATCTTTGCAACCACTAAGGCATCCATGGCCACTAAAGTAGTAACCAACAATAATAGGGACTGGTCAAAGACCATTTTCTATATAGATCATGCACCTAGTTGGTCAGTGTGAGGGAGGAGATGGACATGGAAAGGATGGTGAGGGAATAGGGACATTTTGAGAGGAGGAAGAAAATGATGACGATGAGTGCAAAAATTATGAGGTTGGGTCAAACCCAAAGTGGTAGGCGTGAGACCTAAGTATGCCATTTTTGGTTTGTTTTGTATCTATTTTTCCTTATTTTATTTAGGCTACTATTGTCATTGTTAGGGTTATCGAATATTTCTACATCTAGTGTTATCCAATGATTTTATTTTGGATACATTTTTATAATTCTATGCTTTTATGTGTGTAGATACTCACCGATGAGTGGAGAAATATTATATGAGACACTCTAGTCAACATATTTACCCTAGTTTTAAGTAAGACCCCTTTCGAGTTGTAGGTAGATCTAAAGCTTCCTCAAAGTGTTGAGAAACACACAAATATGTTTTCTTTTGGACATCGTAGGGGAAAAATATTAGCTCTACGAGGGCCAATACAGTATTGGAGGATTATATTCTTACTCGAGAGAGGTGATGCATGCATGCTCGAGGTAGACATGGGGCATATTTAAGTAGGAGAGTACATGAACATATGACTCTAGGACCTCATGATAGTAGTTCTTACTTTGGAGGACCAGATCGACGAGTCCTTGTTGCACCACAACAATATCTCATAGGAGGAGAACTAGGATTACTCCACACCATTTGGATGGAATGTCATATCAATGATCCTATTTGTAGAAAACATTTTGATTTCGATTGTACATGGAGACACTTGTATGCCTTATTTTTTTATTTTGAGCCCACACTTGCTCACTCAATATGGATGCAATGAAATATTTTATAATATATGATTAACACATATAAATATATACTAGAATTTTGATTATATGATGCTATGAGATCCTTTTAATTATAGATGTTCTATCTATTTTTCCTATTTATAAATGTATGTATTTTAGTGGACAACATAATGGATGTGTAGTATTGTAGATTTTAGACTTATATGTATGATGATGTTATAAATGAGACATAAATGCAAATATACGTTGACTAGTTATTTTTAGGTGAGACAAATGCATATAATTCCAAAGATGATTCTTGTATGAGAATAAGAACAAAGTGGTAGATGGCCAAAATGGAAGGAAGGTATGTTGATCATGGAAAAAGGAGAGAGAAGAAATGATGGTAAACAAATAAGCTTAAGTAGTTGATTAATTGATAATTGTAATAGGATTAGGAAAATCCTAAAGGATGGAAAAATGGTAAGTTGATGTAGACATCTAGATTTAAAAAATTTAGTAGCCAATTGTGACACAATGGGAAATGGGGATTATCACTCTCTTCTTGATTGAAAACAACTAGATTTTCCCTAGGGTTTAGGAAATATTATTGTTTAGACATTTCTTTCTCTTCTAATATATAGATTTTTTTAATGAAACACCCCATGTCTAACCTCATGTGACTTGGAAGATGTATGGTATCATCACATAAGGATAAAAATTAGTGAGTAAGGGTATTACCATCAAATGTCAACCTCACATTACTAGGAAAATGATAGGATTCATCACTAAATACTAATAAGGGTAAGTAAAATGGTAGATCATCAATGATGGATTCTTGTATTCTATGCATATTATCTTTTTGCTCTTTTCTTTCTTTTTCCTTTAGAGTGATGTTGGCGAGAAAATTTATCGAGTGGATGAATTTTTAGTTTTCTCGCCTAAAAATTAGGAGTCAAAGTACCTCTACTTAAATGGTGCAGCTTCCATATTTGTATGCATGAGTAAAGTGAGTTTTATCCGTGATGGCCTTGCAATTGTGGATCTAATAGGGGAACTCCACTAACCCTATGACAAAACTAGCAATTTCTTGTTAGAGAAGACTTTTTCTAGAAAGTAGGAAAGGGAGTGAGAATGAAAGATAGGAGAACTAATATTACGGGCGAAACTCATATTCCCACACACACTACTTAGAAATTTCAACACATGCATTAAAGTTGAGAAGAAAAAACCCTGCAAATGGCGACAAGACGAATTATGATTTATGAATACAAAGAACCAGTAAATCCCTTAGTCAAAAAGGATATAAAATCCTTCTTCTTGTATTGATGCTCAAGAATAAATTGTACATAACAAGAATAGAAGAATGCAAGAGTGGGAAAATAGAAGAATTTTCTATCTCTTTGTCTTTTCACAAGGATCTCTCTCTCATGAATTCAAAAAATGACTAGCAACTAAGAAATTTTAGAAGAAGCTCAAATGAGGAGCTTATTACAATTTATAGAAGAGGAACAACTCTTCATCTTCCCGGTGACACTTCATATGCCTTATTTATGACTTTAGACTATTCACATTCCTACAAAATATTAAGTCCCTTTTATAACAACAAGGTGACTTAATTTTACATCATGTTTCTAAAGTCACTTTTTGAATAACTTAAAGGCATATTAAAAATTACAAACCCCAATGAAGAATTAGAATATTTGAAGAGAGAAAGTTTTGGGTGAAGGAAGAGGAGGGAGACAAGAAGAGAAGATGTTGCTCGTGGTGAAGTTTGTTGATTCTGATTATTGGAATGCTTCAAGGTGATGAAAATCTGAATCTATGAATCCTTTGCACCTTGAGAAACTCTTTTGGATGGTTCACATACACTTTGGGTTAAGTGTTTAAGAACATTGTTGAATTAATTTGCTGATGACCACAAACACAACTCACAAAGATCCCTTCCGATGACATAGGAGCTTAGGACAGATACTACCAGGTTGAATGAATGTTTCAACAGATGATGGTGAAACTTCCACCCTACACATAACACTTCGAAACTCAAGCCATGTAGTGAGTGTTGAGAGAAACTTTTGAGTTCCCTGAGATGGATCTTGAATGCCCTGTGAGAAATGCCCATGGATGATCTCGAATGATGATGTTGACCTAAATGATCATCCCTCTATGTCCCATTGTGCCAAAAATATCCTTTGAGTGTGACTTACTATTAATAGCGGGTGCCAAAATGGGGACTTACTATTTTTAGTAAGCATTAAAATCCACCTCTCCGAACTCCAAATGATGATGCTAACTTGAATTCCCAACTCCCGTATGCTTTTTTTAGTGAAATCTACCCTCAAGAAAAACTTACCATTTATAGCAGGTGTTTACGGAACCACTTACTATTTTTACTAAGTGTCAATTGTGGGTAAAGATGATCACACACTGTGATTTTCCTTTGAGTTAATCGCCTTCTTTGCAACATCTTTAGATGATGGCTTACCCAAAATAGTAGTCTCCCATGCCTCCTTCACAACTTCTACACCTCATATCATGATCGAAATTATGTTTTTGATGTGGGTTTTTCTTCTTATTTCACCGGTGAATTTTCTTTGCAAACCGATTGTCTGTTGATCAGGAAATGATATTTTCATTTTCGTTGCACGGAAAAGAGGATTGCTTCACTTTCGCAAAACATCCTCATTACAAATGGGGAATCTATTGCTAAGGTTTTTATGGCCTCCAAAAATTATGAAGAAATAAAAAATGATTCTTTGATCCATGCCTTGGTTTGTAAGTTACATCGGTTTCTTCGTCTCACGACTACGAGGTTTTTTGGATGACATTATTCATTTCTTCCTTCATTCTTCTCCTTTTCATTCTAATTTTATTCTGAAATATGTTTGATTCACTGTTAGAAATACTTGATAGAGTTGGTGGAGTGCATCAATGGTGGTTTGGATGTCTGGAGAAAATTTTCTAGAGTTCGCTAGGGTGTCGAGTTGTGGGGAGATGAAACAAAGGTGCAAAAATGTCTAAGTTTGGATTTTATGCATTCAAAAATAAATCATGAGGGATGGGAAATTTTTGTGTCCCTAATGTCCCTTTATCTAAAGGAATTAAAGGTATGTGAAATCCCCATCGTTCCTCATCACAACACTTGGCAGGATTTGACTAGTTGAGCATTTGAGGGAGAGAGCTTGAGGGAAGCACAGGGGGCTGAGCACCAAGCGTATGGAGAACCAGAAGGTAGAGCTATGGCTGGGAAATTTTTGTGTCCTTGATGTCCCTTTAGCTAAAGATATGAAAGGGACATCAGTTTCTAATTCGTTCTAGGTTGCAAAACTTGGCGATCATCCGTGTAGTGAGAGGAATGGCTCCGACTAGTTCCTGGGGGTTGAATTGGCAATGCAGAGGGTCACATTGGTGACTTGGGGGAAAAAGGTATATGAACATTATATTTTCCCTTATTCCCTTGGCTAAAGGGAAAAAGGATATGAAATCCCACCAGGCTCATGGTAATCGACACGTGTCCACTTGAAAATTAACTAAATGTGAAAACTCTTACCTTGAGAGAAAACTTGTGAAGGCCATATCAGGAGTTACTGGTTGATTGTTTTAAAAAAATTTATATGATTTAGATTGGAAATGGAATTATTTATCCAATGGTGGGATTTTAAGATCTTTATTCATCCACTTGAGCCCTAAAAATCAGATTTTTGTTTTGGATGCATGGTGAGCATGAGAAAAACTAAATGTAAGCATATTATGCCTAGGTTTTGTGAATAACTATATTATAGTCCTCTTAATAACCTCCATTGATATGTTTTTAGCTTCTAACTCCTTACAGAACTCCCAGAACTGCTTCTTGAATCTTAGGTGCTTTTTTAACACCGTGTGCGTTACCTAGGCCTGAGAACCCATTTTTGGTGGACCTACCGAAAAACCTCTGGATCTTTCCAAAATATCCCAAAATATTTTCATGGATTTTATTAGCACTTTGTTTCATCTCCATGCCAAATTTTTCTCCTTCGTTCCTCTCCAAGGATTGCATCGGTCCCGGGAAGGCTAGTGGTAACCTCTCCTAAAACTGCTTAGAATCCTGCATGTTTTAATAGATCCTAAATCAGCTAGGGGGATTGAATCAATTTTCATAAATAACCTAGGGGAATAAGTTTACATCCATTTTAGGTTCATTGGATTAACTGGGTAAGGCCGGTGTTGGGATGGACTAGTCTCGAGGGGTGCCTTTGGAAGGTATGGATTTGAAAGTTTTCAATGTTGTGGTATCTTTATTACACCTTCGGATGTAATTTTCCCCTTGAAAAAATATTGGACAACAAGTGAAGATAAATATTTCTCCCATGCCCTAACCCTATGTAACTAGTAAGTTAGAAGCGCTCATCGCTAAAGGCCGAGATAGGAGAGAAATATTTTAAGGGATAAGATACACTAATTTTTTGTACTCGAAGAGGGATATTTAGGAAATGTGTCATGAGAAATCCTCTAGATACCTACAAAAACTGAGATCCTTATGTTTAGAAAAGGTTTAATAGGGAAGAGAGGAATCACAACACTAGACAATAAAATACTAAAGATATATTATGGAGATAATAAAAATATAGTAATGACTTAACAAGATGGCAAGTGAGAAAGTGAGATAGTTGATAAAAAATAAAGGATGAAGAAGCATCATGTAGATAAGGTAGAATAAATATCAACTTTAAACAACTTTGTTAGGTATAAACATGACAAGGTGAGACAATACATAATGTGACACAATGAACACGAAGGAAAATACAAAGCATAACACTAAATTTAATATTGTTTAAGGTGGAGAGAGTTTTATAACTTTCCAAAATCCTCACCTTCAAGTGTACATGATGAAAAACCCAATTTTGATGTCCTTAATGACTAATTAAGGCCCTAACAAATTTAGTCGAACTTACGTACTTCACAATTATTCTTTTCTATTTGACTATCCTAGAAAATCGTGATATCACCAACCTTTGAATATGATGTTCATGGATGTTCCTTTTTATATCCAAGCTATGTGGGTGGCATACACTTTGTGATGTTGCACAAATTTGATATGATTCTCATATAAACTATCTAAAGTAGCTAAGTGTGCTTCCTCATATTTATATTAATCTAGGATACCTTAGAATGAGACACATAGGATAGGAAGTGAACCTCAATGGAAGGATAACTTCAGGTCCAAAAGAGTAGTGAAAATGGTGTAACACTTGTATATGTGTATATGCTAGCTTGATAATCCCATAAGGTATGATATAAATGTAAATACTAATCCATTTTGTTATTTTTGATTATTTTAATAAATATGGACTTTAATGTTTTGTTTATCAATTCAACCTATCTATTGGTCGAGGATAGTAAATAGATGTGGTGTGATGTGAGATAGATAAATTTTTGCACAATTATTGCGATCTCAAATTCTTTAAGAACCTCCCATTGTAAGAGATAATGACCTATGGGAATCTAAATCTACATATAATTTTATTTATAATTAACTTTTCTATGACCGGACTAGTGATAGTGGTAAGAGGTATCATCTCTACCCATTTTGTAAAATAATCAGTTATAGTAATGATGAAATTGTGTTTGTCTATAAAGGAGGGTCAATTGGGTGAAGGCACCATGTATAAAAGGACCATAGTGTAACAATGGGATGAAGTTATTATGTTAGAATATGTATAATGTGCATTAATTCTTAACATCTTGGATATTTTCAAACATAATCAATTACATTATTTTTTAATATGGGCCAAAAGTATCCCATCCTATGAATTTTTCAGGCCATTATGTGGCCCCTAAAATGACCAAGGAGAAATGTGGGGCATCAAGGAGAAAGGTTTGTGGAATTTTCCACGCCACAAACCGATGTCTTAAGGGATGAATATTCCTTTTTAGATTACAAGATCACCAATATTCCATTGGGGAAACCAAGAAAGAAGGGTATTAAACATGAATTTACTATGGAAATGAGAGGTCTCTTCCAAAAAATTCATAAAGATAAAGAGACCCAAAACAACTTACATAAAAATTTGACATCTTGTCAACTTATGTATGATAATGGTGGATATAGCCTCATTTGGAGATCTAAGAAGTTGTTATGATATCACCACATAATTATCAAAGAATGTTGATGATTTGAAATGTAGGGGTTAAGACACAAAGGAGTGGGAACATAATTTTATAAGTGAAGGTAAAAAATTCATCAAAATAATAATTGAATGCTACAATCGATGTGACAAAACAAATTGAAGTAAGTAAATAAATTTGATAAGTTTCAAATAGAAGTTTAATATTGGGATGGGATATTTCCTAAGCTTGAATCCATCATTAAAATGAGTGATGAAGTGGTGGAGAAGAAAGGAATGGTTTCCTCAAACTACCAAGGAAAATATTTTGAGTATGAGGGGCTATCACACCGAGAATGGACACTCTAAGGTATTGCATAAGAAATATCTAGAACATCGGGGAAAAAACAAGGGAATATGTGGATGATATTGATTCCAAAATTGAGAGGATGCTTCCCTCAAGGATACTTACACTCAAGGATCTATAGGCATAGAGAAGCTGATTGAGATTATTCAACAACATATTATAGTGGAGTTGGAGTCTCCAAAGGATTTTAATTATTATTTCATCCAAAAATTCATTCATTTGGAAAGGTACATTAATAAATTGGACAAGAGAGTCAAGAAAAATAAATTTATTTCCATTAAAATGGGAATTTTTTTAATTTAAACAAGATTTATTCTTTCGTTACCATATGGGGCTAGATGAATACCCCATTTTGGGGATGCTTGAATTCCTAGAAATGTAAAAGAATAAGCTAAGAAAGAAGGCATGGAGTGAAAAATTTATCCCGACCCTCCTTAGGAATATTACTTATTCTTTATTCCCCTCCCCATTCTTTATTCTTTTCTATTTAATCATTATTTCAAAAAGGGAATCAAATGATTTGATTAGAATGTACAACAAACCCTTCCTTGGAGCATGTATGAAAAGGTGACAGGGTAGAAAAGGATAAAAGGAATTTGTTTGCAAGATGTAATATTCTCCATTCCTCCATGGAATCAATCATGGTTCAAAATCATTCCATCTTGGTGTATCAAAATGGCATTTTTTCAGTTAGAACAAGTCATCCATACACTTGACGGATTAAAGATCAAAATCCATGTGGTTTTCTTATTCTCAAGGATCATGGGGGTTATCTAGGCATATTCCCTTAGTGGAAAATTTTGTAAAAGAATAAAGGCCTATCTTCATTCTATGGGTTCCAATTTTGCGTTTTTACTAAGGTGATTACATTGTATAGTCATTAGCAGGCATTAAGAGCACTTTCTATATGTTTTCATTGTCTAAATTAAAGCATATAGAACCATTTTCCATGTTTCAGTCATGTATTATGGAATGTAAATGAGAGAATAATTTAGGAATATAACATTCAATATAATTTTATATTTGTTAAATCAATTAAATAAAAAGTTCTTTTGATAATTACATAAGATTGGTCATTGAAGAAATGTTGTGCTATAGTGTTTTTTAGATAAGGTAAATAAAATTTGGTTTTGAAGGGACCAAAAAACCCTTTACAAAAAAAGAAGCATGGTCAAACAAGCCAACCAAAAGAGAGCCAAGGGATCCAAGTGAAACAGGCTTGACTAAAGGGCAGCCCCAAACAGATCCAGACTCTACATTGTTTGCAATATTAAACATACAATTTTTTTAACAGAGATACAAAAGGACAGGAACTATAGTAGTAGTAAGAAATAGTAAAAGCACAGAAAAAGACCAAAAGGTCAGCCAAAATCCCGTCATTATTTTTCCTTAGTAAAAGGACCCTTGTTGCGAGTCTGGCACTCAAACCACTATCCTTCGATCCAAAAACCTTTATGATCACCCTCTTAGGAATTTTATCAGCTTTTTCCTCGATCTCTATGTCCAAGGTGTCTTCACTATGAAACTCCTAACAATGAGCCTCATCTTTGCTTGCTTCCCTTGTCCCCGACCACTTGATCTTGTAGGATAGATATCCTCTACTCTTGCATAACAAACTCAACATGCATGCCACCGATCCTCTTATTTTGGACATCAATTTTGTGGTGACAATCTTTGACCTCCTGAACCAGATTCTTGTTAACAATGAGGATTGTGTTAGCATCGACTCCGCTCTCATTAACCTGACTTCCCAATCAAACAAACCCCCTCTCCCTCTGTTTGTAACCTGATCCCTTACCCATTTCATGGAAATAAAAATTTAAGTTGAAAAGGACATATGTAATCCCCTCTGGATTATCTTTCGCACTCTCTTTCTTGAGATGTTTCATGGCATTCGTGAAGGTTTCTTTATCCACTCAATGTAACTAGTAATCTTTGGTTAAGTAGGGATAATATGTTTACCATTTTAAAAAAGTAAAAGAATCAAACCCTAATGAAGGGGTATATCAATTTTATCATTCTTAAAGTTGGATATGGAGGAAGTCAGGATACTGAAAAGTAAAAAGGCTAAGCTCATTGGTTGATCCCTTTGTAGGTAATTTAGGATAGAAAGGTGATAAGAGAATATCTTCCTGAATTTTCCCTCCAATGTCAAATACTTCATCACCACTAGAAAAAAATCTTCCTAACATTCAAGAAGATAGGTACAAGTGATGCCATCATCATACGAGACAATACATTTTCCATGACTAAAAAAAGTGGCTAATTCATGTTGCGCTAGTTTTTCTTTACATTTTCCATAGTCAACTCGGTAACCTCAGCTATAGACTCCTCAATAACCTTTATTTCAACCCCACTTAGATTAAATCTCCCCTCTAACCAAACATTACCAAAATCCATAGAGAGATGAGGGTCATTACCTTTTAAACGTTGAATGCACTTAGAGAACCTTCCTATGCGAAGCATTCGTCAAAGGATAGAATCATTTTTGAGGTGAAGTAATGATGATGACTCGCTTGACCCTATCTCCGCCCATCATGAGATGAAAACCATATCTATCTTTTGGATCAAAAAAATAGATCCTCTAATCCCAGACCAATAAATTAAATGTAAAAAGACATAATATTTATCCTTTAAAAAATGATGGATCTTCTTACGATCTGAGTGTGAGAAACGTAAGAGTCATCATTACACAACCTCCAAGGTTGTATCATTATTTATCAACTTTAAAATATTCTTTCAAGGTATGTGTTCCCTTGTCCACAACATCATATCATTTATATTGTTACCATGATTTGCAAGCCCGTCGGCGTGATTTATTACGACCTATAAGTATGCTAAATTTCCACTCTATCAAATGATTCTAACAACATATTGGCATCCTTGATTATATTGTTTAGTCTCCACCCACGTTTCTTTGTTCTTTGATGGATTTTATAACACATAATGAATCACCCTCAATGATGAGGAATTTTATATTCAAGGCTATTCATATTTTTATGCCCCATAGCATTTCCCTGGCCTCCACATGATTGTTGGTATGATTTCCCACGAGGGCCGAAAAATATCTTAGATATATCCCGTAATGGTCATGGACAAGGCCACCACCACAAGAATAACCCCCTACTTAGCCAAACTATCAAAGTTGAGTTTGAAATATCCTTCGGGAGGCCTATACCACTTAACTCTATTTTTGTATGTGTCCCTATTAACCTCAGGGATTTTGGGATTGAGGTTCATGCTGTGAAGAATGCTTCTTTCTAAGACCATGAAGAACTTGGAAGATTTAATCTTAAGAATTTGAGAATTTTCTTTAATAATCTGTCCCACTTGTTCAACGACCTTATTTATACTTGAATATTTGTTCCTGAAGATCGATTATTTCTCTCAATCTAGATGCTCCAAATAGTATGTGGTAGAGCCAATTTTCAGATATCTCTAGTAAGTTCATGTTGGAAATTAAAATCCATTATTTTGAGAGTAAAGAGACATACCTAGGAAGAATAATTTTTATCCTGAAGAAACCAAGTACTACAAAGAAGACATGAAAGGAAAATATGCATTCCAAAAAGGATGATTAACGTTTCTTCTTATAGTTTTCACTGTTGCACTTCTTAGTAATGATCATACCTCTCTTTCTTAGCTTATCCACAGTAAGAATATTTTTTTAACAACCTCCCAGAAGAAAAAAATTATTTTGGGTATAAGGTTCTTATTCCATATCTTCTTCCAATAGTTGTTTGGTTCAATTTTCTCAAAGTTCAGCTAGGTAACCAAATTTAACCTCATACTCTCCAGAGTCCATGTTCCTCCATATCAATTCATCTTGGGCCCTACTTTGGGGTAAGTGGAAATCCTTGAGAATCTGGTTAAGATCATCAAAGGGTTGTTGAGCACCCAAATAGTTAGGGGGTGGAAGAATTTGAACCCATCTTCTCTCCTTGTTCCAATAATTGCAAACCAACTCACCAAATTCTAGAATAAAGAGATGTCTTAGGTGAATCTATGAATCTTCAATTTTAGGGATTTATCCTTGATCCATGTGTCATCCCATAATTTAATATAAGTACCATCCCTAAGGTTCCATTTTATCCTGTAACTAGAAATTGCCTAGTCCGACATGAGATTGTTCTAAAAAATGATCCCCTAGGTAGTTCTATTTAGATAAAAACCAAAGTTCCACCAAAGTGCCACAAATATTTCACTTTCAGAATATTTTTCTAGGTTCCCTCTTCTCTATGCAATCTCCAACCCACCTTAGCTATTAGTGCTTGATTCATGAGTTGAAGGTTCTTCAGACCCAAAACCCCTATCCTTGGGTTGAGTGACCTTTTCCCAAGCTATTAAAGGGATTGGTCTTATCTTCGAGCACTCGTCCATAACTTCTTTTTTATACTTTCAATAGATTTTATGACTATATATTCAATAGGTCTTATCTATCATGTTATAGTGTTACTTTGCAATAATTTTTTAGTTTTAAAATTCTTTCTGCAATATTACTTTGGAGGTGACTACTTACAACCCTTGAGTGTATTTTGGGTGTTATGGAATTAATTCAAGTGTTTTTTTGAGTTTTTATACACAAGTGTTTTTGTTAAAATTTTAGAGATTATGCGGTAGTGTATCCATGAATTTGGTATCAATTAATGATTTTACCTATTGAAGGTTATGTTTTCTTGATCTTTTTCCTCCTACATTTTGGAAGCAATAGGCTGAAATGACATGAGATGATACTTCTCCCCATTAGATCCACTACCTTCACTTTATTTAACCAAGTAATATATTTTCCTACCCCTACAAATCACAATATCTTTAAATATTTTAAATGTTTTTCCTACAAATCTCACATTTCCTCCATATTGTAATTGTGTTTGCCATGGCTTATCAAATTTTATCATCTCAACATCATGATACCCCAATTTGTTAACAATTTATGCAGAGATGATGTTTTTGAGAACATTTTATATGTCCTAAGTGGCTTGTGTCTAATGTGTCACATGTTTGCAATGCTTGTGTGACAATTCTTTTGAATGACTATTACATTATGTGGTTGCATTTGATCTCAGATTGAGGTTCCAACAAGTTTGAGGGTTTGAAATATAATATTCCCCCTCTTTAAAGTCACACCTCATGCTCTCTCGCCTTTGTTTAAGAAGATCTAGAAGTAGCAAGATAACAACCACATCCTTAGCCACGTGCCTCTAGGTCATTCCCATAAGGCCTAGTCAAGAGAGACAAATAGATCCATCCCTAAATACAAAATTCCACACTAAGAGGTCTATATTTTCTCCATCCCCCTTTACATGTTTTATTTATTTGGGGTGATAGATTGGGAACCAAAAATTTCAAGAGGAATATTATTTTGAACTAGCAAGGAGAAATGCCATATCACATGGATTGTATTTAGGCATTGGTGTGTTGGGAGGAAAACTAATAGTATTGTTAGGTATACATGAGGAAAGGGATTGAGAAAATTAATGTGTTGAATTGAATGATGGAGGAATATTATTTTTAGATAAAGTTTTAAGCTCAAATTCTAATCTCTATCTTTTTTTCTTAGTAGTTTTTAATGCAAGAAGGCCCCATAGTTACATTGGTAAGAAGATGAGACTTACCTTTCATATATTATATAGAAATTCTTTGTTTGGTTGGATGGTGTGGAGTAATCTTCTTCTCTGTAACAACAATAACCTTCTTTATAGTATTATAATCTTTTCTATCATTATTTTCATATGGATTCTTTTTAAGATCATTTTTAGTGTTTGAATAATTATGGCTTATGAAATTATAATTGATTTTAATTAGATCCTTTACAACATTAACGAGAGATAAAACATATTTTTCATCTAGTCTTCCACCATTATACTTATTTATCATATGAGATCTCAAAATTCAAAATCATGGAAAAGAAGTTCATAAGTTTGATACATATTGATTAAACCTTCATCATAGTCTAGCATGTAAAGAATTACTAAATTTTCTAAGTCATTATCAACATAATAAATTCAAGAATTAAAAGAAGAAAACATACATGAAGGATGAGATAATAAAATTCATCACTCCAAACAAAATCTTTTAACGGATTCATCTCATTTGTGTTGGTAGAAAGGGGATCATGTGTCTCTTTTTCATTACCTCTATTTTCATGCCTTCTCTCTATGGAAAACCCTATCTCCTTGTCAAAGGATCTATCATTTTCATGCCATATATCCTAATTATCCATTTTATCATTTAAATTTTTCTTTTTATGATCGGGAGGTGAACACTTTTCATTTCTAGCCACTCTATTAGACAACCCCTTTACATATCACATAATCATGTTTAGCTTCTCATCTACTTATAAAGAATTTCTTGGAGAAATTTTCTCTATTGTTGTTAGGAGCTTCACATCACCCCTTTTAGATGGATTTCCTATATCTTTGATGATATTATTAACACCGATTTCTATGGTATGGGATTTTCTTAGAGTGATTGGGCCTTTACCTTTGCGATAAAACCAAATTTAGCATAAAGGACACACAATATTTAGTAAGGTAGGATGCTTAAAGAGGTCTAACATTTTTTTGTTAATTTCATCATGACTTTAGTAAATCTAGAATTAAATTCCTACACACACTCATTAGGGTGTTTCTTAATATTCGGAAAATCACGATGAGAAATAATGGTTGCATTCTTTCACCAAATTGCATCTTATAATTTCTCTTCTCTCATGCTAAGAGTCTATGCTTCCACTAGAAAAATTATCAAACTAGTCTCTAGTATTTTCCTCTAAAATATGAATAAATAATTTAATAAAAAACATCTTCATAGATAATTCCATAATCATCCTTAAAGTTATTAAATATTCTAAGATATTGATCACATGAGATGGGATTGTTTCCTTTTAACCTATTTTTATCACCAACAACCCAAGGTGCCTTTGGTACATCACTTAGCCTAAAGTGAGTGCTCACTGAAGCACGCAAGGGTACGAGGTCCCTCTTTATGAAATATTTATCAAGAAGTTAGCATGATGATACAAATATTCTAGATCCATAATAGATAAATAAGTATATTGCAGTACATAAACCAGATCTAGATCTCAATCATAGACAAGATTAACTCATAGTAGAATAAAAATTAAATTCACCATGCAAGAATCATTAATAGATGCGTCAAAAATCAAAATCCAATCACATATATACATTATATTAATTGTTATAAAACACAAAATATTCATACATACATAATAATATCATCATAAGTCATGCACACCCATAAATCAGTAGCATAACACTAACAAAACATGGTCCAGCTAAACCGTGCAAAGTAATACATATTTAAAGGTAGTTGGGAATTTCCTTTACTTCCCATGCACCTTTTAAAAATAGGCTAAATGCTAATAATAGCCACGTTCCCTTACATGATAAATATAAAAGCATGCAAGCTCGCTAATAATAGACTATCTAATAGTTTTGAGACCATTAGTCCATGACATCCATTCACTGTGCTATATCAATTTCCTTGTGTGGGTCCTAGGTTTCTGCAAGCACATCATGATTTTTTTTTTTCAAGGCCTGCCTCACCACACGTCTAAGTGTTTCATTCTTATTTGCTTTATGTAACTCATCCTCTTTGCCATGGTTCTTGTCTTGATTATCACATCTGGAGCTGTGCACATATTCAATGCCAAATCTTCCTTCTTTAACTTATCCTTCAAAGTCTACAAGTAATGCTTCATAAATTTTAATTTTTTACACAATAGTGGCCTTGGCCTTCACTTCCTATTCGCAACATCTTTGGGTCTTGGAATTATTATAGGCCCTTCATCCAAGTATCATATGAACTAAAGTGTGTAAATAGTATAAAATAGATGGAAAATATCATGCGAATTTATCTTCCAAATCCAACCTCTTTTTCAAAATATCATCCCCAATTTGTTCCGCCATACCGAGTATCAAACACGCTGTCACCTCATGCTCTCTTTTCTTTGGTCAAACACTTGATTTTCAAGTATCCTTTTTTTCTTATCATCTAACAACACCCAAATGGTTTCCTCTTTGTCTATGTTCTTACGCACAACCTCGGTAGATACCTTTGTTAATGCATTGCTTACCTATTCATCGACATCATAGTAGGATTAACTGTGACATGGCACGAGTGTGGTACCTTTTTCAATCTGTATGAAACACATAACTATTCACATATGTATAATTCAAGCTCATCCGTATGATTTTGTATGTTAAAATTTAAATACTTGTGTGTCCGTGTGGTACCCATATGTTCCGCATCCATCGGCTCCAACCAAAAAGGTCTTTGAGTTCCAAAGTGCTTTAGACCCTCACGCGTATGAGTTTTGTTGGCTCATCAATATACCCAACTATTGGTGTCTCATAAATTTATTCCTCCTTTCCTTTCCTTGAGTGCTTACCTTTAGGGGTGTGCACTAAAAATCTAACACTCTCTCCTCATCAGATTGTGTATCATGAGGCATGCCTAATGGCTCACCCTTCCCTGATTCTACCTCTACATCATTCTTCATTTCTTCTTCCTGATACTCTTCTGCATCCTCAGTATGTAAAGGAGTGTTTGGCATGTTTTCCCAGAAATTTTCATCTTCATCATTCTTCCTAGGGATGTACTTGCACCTTTTCTTCTTCTCTGGTTCTACTTTCATAGGGGAAGTCCTAGGTGAACTCTAAGGGCTATGATGGCCCCACACCTTGAGTTATCATTTTCGTCAACACTCTTCTAAACTCTTTCTCCTCGACACCTGTTCTATGTCTATCTCCATAGTTTCTTTCTCCATCACTTCATCTTCTTTTTGTAATGGAGGGGTTACCTTGTGCTCCCTTTTCTTTCCTACAAGTGGGTTATTTTATACCCCTATGCTCTAGGCCACCATTGTCTTCCTTAAGATCCTCTTCTCCTTCTCCTTCTTCTTCTCCAAGGGAAAAGTGTCTTCTTCATCTTGTAATGTGCCCACAGTATGCTTCCCCTTGGGTGGTCTAGGAGCTTGAATTCATTTTCAACATACTTTCCATTTTCCAACCTTGGCTTGAGGTGAATATATACCATGGCTGCCCTAGAATTTCCAATTGCCAAGCTCATTTCCTTCATGTTAATATCATATGAGATTAATTTCTCAATATATGAAAACTTAATTAGATAAACGTAAGTCTTCCCGAGTGTGTGGTAGTCATAGTATACCTTATCTATATTGAAAAGAAATCGGTGCACATTTTAAAACCTATGTACAAATGCCTAGAAGTAGCATGTAGTGAAGGAATAAGGGAGCTTACACCAAGGGCTCCCTTTCCCATCCTTCATCTGAAGAGCCATATAAAAAAGTGTTGATACACCATAAACTATTTTTTTATCTAATAATGCGAAGGAAGATCCTTGGTTATTCTCCATTCCTCCTCAAATGTGGTGTGGAGTCACTCATACCATAAATCTTCTCTCTGTTTAAAGGGTCCACTCATGGATCCATCACAAGTATACTTAGCAAATCTCTCTACAAGAGATTTCTTCTCTTCAGGGTACTACCATATTTTATCCTTTGGCCCATCGGGCACTCCAATTTCTACAAATACAAGAGACAAAAGAATCATGTTGAAACTTATCTTCTCACCTTGGTGCACTTCCTCAATGATGGTTTTAGAAATGTAACTAGACAAATTATAAACTACACCTTCTATCATCTTCTTCACCACATGCAACTAGGCCTTGTTTACTGCGACCAATGCTCTTGATTGTTCAACTTTGTAAGTAGGTGTGTTACCACCTAAATGACTAGATACTTTTACAACTTATGGATGTCCATCATGCGCCCTCCTTCATATATCCTAGTGCCTTATTTGTTGCTTTTATACCCTCCTTATCAGTGAGGTCATTGCTTAATTCAATACCTAAACTCCTTAGTCCTATCAAAATCCCAATTAGGGGCATGGTGAGCCTCATTCATCACCCAAGAAAATATAAGATGTCCTCATGGACTCTACTCATAAACTACTGGTAAAAATTTTATGGTTTTCCAAAGTAAGGGAGTTCATACAACTACAAAAGTCTCGAAAGCTTTTTCAACAATTTTTTGGTTGTGTCATCATACACAACCATGTCATTCGTTGTTATGTTTTCTTTCTTTAGTACTAGAAACTTATCCAATATGTTATTTTTATATTTGTTTCTATGGTTGTAATCACTTACTTTACACTAGAGAATGTGTGAATCCTAGTCATGACCCATCAAAACCCCTTTTGGGTATTGCATCTCGAGAAAAATAGCTTCCACGGGTGTCCTCCACTTCGACCTTGAAATCCTCCCCCTTGTGGCCACTCCAGGTGTTATCTTAGGTGTCATAGAAATAATACAGGTGTGTTATTTCAAGTGATTCAAGATCTACAACTCAAACCCGTGTTCCCTAGCTCAATTTTGCATGCCCTAACTCAAACTCAAACCCTAACTACCGATTCTTCTCCACAAATGTATTTTTTTGCTAAAAAACCTTCCCTCTTTGGAGCGTGACCAATCTCATGCTAAAATCCATCTAGTTCAGTTTGAAAAACAACTCTTCACACTTACACGCAGATCGATCTTTAACTCACCTAAATTATCTCAATCGCAAAGGTAAAACTGATTTCCCAACACCGCCTTATATATATTTTCAAAACAAATCCACGATTATTGCTCTCCACCTACCACCATACTCCTCATTAACTTGGTGTTTCTTCAATTTTTTGAGCCACAGTCATAAAATTTTGGTGCGGATACTACTTCTTGCACATAGAGCTCCTTTCGTGCACCTTCATGCACTGAAGTACTTCGCCACCGCGCCTTTCACCAAGTAGTTTCCATTATTGCAACATCCCTCACTTTATACTATGTTTCAACTCATCAATACCCTATCTTCATTCATGATCAATCTTTCTCTATCTGCACCTTCACTTCAAGCACCTACACAATATCTCTCTATACATACCCATCCTCAAAGAACATTCAAGCCTGATCCATTTATCTTGTACATACTCCACCCCACACTTAAAGTATGCACATTCCTCTGTGTATGAAAATAATTAGATAGTAATTACCTTATGGCACAATAGCGTGCTTATTTTACAAAACACTAAACTAAATTGAAAAAGCATAACAATGATGAAAGGAAACACATATAAATGAAATACAAGTAAAGGAAATATAATATAAATGGAAATACTACCTTATTACAAACACCAAGAAGACTTATTTATAGTAGGGCTTCATCCTAATCCCATTGAAATAATTGTGCAACCGTGTTCCATCCAATGCCTCTAAATGGCAAGCGTTGAATCAAGTGCGTAAGTCAAAACATATGGCCCCAACCAATGCACTTTTAGTTTTCTAGGGTGGCCTAGTAAATTTGAATCATACGAAGTACCATTTGTCCAACTTTAAGCTTCTTATCCTTAATATGTCTATGATTCCATGCCTTCTACCTAGATTTTTCTATCTTCGACTCCAGCATTCTATATTGCACCTTTTATCGACATCGCATCAGTTTTTCTATGCACTCTTCAAGTGCTTAATCATCATCCAAACCTCCTGTGCCCATAGATAATGGACAAGGCATTATGATATGTAGTAGTATAATTATGTTCTACTGGGAACAACTTCATGATTGCAAAGAAAATAGGATGATCAACAATCCCTTCTCCAGGATGGGATAATATTGTACCAATGTCCATGCCAGAGGTGTCCATATGCACATGAAAAATTTTGGTGCATGAAGGAAAGCACATAATAGGTGCCTTAGTAAGCCTTTCCTTTAGTGTCTCAAATGCGTGTTGTTGCGCTTCACTCCTATGGAAATTTCTGTACTCTTCAATAATTCCTCCAAGGGCATGGAAATATTAGCATAACCTTTGATAAAATTAATATCCTATGTACCCCAAGAATCCGTGCACCTCACTTTGGTTAATAGGTTCGTCTAGGCCCAAAATAACAACCTTAGCAGGATCCACTAACAAGCCTTCTTTACAAATAATGTGTCCAAGCAAAGTCCCAAAAGGTGTAGAAAAAACAAACTTCTTAATGTTTAAGGAGATTCTCAACTACCAACATATCTCAAACATAAGCCTTAAGTTATCACAATGATATTTCAATAGCCCATACACTTTGTCCCTAATCATCCAAGTAAACTTGTAGAAACTTATGAATAAATTCTGGAATGCTTGCACAACAATGCATGAAAAGACTGTAGGCACATTATTTAATCCAAAGGGCATAACCATGTATGCAAAACTTCCCACTATGTGGTGAAAGTTGTCTTCTCTTGATCCTCTTTAGCTATCCTTACTTGATGATATCCAGAAAATCCATTAGTGGAGTAGATTTCACGCCTGCAATGCCTTCCAAGATTTCTTTAGTAAAAGGTGTGGGAAAGGGATCTATTACACATACAACATTCAACTCCCTATAATCCACACAAATTATTATTCTTCCATATTTCTTGATATTGATCACCATAGGGCTAACCCACTCTAACTCCTTAATGGGCTCAATGATTCTAGAATTCAACATCTTATCAATTTCTTCCTTCACCTTGACATGTAGGTTAGGATTCATCTTGTAAGGCCTCTTCCTAACCGGGTGTACACCTTCCTTTAGCTTGATTCTCATCTCGCCCAAAGATGAATGCACTTGTTTTAATTCATGATAGCCTTGAGAGAACAAGTCTTGGAAGTTGCGCAATGACTCGATTATTTTAGAAAACTATGATTTAGACCGATAATCACCAATGATGGCCTCCTTATGTTCAACATCTTTTCCAATGTTGACCTTCTTCATTTTCATAGGCTCATGGTAGGAATGTGCCTTCTCATCTATATTGTCTAATACCTCATGCCTCTCCTTTGTATTCTAAACATCCAAATTCTCCACTTCTTCTTCATCAATTACATAGACTATCTTACCCTTTTCTTTTTCTAGGTAGGAACACCCAAGTTGTTATGCATCTGTCTCTTCTTCTCCAAAGTGCACCTCCAGATCTGACTCACCTAGTAACTCCTAAATAAGTTCATCAGCCTTTGCACTATCTCCCATAGTCAGGCACTTCATAACTGTAATGCCACATTCACGGAGGTTTAGTGGAAAAATAGTCAAAGGTTTGAATCATACTGCGATCGATTCCTGCCGTTATAGTTTCTCTATTCAACTCAACATAGACATAACATGCACGCGCACAACCTTGCAAGGTGTAGTAGAACTTATGCACCCATAGCGAAGGTGGTAAAGCTTCCTACCCCTTTATCCAAAGTCTCTCAAATTGTTGAACGTGGTGCTGAACAGGGTTTTTAACATGGAATTCACATATACGAGTAGGTGCATTGCTTTGAAGAAATTTAACGAGAGAAGGTGATTCTCACTTCTTGCCACTCTAAGATATTATCCCTATGAACCATCCACCAGTGTGTTGTTTTCCCACATGAGTAGAAACTATCATATTCCTTATTTCCACTTGATCTATACATTGAACTTCCATAGAGCACATAAATACTTCAAGAATTTCCCTCACTAGTGTCTTTGCCTAACCGCCTAACAGAATGCGGTTTTCTTACACATATAACTACACTCCTTACTTCATTCCCACCATAAGTGTCATGTGCCTAGTTATCACATGAAACACTTGTAGTGTCGCTCATGGACTGTGCATCATCCCATTGGAGAACTCCTTACTTTGATGGCTCAAGGACTTCCGGGTCTTTAATGGTGTACACATAAATTTTGTTTAAATCCTCTTCACTTAGTGGTTCTACATAAGGTACAACCTTTTTTTCTATCAAAGGAATGATTACACGCTCTTCCTTGTTCTCAAAACTTATATATCCTTTGTTGAAGCACATATCAGTGTTGTTTTCATAAAACCATGAGTTCCCAGTAGTGGTGGAAAAGTTTTTGCCTCTGCAAGCGCTAAGACCTTAAAGTATCTAGTAAACTTGGCCCCTTGCATAGTAATTGTAGCATATTTTAAAAATCCAATGGGCATGGCCTTAGTCCTATTTTCCATAAACAACACATTCGAAGAAGGATGTAATGGTGGTCTCCCCATCTGAATCCACACATCCAAAGTGAGTACATTCACTTATGCACTTATATCAATCAAAATGTTACTCAAGAGCCATCCATCAACAAAAACATTTAAAGTGATCTCCTTTTCATAATCTAGACTATGAGGAGGTAGGTTAGCATGCAAAATCTATCTTTTGCACTCAAATCCAGCGCATGGCATATTTCCCTTAACCATTCCCCCAATAAAGGAATGATGTTCTCTTGTCACAACATCTTACAAACCTCCTTTAAATCATCAACATCCTTCTGAGGAATCTCAACTACTTTCTTCTATTCTAACTTTCGTGACTGTTCTTTCAAACATTGTATCTCACCCTATAAACTTCTAATAACCTCCATGGTTTCTTGATACACTTCCTTATGATGCATAGGGTTTGGATAATTTACATGTAATACTTCCTCTTTTGTAATAATAATACTGTTATTCTTTGGAACTTCCCTAGCGTGCGTAGCCTCAAAAATGTAGTAATATTCACGAGGCACCAAATCAAGATCAGCTGCTAACTTTAGCATCCATTGATCTTCCATGATGCGTTGTACTCTAACCATTCCCATGCCCTTTTCCCGCTTTATGATTTTTAATCGGTGTTCATAAAATTACGGGTATTATTTATAGTTGTGGTTCTTTCCACAAAAAGAACAAATAATGTTTTGAGGGCATTCACGCCTATAATGATTAAGGGATCCATAGGTATAATATGTTCCTCATGGAAATTCACTTCTTCTATTGTTCGTGACCTCGGCCTATGAATCCTCCATGGTATCCTCGATCTCTACCTCGGCCTCCATCAGAGCTCCCTTCATTGTGATTATTCTCACTATGCTCACCTTATTCCTTAGAATTATTTTTAACACTGATGCATCGCACACAAATATCAATGAAATCATGAATCTCATCAATCAACCTACAATTCTTTGTACCATGAGTGGTAGACCTAAAAATCATACGATAACAAGACACATTCTTTCTTATCACACATTGCAATAATGGGTACCTACTTTAATTATGATCCAAGTGATAGATCTCACATTCCAATAACATGGCACACACCAACACATGAGAAAAAATATCCTTAGTATTCCCTTATACTTCACAATTTGTACACCAAATTCCACTTTGCGTGTCTCATGTGTTGAATTAGCTAATAATTTCTCTAACTATTTCGTCATCATTACAAACCGAGCTTCAAGAATGGTCTTAATCCTTTGTCTACACCCCAAACTTCCTCGGTGTATAGAGCTAACTCAAGTGCCTGGCACGGGTCTATATAAGTCTTGTGTGAGAGTTCCCTCCTAAAAGGCGTGATCAATCCTCCAACAAACCATTGAGTATGATGAATCAAATGTATGTCATAAGATAACTTCTGTTGTCATTTTTATACCCTTAGAACAAAAATCTAATCCCATGTGTGCCAACCTATCACCTAGCGGTGTTGGGTGCTCACCTGAGGCACGTGCAGGTGCCTAACCCCTCCTTTATGTGAGTCTTGTGAGAATACATCATCTATGACCGATACTTAAGTGAAAAATAATGGAAAAGAACCATGCATCATTCTGAGAACCTAGGATGAGTTATCATATTAATGCATCCATTCAGATAGCAAAATAGGAATATCAAACACCATATAGAAATGATTCATAACACAAAGGAAATGCATTAGACTTAAGCCCATGAACACATATATGCATTAGAACGGGACCTTATATTCATATTCAAGAGTTCAATAACCACATTACATTCCCTTAGGGCCATAACAAACCCATATAATAATACAGAGTAAGATCATACATCAAAACTAACCATGTCCTTCATATTACAAGGATAAACACATACCCATCCCTCTAAATATGCCATCACTCCTATATTTCCTCTAATCCCAACCCATATAATCCTCCATGATATTTCTATAGAGATTCACCTCTTTTCTAGCACACTACTCTCTCTGAATCTCCTCTCTCTCCCCTTCTACTACCCACACATCTCTATATATAGATTTTCTGCCTTCACCACCATGCCTTTTGAGGTAATAGATCGGTTGCCAAGTGTCCAAGTGGTCCTCCAATGGAGCATGCCTCCTTTGATCCGAGCTCTCCACTCTTTGCAATGATGTCCTTCTGGAACCTTCCATCGCATGCATGGAATATTCCATTTTGATCCTACAGCTGCCATGATGGCACCTTATCCACTCCGCATGCTAGACGGGTCATTATTTCCTCGTGTGCTTTCTAGAACACCAAATATGGCTAAGTCCCAACATTTTGTTGTCTTACGTGCATGCCATGTGTTTTGCTAAACCCTGCTAGAACCGTGCCATGCGTGCCTTCAACTTATGCACCCTTTGTAGACACAAAATTGGGTCACACTCCCTTGGTCCCTCGATAAATAAATACCTTGAATGCATCCACCTAGCCATGGCCCCCTTCACCCCACTATAATATTAATTTAATTAAATTAGTTCATTATCCTCTCGCAATATTTATTATTTAAATATCTTAATTGAGATAATGCATACATAGCCACCTCACCCTAAGAACTATTCTTAGGAAGTTGCTATAATTAACTAAGACCTACACAAACCCTAAAAATCAATGCCTACATTCCCTCTAACCACATTCCCACCCGTTAGAAGGAGGTTTCCATGATAATCTATGGAGTAAACAAAAACAAGATCCAAGAAAATCAAGGGTTCTACCCAATTTAGTAGACCTAGGAAATCCCACCTAACCGATGCCGGTTACCCTTAACCACTAGTGGTTAAAACAAAACCACCATCGTTACCATTTAACCCCAAAACAACCTCATTTTGGGTTTGGCACATTTCTAAGAGAAAAACATCTTTTGAGAATAAGTGGCGAAACCAGAGCGTGCATCTGCAAGAACCAACATCCATACAAGCATCAGAACATCCATAGTCGATTTTACCTAAAGCAATCACATAGCCACCTGCCTTCACGGGAGCATCTGAGGAAGCACCAACACTACACCAAGTTCATTTGATCACCCACCATTACCAACTAGGCATCAAGCTCATACAAACAATAAGTTTTGTTAACCTGCATTGGTTCCTTATCGTTTTAGCAGATCCTTTCACTTATGTTGTTAGTTTCTATTCTCATTTCCATTCCCCACCATTTTATCTCCATGCAAACTTGACCATCTCTTTACCCACACCATTGAACTACCCATATCCAGACTTTCATCATTCCTGTGCATATCCAGGATCCATATGAATCTTGTCATTGCCCTTCTATCTTCATCTAACCTCAGTTGTCACATGACTAAGTTTTTATTGATTTTTCTTGTACCCCGACCATACCAACGCCGGTTACCCACAACCATCGCCAATTAGCCTAAACCGATACCGGTCATACTAGACCAACGTTGGTCTCTGTGTCTTTTACCAGAAACCCAGATCAGAGCCTAAAACCTCCACCAAATACCTAAAACCACCCAGAACCTTACCATGACCAATACCAACACCTTGATAGTGACCTTCTGATTCAATCATAGCCTAGCCTGTTGTGAATGAATTTGTTTATTGTAGATGAATGAGATACCTAAATCATTTTAAGTACAGTAGGATTTACTTTATTATCAACATTAAGTTGTTTTAAATAGTGGATTGACAGCCGTCTAGGAAGTATCACACTTCTTGGATCTAGCACATGCTAGGCAGTCCACTGCATATATTGTTTAACTTTTATTTGGTGGTCTTGTGTTCCATTTCAGGTAGTTCCTCCAAGAAAAAAGGAATCTCTCACGATCAGCTGTGGATTCAGAAGTCATACACACGTAACAACCTACAACCAACATTTCAATAGGTATTCCTCCTAGCCCATTACCCTTATTTGTTTCGTCAAAATTTGAAGAAACACTCTAGAATCAGGTGAAAAATTTTGGCATGCCCGATGGGACCCATTCGGGGTTCCTTGCATTCATTCATTTCTTGTTGAAAAGTTGTATGTTTGTTTCCTTTCTAAAAAGGTTTTTACATTTAAATTTCTCCCTTGGAACCATCTCTTCTTCTATTGTCTAAAAATAATCGTACTTTGGTGCTTTAAAATGAACACTTCTTCCCTTTCATTAGTATCACATTAGTGAAAGAGCATCCCTTCTCTTGTTCATCTATTTGTGGCATCAAATTCTACATTTCGATTTGGGTTTTAAAAATCATTGCATTTCATTATGCTTTTTGCATTAGCTCACATTAATTGAGGGCAACCTATACACTGGAAGTCATTCCCAGCTGATGGTTGACAAAAAAATCATAGAAAGCACTTTCTTTCTTTTTCTCTCTCTCTGAGTCATATCCAAACACCACAAAATTAAAAATATACACATTCTTAAACAACATCTCACCTAGAAGAAGTTGTAGGTGATCACACGATCACGGTATAGTGGGCACCTAGCTCGTTACTTCTATCAAGTACCCCATCAAAGGACAGCCCGCCCCACCATAACATACCTGAAACCTCTCCTTGTAGATATCCTTCTTTATAGGAAGCCATCCTCACCAAAAAAATCTATTTTACAGTTCATGAGTCAGTCCTTAAATAACATAAGCTAAACAAACATAATAGAAAAAGAACTCTTAGGATCGTATTTTTCTTAGTGTTTCTGCTTGGCTTGCATTTTGAGGTGAGAGGATTTCACTCTTCATTTTTCTTATTTCTCCTTACACACTCCTCATCATAGTTGGTGTATTCCAGCTTCATCTAAGTGTGCCTGGACCATATTCTCATCATTCCCAAAATTTTGGGTTTGATTCCACATCAAATTTTAACTCACAACCACATTTTCTTCATCATTGTTTCAATTTCACAAGTAACCGGTGTCGGTCCAGCGACCATCATTAGTTACCCTCGACCAGTCATCGGTTATACCCAACTAGCATCGGTTCACTGTTCTTTTGGTTAACCTACCCAAAAGGACACATATTCCACTTCTTTAGCTGCTTAGAGTCTCTGTCACTCTTATCATATCCACTGACCTGGTAAATCTCATCAGTATTTGGCATACCTAGAAAATTTGGCCTTATACCTTGTTTTTGACCAACTGTCCACTTTCCACAATAACCGATAGCAGTGGTTACCTGTGACCAACGTTGGTTTAACCTAACCAGCATTGGTCAGTCTATGTCATTTTCCAGCTAACATTTGATTCCTAATCCACCTACTACCACTTGTCTCTCCTATTTTTTGTTGTATTTCTATGTCATTTACAGAAAACAGTCCAACCTGATCAATACCTATTCACATGGTGCTAACCCAAAGCCAAGCGAACGCCCTCATATTTCATGCCATTTGTCAACCACTCCCACCTAGTCCTTCACCACCTTCTATTTTATCACCCATGGATCCTACCCAACCTATCACTATCACTACTAGAGATGAGGAGTTCACACAACTCCTTGACCAAAATCTCGTCACCTTGTAGTTTTACCTTTCCCACTTGTCCACTTGAGATGCCTCGGGTCAGTTGATATACGACATGCCCATATCTATCCCCCAACTCTTGTTCCCACTCCTACCTCATCCCCATCTGGCTCCACGCTACTCGCATCTACCTTACCCCTAGTTGTTTCACAGCTAGGCCCTATACCCACTATGTACTGCATCTATTACATCCGTTGCACTCGCCACATCCCTGTTCCTTTGCCAACCACTCGAATACATCCTCATCTACTTCTATTGTCTCGCATATACCGTAGCTACACAACCACCCCGATTGTCTGTAACCCCTACCCCTTTTCAAAATGTCTTCCTTTCTATTCCACAATCGTTTACCCCCATTTCCTTTGGGGTCACCGTGACCCTTCCACCTCCATATACATACTATCGGTTGCCTCATGTTTCATCTATTACTCACTCAGAGTGCGTACCCCTATTTCGTTACCTTCTTCTCAACCTACCTCTCTACGGTAGCACCATAAACTAGAATTCCATCCTCATTACATGCCCAACACCAACCCTCTTATGCAATAGGAGGCACCCATCCATCACAACCTACCAATGACCTAATTAAGTTAATGATGGACAAGATACGACATTGGAGGCATTGGTTTCGGCTCTCATAACACTCTCACCTATGACAATATTTGTAATGAGCCTATCCACGCATCCATTCCTATCCTCCCATATCCTATGCATTGGAAAATGCCTAAATTCAACCGTTTCAATAGCAAAGAATACCCACAACAACATTTGTGGTCTTTCAAACATGGGTGTTATCTAATCTCTCATGATGATGTTTTTCTCTTGAGGATGTTTCTCATGTCCCGGATTGGACCCGCATTAGATTGGTATAGTGGGTTGCCTAGACACTCTATATTCTCATTTAATTAGGTAGCCTAAGCCTTCTTGGATCACTTCTCCATTAATATCGTTAAGAAGGTTACCATGACTAACCTATACTCTATGCATCAGTATGATGACAAATCCATCACAGATTTTGTTGCCCATTGGCGTAGCCTGATCAATCAACTCACATTCCAACTACTACAAACTGAACTCATTAAAATCTTCACACGGGATTACGCTAGGCATATCTCACCAACCTTGTAGGTTCAAACCTTCTAAACCTTCAATGAAGCATTCACCATGGCATGAAAGCTAGAGATTCATGCTATCGAAGAGAAGAAAATCCAACTACGTAATAAGAACTCGACATTCAAGTCGAATGACGCCTCTTCTTCTTCAAAACCCTAGAACAATTATTCAAAAGATAAGGTAACCACTAACGCAGTGGTACTAAAAGCTGGCCCATCTCATCCATCAAACCAGGCTAACCCCTCATCTAATCTCTCACCCGTTCAGACATTTCACTTGGGACGAGAACAATGGAAATACACCCCAATTAGGGGTCTTATTCTTCTATTTTAGAAAATCTCATTAAAGCTAGGGCCATCACCCTTCCTCCTATAAAACCACACACTGGTTTTAACCCTACTCGCCCACGCCCACATGGTATAAAGAACATGACTTCTATAACTATCACCGAGTAAAGGGTCATAGTGACAGAAATTACATCACTTTCAAAAATATTGTCCAAGAAATGCTTGAGAAAGGCGAGTTAAATGTGGATAATCCTAACACACCTACCAATCAAAACCTACACATCTTCAAGAAACTTTTTCCTAATCATACCCCTTCGTCTAATTAAACCGGTGAGACCTCAACTCATGATAGTCATACCCACGAGGTCCATGCTATTTTCAGCGATGCACCCGTTGCTTCTTAATTACCACATATTCCTTCCATCAAGGAAATTCTAGCCCAAAGTCCTCCTTCTGCATTGGAACCCACCTCACCTATTTCTCCACCCCCAGAGGAACACATTTCACCTCCTTCCTCACCTGGGGAGGAGCCTTTTGCTAATATCGAGGCTATTTCACCTTTGGCTTCTCCACCTAGGGAACCATCACCCACAATACTTCTTCAGTCCATGGAGGAGCACCCACCATCTTCTCCACCCATAGAGGAGCACCCATCATCTCCCCCACCTACAGAAGAGCACCCATTAGCTCCTCCACCCATCAAAGATCCAGTAGAAATACCTTTTCCTCTAGGTGATCATTCTCCATTAGCTACCCAAGATTAAGTAGACCTACTTTCAACTATCTTACCCACGGAAGCTGAATCTAGCAAATTCCCCATCTCTAAGACACATTTTATAGAAATTTCCATTAGGTCCTCATCAACCTCACATACGGACATTTCGTTCTCACGTTTAGACGATCACCTAGATTATGTGGATAGAGACTTACTTTGGGGGAGTCTTCAAGCTCTGTCTCGGTGCAAATGTAGATGTTACTTGCTGACACTTCAACTATTTATCCAAAAATATTTCAACCAATCGAACCAAGCACAACCACCTCTATCACAACTTCGCCGGGACACCCATCATAGCTCAACACACACCCTTACCCATAACCCAACATACATCTAAATCTAAGCCCACACCTACATCATCTTCCTCGACTAAACCTATCACTAGCTTAGGGGTCACCCAACCACTAGCCTTACTCATCCACCTATCAAACTAGATTTAGCTACATCCTCCAAAGTCAACACCAAACCTACGGCACCCAAATAGAAGAACCAATCCCATATAACTCACACCCCAACAAGCTGCGCAATCACACCTTCATCACCTTCACCCCTTCCGTTCATCTTAGGACCTCAACCTCCCAGCACAATTAAGAAACTCCCACCTATTAGTAAACCAAAAACACAACAGCCCATTCCTTCCTCACAAATCTCTAACATACCCAAGTGCCCAACATGACTTACACTTGCACCTGCAACATATTTACCACCCATACCTCCAATACCATCGATCACCCCTTCACTACCCACGACACTTCAGTCTCTTTCCCTCACACCTCCGGCATGACCTACATCATCTACCTTCACAGCACCTCTGTTATCCCTATGGGTAACATACCCTCTTCCACCATCCGCCTTTCCCTCTAGATCTCATGTGCTCTGTATCACCTTTACCCAAGAAGGTGTAACCAAGGACAAAAATCCGCTACCCTCCAACAAGGTAGTCAAAACAACCACACACCCTCTTGCCAATTCATCTACTATACCCCCACCCAAACACATACAACTAACACCCAAGACCATGCCAGCACCCAAAACCATAGCTTGACCCACTCCCCTCATGCAAAGACCATTCCTCAACAATCCGCCACATCTATGCCCAAACCCACTTTCACTTCCCATTGACCGACTAGCAAGGTACTATGCCAAAATATTAAACAACCTCCTTGAGACTTGTCATCACATTACCACCACTTAGACCTTATGACCCTCTCAAACCCAAACCAAAGGGGTTTGATGACACCAAAATTTGTGCCTACCATCATGTGCGTGAAACGATGTAGAGAACTGTAAGGCTTTGAAAAATGTTCTTATCGATTTACGCCTCAAAGAAAACTTTGTGATGATGACCTTCTTGATGAGGATCCCGGTTCACCAACACCCATTCCCACAACTCTTCCCTCACTGCCTACTCAACGACCTAGACCTTTTCCCCCATAACTCCTAGAACCACCTTCGAGATTTGAAATTAACATGGTTTGCATGACGAGAACTTCCCACACCATCACCTAAATGTCATTGTGCCTAGCTCACTTCACAAGGCTTTTCTCTCCCGGTAGGTTTTTCCCATCTGTCGTTATACCACTCATCCTACACCTTCTCCATTTACCAACTCCCCTCGGATCAACATGATCCATGTTACTACCTATGCTCGGAAGAACAAAGGAAAGGAAAAGGAAACTGACTCACCAACCAATCCTATACCCAACATACCATCTGTACCCACACCTAAAATGACTATCCACAACCCCACATATCCTATTTCTAAAGGGGTCACACACCGCACGATGCTCAAATAACTACACCAATCCCCCCTCAAAATGTCCATATATGACCTCATCCAAACCTTAGAATCTCATCATCAAGCTCTCATGGAGGTCCTAAAATCTATAGGTTTTACCCAATGACCCTACACCCATAGCCTCCATTATCACACCCCATCATGTAGCCTCTCTCACCAAATTTCCACCTTTATCCACACCTCAACCTACTCACCAAGTAGCCTCCCTTAGCTTCTCAGAGGAAGAGATCGCACCGCAGTAAATTAATGACCCAAAACTAGCTCTCTTCATCTCTGTCCACATCAATGATATATGTGTACGACATGTAATGATTGATGGGGGTGCTAACATTAATATCATTTCATCCCATGCATTTGCTCAAATGCGCATACCTGAAAATTGCATGCATAAACATCCTGTCATGTTGCGTTCATTCAATGACACTATCACCTCTACACTAGGCACTGTCATCCTCCACATTCATGTGGGCCCTTGCACTTGTTCGAGTTCTTGGAGGGAGAATTTCAATATAACTGTTCTTGAAAGATCCTGAATTCATTTCATGAGTTGTGTTCCTTCCACTTTTCATTGTGTAAAGTTTGAGCATGAAGGACACACCTATACTATTCAGCCAATCCTTCACCTTTTAAAACATGTAACATGCTTTATCGACCCAATGACGTGCTTATAACCATTAAGGCATCTACCTCTATGACCACTACCACTTCACCTACACTTCCTCTTACTAGTACAGTTGATACCTCAACCGCACATGCCTCCATTCCTACCATTACAATAACCTCCACGACCGAACCATCGGGCTCCTAATCCATTAGGTCCACCTCCACGTCACCCACTAACACATCATCTATTCCTGCTACCCACATACCAACCATCGATCCTTGGATGGAATTTTCAATGCCTCACTCGGTGAAGTATCGCCTATATAGTGTCAACACATTCCTTACTCCACATGAGTATGAAAGTCTTCACCAAGACCCTTTATGATCACCACATAGGAGAATGCCTCCTTTATGGTCCTCCTCACCTTTGTACCAATCTCACCTATGGGGGACTTGATACTACCACTTACACACCTGAAACACCATCACAAACCGGCCCATTTTCACCGACTTCAGGTCACTCACCAATCACCATTTCACCCACACCTTCCTACACCAATGTGTGTGGAAGGGTTTTGGTTTTGGATTTTACTAGAAAAGATGCCATCTGTTATTCCATGTACAACCTACAAACATAATGATTTGTAGTGGTATCGGCTTTGCTAAACACCTATCAAGAAGGCTCGCATTAAACTCATCGAGGACATCGGACCTTCTCCACCTTCTTCACCATCATCACCACCTTCACCGACAGAGTCAATGGATCCAGAATCCATTCCTCCTAACTTTTTTCATAAACACCATCTCCTTGGGGCCTTTGACTTATCAACGCGAGGGTGAGGCTCCTTCTCTCTTCCCTTCCTGTATCCTAAAATGATCAATGATGATACACCTTCGATTAACATCGTTCAATGTTAGGATGATGAATCTATACTCACCTACCTTGGTGTAGAAGACTCATATATTCATTGGTCATTACCCTCTAAGACACAAACCATGTTGAATGAATCGACTATCGAGATCAACATTCATACTCAGGATGACCCGCACATCCTAAAGATCGGTCAATCTTTAGATGTTTCGAATAGAAATCCATCACTTATTTTCTCAAAGATCATAACCATGCGTTTTCTTGGTCGACGTGAGACATGCCCGGTATTGACCCCACCATAGTGGTCCACAATATCATAACATTCCCGATGACATGCCCATCAAACAAAAGCTAAGGAAAATACACCCTCGCATTACCCTTCTCATCAAAGAAGAACTTCAACGCCTTCTTTTTGTTTCCTTCATATTACCCATTGATTATCCTTGTTGGATTTCTAACATTGTCACCTGTCACTAAGGTGATAGGGGGACTCTGCATTTGCACGGATTTCTATGACCTCAATCTGGCTTGCCCAAAAGATGAATTTCCTCTACACGGTATTGATCAGCTAGTTAACCTTAACGCTGGTCATGAAATGCTATCACTCATGGATGGATTCTTGGGTTATAAAAAAATCTTGCTTGCCCCAAACGATCAACAAAAAACCACATTCATCACCCCTTGGGGGACCTTCTCGCTATTGAGTCATGCCATTTTGCCTAAAAATTTTGGTGCCACTTATTAGTGGGCTATGACTTATATCTTCCATGACATCATGCATCATATATTGGAAGATTACATGGATGATATCCTGGCCAAATCTAAATGCCGCTCGAGCACCTCACCATCCTAAAAACCATCTTTGACCACCTTATTAAATATTGCATTCACCTTCAGCCCAAAAAGTGTGTCTTCGCGGTTCTCTCAAGAAAACTCCTGGGATTTATCATTTCCTTACATGGTATAGAGGTTGAACCTACTAAAGTCAAGGCCATTCTGGAAATGCCTCTGCCCACTAACCTTAAGCAACTTCGTAGCCTGCAAGGTAAGTTGTAATCTATTCACCATTTCATTTCACAATTATCGATCTCGAGCCAACCATTTCATCATCTCGCTCAAGAAGGATGTCTCCTTTAAATGGGATGATTACTACCACAAAGCTTTTGAGGCCTTAAAATGATACCTTCTTGACCACCGTACTCATTCCACCTAAAGACGATAAACCATTCTACCTATACATCTCCGCTACCGATCACTCTTTAGGGGCCATGCTCACTCATCGTGATGAACAACACGTGGAATAAAAGGTTTATTATATAAGTTGTATTCTTTTGGAATATGAAACTCAATACACCCATCTTGAAAAATTTCTTAGCCTTAGTTTTCATTGCCACCAAACTCGCCATTATCTACTCAACCACAAAGCCTATGTTGTAACCAACACCGACCCCCTTACACTTCATGTATGCCAAACCTTATCAAAATCAATGTGCCGCATGATGTCTTATGCTTTTAGCTGACCTCGAACTTGAATTCAATCATCAAAATTACATCAAGGGCCAAGCTATCACCAACCAATTGTCTGACACACACCTATTTTCGGGGATCAACCCTTTAATTTTGACTTTCCAAATGAGTCAATTGTTACCCTTTCCCTGGATGAACCCACTTACCAAATGACACTATTCTTCGATGGTTCTAAGTGTCGCATGGGGGTGGGGATGGTGTTATCCTCATTCCGCTTGATGGTGAACCCATGCCTTTGTCTTTCAAACTTGATTTTTATTATACAAACAATATTGCTGAATACGAAGTGCTTGTATTAGGTCTCCAAGCTGCCTATGCCCTAGATGTCAAATCAATCAACAACTTTGGTGATTCTTAATTGGTCATAAACCAAGTCAATGGTATATACCAATGTCATAATGAGATACTTCAAAAGTATAAAAATCATGTAGACATAATTTTGACCACCTTTGACCATTACACCCTTCAGACCATCTCACATTTAACCAACAAATTTATAGATACCATGGCACTGCTTGACTTCTCAAATACCTTCTTCTCCTGCCGATTCTAAAATATTTGTTACCATAAAATGACTCAATCACCCTCTTATTTACCTTGTGATGTTTACTCCATGCATGAACCATCACCCCAAACCCAGTGACCTTTGGTATAAACAATACTCCAACTATCTTTCTCTCTCCATCTTACCTCTTGATCTCACCCATAATGGACAATGCACCTTCCTTAAAAAGGTCTCTCATTACGTCATCATGGGGGCCTCCTCTATAAGCACAACTTTGATGGTATTCTCTTATGATGCCTCACGAGTTCTGAAATTCCTTATACCATTAAGGAAGTTCATGATGGAATATGTGGAGGTCACTTAGGTGGTATTCTTCTCCTAGGCTATTCTTGGAAGACCCTTAACCATGCTTAACCTTCATCATTGTGTAAAGATAGTCATGCCTTACACCCCTGGGTCACACCTGCAGTATGACCTTTGGCCCTTTTCTTAATGGGGTTTGGATCTTGTCAAAGAGATTAATCCCCATTCTTCCCAACGACATCAATGGATCATCACCACTACCAAATACTACAAAAATGGGTTGAAGCCATACCACTTATCTCCATGAAAGTTGAGAAAATATGTAAGTTCATCAATCATCACATCATTTGTCACTTTGGTGTTCCTCATCACCTCATCACCGATAATAAAACAATTCAAAAATAAGACCTTGCATAAAATTTACGTGACACCTTTGACATTCAGCTATGTTTCTCATCACCTTATTACCCACGGACTCAATGGCCAAGCTGAATCCACTAACAAAACTTTAAAAAAATTCTCATGAAAGTGGTTAACAATGTTGGGAAGGACTGGCATACTCATATTCCTTTTTCCTTATGGGAATATTGCACTAGTATTCACACTTCCACTGCCGCTACACCTTTTTCTCTAGTCTACAGTACAGAGGTTGTTCTGCCTCTTGAAGTCTAGATTCCCTCACTCCACATTTCTCTCCATTACATGCTCAATGATGATGAATTTCATTAGGACCGTTTAACACAACTTGAGTTATTAGATGAACGTTGTCTTAACGCTCTTGATCACCTTCAAGTTTACTAAAAACATATCAAACATGCCTATGACAAACGTGTCCATGAATGAACCTTTCACATTGGTGATCTCATCCTGAAAGAAAATCAACATGTAACTAAAGTAGAAAAAAGTAAATGGGGAAAATTTGCTCCTAATTGGCTTGGACCATACATCGTGACCCATACTTACGGATCAGGTGCTTATCGTTTATCTTCACTGATGGTAAACCCAAACCTGAGCCCCTTAATGCCTTGCATCTTCAACCATTCTACTATTGACTTTTAGTACTACCTCACCTTTTACCTCTTTCTATGCTCATCCCTTAAGCGCTATCCAGCTCTTACACTTCACCATTGATTAAATAATAATCATGTGCATACCCATCACTTGTTATCTCCTCTTGAATATGTGTACCACGCCATTGCACATAGCATGATTCTCATGGATACTTTTTGTCTACCTTTAGATGAGATCCCATGGTCGTTTCACCTACTTTCTATACAAGAATATTATTCTTCACCTTTGCCTTATCCATGACTTCAAAGCCCTCACATGGGATCCGACTCCTTGAGTCAAACTTCCAATAAAAAGATGACTCCCTCAAAAGGATATCTTCCTCTCTACAATCATTGCTATAAATAGACTACTCCCTTAAAGGACAGCTATGTAAAGCTCTTTCTAAAAAAAAAAGAAGCGAGAGAATCTAAAGCTTCCCACATTGATCAGCTTCATGAAGACCTCAATGATTTAATTTCCTCATCCGATATAGACTTCACATCAATCAATCTATCTCAAATACAAGTCAACATAGAAAGCCTTTTAGTCATGGACTAGCCCATTGTGACCTTGGATTTCTTACCCAAAGAGCATGCATGCTACCTCATACCATATACAACTTAACCACCTTTCACCCCTCCCACCAGTTCTGCTCCCATTTCTACCACCTCAAGGGACCTCTTGGAAATCATGACATTTGTGTGATCATGTGACTACTTTTCACCCTTATAAAAATCAATCATGCAATGTATTTAGGGTCTTATGTTCATCACCTCATCCAAGGTATGACCTACTTGGTATGATCCTAACCAATCGAATGATTTCTTGTCCCCTCTTATCTTTTAAAATTCTTTATTACATATTGATTACCTTATACAAGACTTGGTCCTCAATGCTTACCTTTTGGGTACTCTTATTCTTTTTCCACCATCAAAATCACCTATACCAATTTTCCCAAAAACTCACCCACACCTAACAAATGTAAACCCAAGCCATGCCTAAAACCTACCATCTCATTTTCATACCTCCTCATATTCTTCCCTAGCTTATGGGAGAACTACATCGGCCTGAGGTCCCTTATCACCGAGACTATGGAGGCAGCACTCTGTAGGGATGGGGCCCTTAAAGGTTAGCTCGGCCACTCTCTACCCTAACCAATTTACCTTTCATTTTCCTAAATCATATTTTACGCTACTTGATTTCATTTTTATATCAAAAATTGGAAATCAAACCAAACAAACAACAAATTGCTTCACATTTATATCATCATCAAAACATACATTTATTTTTATTACCATTTCTTTACCATCATCATGAATGTATTATAAAACATATTAAACATGACCCATATCATCATTCATTTCACAAAAAATTAATGAATTACAACAACTAACTCAACCATGCCTAGACAAAAACCTGACTCAATCCATGCCTCGACCACAACCTGACTTAATCCATGCCTAGACCTATAACTTGACTCCATCCATGCCTAGACCAAAACCTAACTCGATCCATGCCTAGACCACAACCTAACTCGATCCATGCCTATAACCTGACTCCATCCATGCCTAACACACCTATCACTCATCCATCTATGCATAAACAATCACAATCTATCAACATCAAAGCATCATCATCAAATCATCCATCTCATCATATAAATCTAGATGTCCATACAATATACATGAATATCAAATAAAGTGTATCTCTCCAAAATCTCATATACAACCTCACCATCTTTGGCACGCAGGCCAGTATATGCTCAAAAATACAAAACTCTTGTACATCCTCACTCTCTTCGGCACATAGGCGGTATATGATAAAAAATATAACAACACTCGGCATGCAAGGCTAGTATATATCAAAAATCAAAACTACGTCAAAATCGGGAGCCATATATCAGGCATCATCTTGGCGGACATCCTCCATATTCTGTCTTGCCTATCCCCTCTACCTCCTCGGCCCTGTCTGGTGACCTGCTAACATCTCCCCACCCATCATAGGTGGTGGCTGGGTCCCTGCTGGTACATCAACTAGAACTGGCCTCTGGGAACTGGTGGCCTCACCCTGACCATGTCTTGGGGCTCGATGGCCCCTATGCTCTCCACGCTATGGGTGCGTGATCGATCCTCTCTTTAGAGTCCTATGCCCTGTACTCATCATATGATAGATAATCTATCCCCGCCACCGTCGGCCTGATCTGAAAATACCGGGCCTCATCTCTGCCCGTAACCTAGATACATATGTACTGTCTGTGGTGGCCCCATTGGCCTCTCGACCCATACATGTCCTCTGGGACCATGTCCCACCCTGCCTATGATCGGGACCTGTCCCAGTGTTTATGTGGTGGTACCATTGTCCCTTGCCCTCGTGCTATATCTAGGCTCTATAAAGCCCCAATTGATCTGTGTTGTGGCTAATTGGCCTCTGCAACCCTATCACTTATGCCTGTAGGGCGGCCACCCGACCATCATCTCCATCTCCATCTCCATATCCATCCCCACCCTAGGACATCTCGGGCTCGAAGGATGGCCACCTGTGCATGTAACTCAGCCACCTCTACCTCTGAACTGGCTAACTTTCCCTACACCATACCCAGTTAGGTAATCAGGCCACCACTTGCCCCCTCTAGGGTGTCTCTACACCTTGTGATCATGGCTAAATCTGGCTGCCTAGCCTGGGTGGTACTGCTTATTAATGATCCACCCACCACTATCTCGTATATGTATCTGTCACTCTAGCATCATCAATCCTTGGTCTATAACCTGCTCCTCCTACCCAATAAGTACTGTCGGTTGTGGTAGAGGCAATGGCTTCTTCACGTCATCTCTCTCTTGTGGGAAGGGAAGGATGAAGGTATGTCTCTAGTAGCCCAAGCTGGAATCTCATCCTGTCAACTAGGATCATCTCGTGCTCCCCACATGCCCCACTTTCCATCTTAATAGTTAGAGGCCATCTAAGTCATCATGCATCCTCATGTATGAGGGATAACCCACATATGGTCTCCATATGATGTCCACTCTAGAAAATCCCTCCAATAGCTACTGTAGTATGCTACATCATGTGTAGCCCTATCTGATCGCCACTCTCCAATCACGGGTACCCATCACCTGTACCCCACCGCACCAATCTTGGTAGAAATACATCTACTCGGGGCATACCCACTGGGTGCACACAAACTATGTGCTCATATGCCCGGTGAGTGTAGTAAAAGGTGTAACACAATTTGAACCTACGAAGATGCCCATATGCCCACAACTCTCTATATATATAGCTGAACCGGGAATGCGGCGCCCAGGAAAAATAAGTTGGATCCATCACCATATCATGTAGTACCCCCATCAATGAGTAGGGAAATATCCCTCCCTCTACATCTGGTAGTGCAAAACAACACATTGCCTCCATCAATAAAACAACTAGCCTCATCTCCTCTAGATGGGCTATGTACATCCCTCCATAACTCAAGATGGCACTATGGAACGTCATGTCTTCCAGTCCCTCACTAAACCCTATCAGCATCAACTCCTCTGAGGCCTCAGAGGAGATCGAATACACCTATGTCCCCAGTATTGGTAGCCGTAAGATCTAAACACGTCCTCAGGGTGACTGTCATCTCACCTATCGGTAGGTGGAATATGTTGGTCATTGAATCCCATCTATCGATGAGAGTGACCATCAGACTTGACTTCTCAGACTACATGCCGATAGCGCTAGACCCCAATCAGGCCCACCTCCTCCATGTGCCACCACTCCTCAACTATCACTACACCTCACACTCTCAAGAGCAAGGTAGCACCCTATCTCTCATGGCATAACTGATCTCTCCCCTGCATCTAATACAAACATCAAATTAATCCACCTTCATCATACCCATACTCACCCACTATCATTTCCCCATACCCATTTTACCCCCACCTACACTAGGTTTTTCACCAATGCACCCTATTCTACCCTTCCCTATCTCACCCACTCGACCTAAGGCCCTTTCGGCCCCTTGTTCTCCAAAACCCGATCGGTGCTAGTTATCTCTAACCAACCCCGGTCACCCCTAAATTAGACATCGGTCACCTATTTCATGACCGATATTGGTTTGACCCCTACAACGCCCTAACCCCAACCGATGCCAGGTCATTTTCACGGTGAAAATCCACGACCCCCAAACCCCCTTTCTCTCCACACTCCTCGTTCTACCCACCCATTCCTCCCCAAACCCCTCACATCACTTCCCACCCCTCCTTTACCTATCTTCTACCCTTCCCCTTCCCATTTCATCAATTTTCTTTCCAAATTCAAATTTAAATTTTTCCCCCAAAACACCATTTCCTCCCTCCCAAAATTCTTCCTAATTTAACCAAACAAACAACAATAGGATTTCGGTCCTACCTCATCCCACTATCTTGTTTCCATCTCGTGGTGGCACCTCAAGTCGTTGCACCGGTCCACCTGATCCCTCTCCTACCTCTGCCATCACTAACTACCCACCGGATCTCAAACCAATCAATTCTCTCTCCTCGATCTCGTGGCCCCACCTATCAATCCACACTCACCACCTACGTGGCTAGCCAACTCAACTCTCTGAGGCACTCCATCGTTTTCCTCTTCCCTTTCTCTCTTGTCATTTTCTACTCTTTTGCAAATCACAAATGACTTTCAAAAACGTGGCCTTTTTCTTTTTATAACCCTCTTGACTTGACTAATGATGGTTTCCCCTTGACCGACGATGGTTGGGTGCCCTAGAAGACCATCGTCGGTGCTTCTAGACCGACCTCGGTTTATCATGACTGATTTTGGTTACCTTGCACAGTCTTCTTACCAACATTTCCTTCTAATTTACCCTGCTTGTCACTCTTTTTTCCCTCACCCAATGCTTACCTTGACCATTCACCTCACCCTCTTGACCTCATCATCTACTACCTAACCTCATCCTCATTTGGGGACTCATTATTTTACCCATACCCTGACTCTACCCGTGTTGTGACCTAGACTCTTGGACCGAGAACATTACTAGTGACCTTTGACCTCATGTGTTTGCTATACCTTGCGACACATTTTTACTGTGTTGATTGACTTAATGACCTTACTTGCCTCTTCATGACCATTTTATCGACCCAACCCTCGTGTATCGAGAACATACCTAAATGTTCCTGCACCTAGCCTATGTCGTGTTTTGTGACCATATCCTATACTTTGGATACCAGAATCACTTCAACCTTTTTTGGATAAACCTATCGACCTTGGACAAGGTAGAGTTTTCCTACTCTTCAACCTGGTACCGTGCTACAATTTATACATGTGCGTGTGTTGTACTGTTACTACCTTTGACCCTAACCCATTACCTAGATTACCCGAGAGACCTTTTCCTTTTTCTCCCGTTACCCACCTTCTTCTTCATCACACTTTTATCAAACCACTCACCGCTTTTGCCTTTTGCCTCATCAACTCCTCGGTTTGAGGGGATCACCTTCACCTACACATGGGGTAACCACACCTTATTTTTTTCGTTGTCACTTACCAATACAAGCTAAGCAACAAAAGGGGGAAAAATGTAGACACCAAAATTGGGTCACACTCCCCTTGGTCCCTCGATAAATAAATACCTTGAACACATCCACCTAGCCATGGCCCCCTTCACCCCACTATAATATTAATTTAATTAATTTAATTAAATTAATTCATTATCCTCACAATATTTATTATTTAAGTACCTTAATTGAGATAATGCCCACATAGCCACCTCACCCTAAGACCTATTCTTAGTAAGTTGCCATAATTAACTAAGACCTACCCAAACCCTAAAAATCAATGCCTACATTCCCTCTAACCACATTCCCACCTATTAGAAGAAGGTTTCCATGATAATCCATGGAGTAAACAAAAATGAGATCCGAGAAAATCAAGGGGATCTACCAAGTTTAGTAAACCTAGGAAATGCCCCTAACCAACGCCGATTACCCTTAAACGCCACCGGTTAAGCTAGAACCATCGTCGGTTACCATTTAACCCCCAAAATAACCTTATTTTGGGGTTGGCACATTTCGAGAGAGAAATACATCTTCGATAATAAGTGATGAAACCGAGTTGTATGTAAGAAGAACCATCCATCCGTACAAGCATCAGAACATCCATAACCAGTACCTAAAGCAATCACATAGCCACATGCCTTCACGGGAGCATCGGGAAGTGCCAACACTACACCAAGTTCATTTGATCACCCACCATTACCAACCAGGCATCAAGCTCATACAAATAGTAAGTTTTGTTAACCTACATTGGTTCCTTATCATTTTAGCAGATCCTTTCACTTTTGTTGTTAGTTTATGTTCTCATTTCCATTCCCCACCATTTTATCTCCATGCAAAATTGACCATCTCTTTACCCACACCATTGAACTGCCCATATCTAGACTTTCATCATTCTGTGCATATCCAGGATCCATACAAATCTTGTCATTGCCCTTCCATCTTCATCTAACCTTAGATCTATCACCCAAATAATTTTTTATTGAGTTTTCCTATATCCCAACCATATCGACGCCGATTACCCACAACTGTTTCAGGGTTTCCTAAACCGATACGGTCATATTAGGATCGACGTTGGTCTCTGTGTCTTTTACCAAAAACCCAAATCAGAGCCTAAAACCTCCATCAAATACCTAAAACTACCAGAACCTTACCCTAACCAATACAACCCTTGATAGTGACTGAACCTTCTGATTCAATCATATCCTAGCCTGTTGTGAATGAATTTTCTTATTATAGACAAATGAGATACCTAAATCATTTTAACTATAGTAGGACTTACTTTATTATCAGCATTAAGTTGATTTAAATAGTGGATTGACAACCGTCTATGAAGTATCACACTTCCTAGATCTAGCACCCGCTAGGAAATCCATTGCATATATTGTTTAACAATTATTTGGTGGTCTTGTGTTCCATTTTATGTAGTTCCTCCAAATAAAAAGGAATCTCTCACGATCAGTTGTGGATTTAGAAATCATACACACGCAACAACCTACAACTAGCATTTCAACATGTATTCCTCCTAGCCCATTACCCTTATTTGTTTCATCAACATTCGAAGAAATGCTCTAGAATCATGTGAAACACCCTTCTTAAAATAGGTCTCGCATGCCCACACACCCTCTTATACTTAGCCGATATTTTGGGGCCCGAGCATCACCCCACACTATGCCTATTCTCCATCCTCGGAAACACTTCTCTTCAAAGAATAAAGAATGTCGAGCTCCAAATAGGGTAGAAAAAATCAAGGAATGAATAATTGGGAGGAAGAATGAAAGAATGGGGAGAATGAATGAGAGAAATGATTATTTTTGAAAGAGGAGAGGGAAATCCTTCCCTATTTCTGCCTCAAGATTTTCCCAAGCATCAACCTTATTCCGTGCTTGTTGATAGATGTCTCCAAATAATGCATTTACCTCCTCAAAAATTAATTCCTCCCCTTTGGCACTCATTGTCTCTACAATACTCTGTAGCTATTTTCCCAAGTATTCAAGTGCATCCATCTTGCGGGTGATGCGGGGTACAATTCCTTTAACTAGCTTTTGATCGAGCCTCACAAGGTCTCAATAGCTTCTGACTTCTTTTCTACCTTGACTAGGATTTTATCTTGTTCTACCCTATTCCCTTATTCTTTTCTTAAAACTCCTTGAGTTCCATTTCATGCATGGCGACTAGGATTCTTTCCACTCTATCTCTATCAGCACAATTGTCATATGCGGCTTCTATGACTTGCACGGTGGTATTTATCTCTACAAGGAGTTTAGTATATCGAGAAACAATCTTGACAACTTTCATCTTCTCTTCTTTCTCTTGGCACGCCAACACTTCTTCTGTAGACTCTAAGGCAAGTGGTTGCCTTTCCATTGTGAGGATGTAGGTCAAATCCTCTAGAAACTACAAGGTTGATTCATATTTTAATTCGGGCAATGCTAAGTTAGGATGATTTAAAACAATAACACCCATAATCATTTCAATCTTCTTGTGTAGCTCGTGCACCCTTGCCTTCTCCTCCTTTAGTTCACACCTTAATTACATGCTGATAAGCTCTTCCTACTTCAAGTCCTTGCTCTTCTCAACGAGCTCCTTCTTCTCCTTCTCTAATTCCTCCTCCAAGAATCTGACTCTGTCATTCCTTCCAAACAGATTGGCCTCAATCTCAACTAAAAATTTGTTGAGCACATTGTAGACCTGCTCATCTGATAATTGTTGAGCGTTCACTAAGGGATTTACTCCTTTTTTTGGAACCTTCATCAGTGCTCTCTAACTTACTTCAAACTCAAGTTCATCTACGTGGGACTCAAATTCCCAAGATAACATCTTCCTGGTTCGGGGATATGCACCTTCTTCATCAAATGATGAAATAGCCAGGAGTTTCTCCATTAGTATGGTGCTTTGGAAGTGCACGTGTAACACCTTTCTTGGATCATTAATGTATCCCATTCCTTGCTCTTGTGTCACCACTACACCTTTCCCACATGTTCCCTGACTTTTGACAAGCTTATCATAAAATTGGGATTCCCACCCATCTTTGCCATATTCTTTTCCAATGCTCCCTTCTTCCATCTCCTTCAATATTTCTTCCGTTCTCCACTCCAACTCATATTCCTCCAAATCCTTCATGATGCCTGTCACTTCTCTCTTCAAGGATTTCTCCACTTGTTCCTTGGTGAGGCTTGGGGTTCCTTGGTTTTGGTGCTCACCCCCTTGCCTTGATCCTCTATTTCCTCCTTGTCATTCTTCTCCTCTTCATCTTCCTTATCATACTTCTCTTCACCTTCCTCCTCCTAAGAGTCATGTATATCATACACCGGATGGTCTTGACCACCTTCACGCCCATCATCATCATTTTCACCAATGTAGGCATCTAAGCTTTTGTCTCCTCTAAGTCTGCCTCTTCTTCCACCTTCTATTTCTTTGGTGAAATAGTCAACTTCATTAGTGTCATTCTTTCTATCAGTTTAAAATTTAAAACTCCTTGTTACGCTCTCTACTACTCTACTCAATCTCAAAACTCAACTCCTGGAATAAATCCTTCTATCTCCGTGCCCTAGCTGCCAAACCCTAACTAGGAAAAATCCTTCCACAAGATGATGCACTTCAAAAACCTTTTCTCATGCCTATGTACTCCTTCCACCTAGTCTGCAGATCTATTCTGGTCACACACTTAAATTTATAGGATTCTTTTTCCTTCACAAAATCTCTTTGGATGCCCTAGTTTGCAAGAGTGCTTCAACTTTGTAATAACAAGGTAGAATAATGACTTTCCTAACCTCATATTTATAGTTTTTTCTTTCCTCCAACAATAAATGTTATACCACCTACCAATGTACTTAACATTAAATGTGGATTTTTCCACTAGGTCAACTTTAAGCACCCTTACCCATGTGCCCAATCCTGCGTAAAAAACCTTCTACAACCTTTTGGTGCATAAAATCCAATTTGACCAAAAGAATCTTACATGCGCATCTACAAGGTCGAAGAAACTTATTACGTCCTTTACCTACTTCATGTTGTTCCCGTGCTCTTCATCTTTTGTATGTGGTCTTTATTATAACCTTCTTGACACCATAATTCATTATCCACCATTTCCCCACGCACTTTATTGATCTTATGTGCTTCTTTATATTGGGCCACTCAATTTTTACTAATGGCTTATACTTTTTTCATTACTCCACCCCACACTAAAACAGATGTGCAGTCCTCTACGCATACACAACCTTAGAAAATTAATGTGGTTACTAGCACACAAGGTGCAAAATGAAACAAGTAAAGGAATAAACAACGAGAAAGGGAAACACAAGAAAATAAAAAGAATAAAGGGAAATTCTAAGCTAACTAGAAATACTGCCTTATTTACAAACACCAAGAAGACTTATTTATAGTAGGGCGTCAGTCTACTACCATTGAAATGACATGGTAATCTCATCCCATCTAGTGCTTGTAACTAGAAAATGCCTAAATCAAGGATGTACGAGACGATGTAAGGTCCCAACCAATGGAATTTCAACTTCCTAGGATGGCACAAATACGTGTTATCATATAACAATACCATCTGCCCCATCTTAAACTACTTGTTTTTTATATGATGATCATGCCATGCTTTTTGTCTTGTTTTTTCTATCTTCTGACTCAATCTAGAAAGTGATCACCTTTCATCTAGTTATGTCAACTTATCAATCCTCTCTTCCAGCACTTTTTCATCATCCAATCCTCCTACACATGTTATACATAGTGATGGTAACATGAATTCAACTGGTAAAACAACCTTCATGCAAAACACCAATTCAAACGGTGTGGCCTTGTTTAACCTCTTGTAGGTTTTCTGTATGCCCATAGAACATATGATACTTTGTCATCCTAATCTTGTCTTTCGACGTCACAAATCTTATTCAACGTGTGACTTGGTATTTTGTTAAATGCCTCAACAGTTCCATTTACTTGAGGGTGATAAGAGGTAGTCTTGTGATGGGCCACCATAAATTCTCCTAACAGAATCGATAGTTTCATTAAGGAAATGTGTACCCCTATCACTAGTGAAGCTTAAAGGACAACCATACCTACTGATTATGTTCTCCTATAAAAATTCATTAGTTTTTTTCTACGGTGTAATCCTTCATAGGTGTTGCCTCTTCCCAACGTGTCCCGATGTCGGTGGAAGTAAAGATATACCATGAACCAATCCTTCGTGTGGCTAGAAAAATTGGTCATAGCAAGTTGATTTCCCATTTTTCAAATGGTTCAGCATTGGCTATTGGTTGCAAGGGAATTTCATCCCTCTTCCTAGGTTTTCCAAGGTGCTGGCAATGGTCATAGGCCTTGCAAAACTTAATACAATCCTGGTAGATGGTTTCCCACCAAATCCCTACGAGTAGAATATTCCGCATGGTAGAATTTACTACATAGTGTCCTCTTGCAATACCACCAGGTGTTTCCTACATAATTTCCATGCACTCATGTTCTAATACGCATTGGCACAAAACCTCATCATGCCCTAACTTATACAGATGTCCATTAATCAACATGTAGGGTGTGACATGTATTGATAACTGCTTCCTCTCAAGAGCCTTCATCTTTTCGATGCCACACCAATTTTCAAGAATAATGTGATATCTTCCAAGTCTAAGGGTGCACACCACAACCTAAGCAGATTACACATCCGACATGGTCCTCAATGTTTTGTACATCCTCCTCTCGAGTTAATCCTTGATAAGTGGTCAAGTCTGAATTACTTTTTCTCGGTTTACAACCACTTTGTGAACTCAAAATCTTGGAATAATAGGACCTAATGACATATGCAACCTTGTAAAATAGGATTGTTGAGTAAGTACTTCAATGCCATTTGGTTCGTGTATAATATAAATGGTGTTTCCAATGTAATTTCTAAACTTGTGCAGCGTGTAGATCATTATTGTCGGTTTTACCCTCAATATAAAAGGAAGGAACCCCATGCACACCGGCCTATCACCCTACGAAGCTAAGCACTCACCCGAGGCATGCATGGGTACCGAGTCTCTCTTTTATGTGAGTTTAGCGGGAAGCATCATCTATGATTAGTGTAAGAGTTTTTAGGAGGGAAGTTAAGACAAACAGAACCATAGGGCTCAGAACAACCTCTAGATACTTGCATTCACCTTAGACCGAGAACTTTAACAGGATCCAGAACATGCATTATGACAAAAGAATTATACAAGCATTCATACATAGCATGAAAGGAAAGAGAACTCATATGAGAGAAATGTGCATTAAAACCATTGATATCCATGTCTATATATAATAGGTAACCTCATTATATTCATTGATTCATTATAGAGAGTCACAGAGAGTAGACCGCGTAGTCATGCATATCACTAGATGTATGTAACTAAGCTAACAAAAAAAGAAAAATTACAACTCCATGCTTAGTGCATTCTTTCCTGAATACAAATATCCCCTCGCAATAGTTTTGTAGAGCTTCCCTCACTCACCAACCTGCTATACCTCATATTGTAGATATTTTCTCCCCCTTTCTTTACTCTGTAGGCACTTGTATTTATAATTCTCCTGCACTGCCAACTCACCTTCCAGTGCCCTTAGATCCAGTGCCAAGTGTCGAATGTGGTCCTTTATGTGAGCATGCTCCTCCAGGCCTAAGCTTTCCACTCCATCTCATGATGATCTTCTATAAGATTCCATCCAGGCATGTTCTTTCCTGGGAGCCTATCGCCAGGATGACATCTTATCCACGTGCAACCGATCACACTTTTCATGTGTTCTACCTTGGGTGCCCAAATTGACTAAGTCCCGAGCCTCCTTTCACACGTCGCGCGTGAGCTATGTGCTTCCTTAACTCTTTCTTTCACGCTTTTTTACCTTGCGTGCCTTTTCATAACTGGGACCCTACGTGCCCACGTGCCTTCATACTTGGTTAATATTATAGGGGTCCAACATCACCCCACACTATGCCTGTTCTCCGTCCTGGAAACACTTAACCAAGATGCATGTTGTCCAGGGAACTAATGAATAGCCTTATACTTTACAAAGAAAAGAATAAGGAATGAAAGAATCGGGAAAATAATGAAGAATGGGGGGACATCAACTCAACAAGCTAGGAAAATCTTTCCGGAGGTCTACCTCTAGCTTATTCCACACTTCGACCTTTCCTCCCGTGCCTTTGGCAGAGGTCTCCCACTAGGGTGCTCACTTCATCAAAACTTAGGCCAACTCCCTGGGTGCCCAAAACGTCCACAATCTGCTCCATCTCTTTGCCTAGGTCCTCAAGTTTATCCATCCTTCTAGTGATCTGGGGGTATAGTTCCTTTATCTAGGCCTTAATTGAGCTCCTTAAGGCCTCAATTGCCTCTGATTTCTTCTCTACTTTGCCAAAACCTTATCTCTCTCTCGCCATGTTCCCCTTGTTCTTTTCTTGGAATTCTTTTAGTTCATCTCAAGCATGGTGACCAAGGAGCTCGCCACCTTATCTTTGTCCATGCATGTATCATATACGGCTTCTGCAGACTAGGCAATGACCTTAACCTCCATGAGTACTTGGTTATACTCGGCAATGAGCACTACCACCTTCAACCAATCTTCCTCTTTCAAGCATGCGGCCACTTCTTCAATAGATTCCAGGGCCAAGGGTCATCTCTCCATGGTGAGGATGTGCATTAGATCTTCTATACACTCCATGAGGGATGAGTATTTCTATGCGGGTGGCGCTAAGTCTAGGTGCTTCAGGAGGATGACGCCTTTGATAGACTCCATTTTCTTGTAAACTTCCTACACCTTTACCTTCTCTTCCTTTAACTCGCACCTTAACTGTGCGTTGATAAATTCTTCCTATTTCAAGCTCTTGGCCTTCTCTGCCAGTTCTTCTTCCTTCTCTCCTAACTTCACCTCTAGCACTCTGATCTTGTCATTGCACATGAATAATCTAGCCTCGGTCTCAACCTGACCTTGTTCAGTGCATTACAAACTTGCTCATCTGAGAGCCCCTGAGCATTCACTAAGGGATTGACCCCTTAGATTCAGCAAGGTGATGAGTGCTTCATGGCAGACTTCAAAGTATGGCTCATCAATGTGAGACTCGAACGCCCAAGAGAGCATCTTCTTGGTTCGAGGGTACATACCATCCTTCTCAAAAGACCCCATGGCTATGAGCCTTTCCGTGGGTATGGTGAATATGCGCTGTAACACCTTCACGTGTCATCAACATAGCTCATTACAGGTCTTTGTTCTACATCAAGAGTTCTTCTACCCGAGTGCGCACCTTTGGGGAAGCTTACTATCAGAGGGGCCTCCTAGGTTGTCATGTTCTTTTTCAATGTTCTCCTCCTTCCCCTCCTTTAGCACTATGTCCATGCTTGCTCCAACTCTTGGTCTACCAAGACCTCAAGCATTCTCTATGCTTCTCTCTCTACCACCTCGTGATCTACTCCTTTGTAAAACTTATGGCTCCCTCCTTCCTGGAAACCTCCTCATCCTCCTTGTGCATCCTCCCCTTTGTGCCATGTGAATACAAACTCCTGCTTCTCATCTTCACTCTCCTCTTCCAAGTCATAGACACTAACCACATGGGGCTCTTGGTCTTTCTCTATTTCTTCTTCTTCTCTGCCACCATCTTCTTCACTTTCATCCCCTCTTCTGCCCATGTATTTTTCCAAGTTGTTGGTCGCCTCCGAGTCAGCTTCCTCATCCACCCTCTGCTTCTTCCTGAGAGGTGGCTCTGATCAGGGGATTCGGCCTTATCTTCTTCCTCAGGAGATTCTTCCTTGGAGATGGGTTTCCTAGGCACCTCTACCTCTAGCATCTTCTCCTTCACCAGAGACTTCTTTCTCCACATGTAAGTGCTTGGCTTGGTGCTTGTGGATGGCATGCTCACTATCTGAGCAGTCGGCACACTTGGTGCTTCTCCATCTCTTCCTCTCTTCTTTGACATGGGCCCCTTCTTTCCCAAGGGATCTTCAAGTATGGAGACTTCACTCTCTAGATATGCACCCTTCTCAAACTTTGGCCTTATGCGTAAGTACACACATCATTGATCCTCTAGTGATGGGTAACGTCATCAGCCTTGTCATTTGAATCTTGTGTGACATGTACTTCTCCATGTATGTGTGCTTGCCACCGGGGTAATTTAGCTTCTTCCTCATCTCCCTATGTTCCCAGTCTAGACTACCCAGTTCTAGTCTTAGCTTCTTTGACTCTTTAAACCTATTCACCCCTGCTTGGAAGTATTGAGTAGTAAATGTGAAGGGGAGCTTACACCAAGGGCTCCATGAATCATCTATCAGCTTGAATCTACCTAGGCAGTAGTGTTGGTAGACCGTGAATCAACTCTCCCTTAGTGGTTGCTGGGAGTTGTTTAGGATTCTCCACTCTGCCCCAAATGCATTCCTCAGGTGCGTGTACCATTTTTCCAGCCGTGCCTTGTGGGGTGTTATCATTATATCACAAGCATATTTTTGAACCTCTTCATGGGTGAAGGATCCTCGGCTGGGTACTCCCACACAAACTTGTCTGGCGCGTCGGGCACTCCAATCTCCATGAATACAATGGTGAGAAAGACGTTTTGAAGAGGATCATGTCCCCTTCCTTGCAACTGACAATTTCTTTAGCGATGTACGTGGATAGGTTGTATATAGTTCCCTCTTGCAATCTTCCTGCAGACATGTAGCCAAGGTTTGTTGACCTATGTCCATCTTTCCTGGCCATTTAGCTTAGTCACCAGATGCATGGCCATTTTCATTATGGGGTCCTTGATGTCTGAAATGTCATAATACTACGACCCTTTCTTACAGGCATACTCGGTGATGGTTTCTTGAATGGCTTCCTTGTCACCAAGGTCATCTTCTAGGCTATCTCCCTCACATATGAGGCCTGTAAATTGTGAAATTAACTAGGGAGTCACACGCATCTTGCGCCCAACAAAGTGGAAGTAATCTTCATGCACCCATGACATCAACCACTGGTACAGCATCTTGGCTTTCCAAAATAAGGCAACTCATAGAGTTGCAATAGCCCTACCTTCTCCATTTTAACCTTCACGTCATCATCATATATAGGAAAACCCTCAGGTGTTCATTTGTTGGTGGGGCATACCAATTCCAATGCCATTTCCTTTTCTATTGTGTTCGTGTGGTGATTATAGTCACTAATAGGTACACTTCTCAAGTGGGATTCCCATTCCTTCCCCATCATCACCCCATCTGGGTATTGCATCTCTGCATACCATTCTTCATTTATGTCTACCATGGGTTCTAGTTGTTTAGCCTTGGCTTTGCCCTTTCCTTTCTTGGGTGCCATGGTGGGGTATTTTTATTACTCTAATTCTCTCCTTGTTACTCTGTTTTACTTCCTCCAATCCTCCGATCTCAAATCCGTGATATAACTCTTCTAAACCCATGCCCTAGTTTTCGAACCCTAACTAGGATAAAATCTTCACAAGACAACACCTCTTCAACTCTTTCCATGCCCATAACCCCTTCCTTCTAGTTCGCAATCTCAAACTGGTTGCTTCAATCTCACAGATCTTCCTTCACTCGATTGAATCTGAAAGCCCTAGTTTGTCTAACTCGCTTATATCTCCAACTCTTCTATTTCACAAAGTAAAAATGAGAGTGCCCCGACCCTCTACTTATAGTTTTTCTCTTTTCTAAACATTAAATGCTACTTCACCTACCACCATACTTTTCTCATTTAATGCAGATTTTTCAAACAAAGCCCATCTTCAAGTGCCTTCACTTGCACACCCAACTTGCGTGAAAACTCCTCCAACCTTCTGGCGCGCAACCAATCCAACCTGACAGGAGACTCTTGCGTGCACGTAACCCATGCCAAAGGAACTTCTTCTATCCTGATCCTTGCTCTCACCTACCTCATGTTGCTTTCAAATGCACTTTCTCCTCCTCAAGTACGTGGGATCTACAAGTAGCTTTACCCTGGCACCAACCATTCTTCCATCTTCCTTTTTATATACCTCTTTCAACCCGGCTACTCAACAAGGCTTTTCAACACAACTTCCTTGGTACTTTGATCACACACTTCTTCACCTTTCTCCACCCCACACTTAAAGTGATGTGTGGTCCTCTGCGCACTCATAAATTCTCCAAAAATAGCAATAAGGTTATCGGTGCACCCAAGGTGCAAAACAAAACAACAACGTGAAAGGGAAACACAAGAAAGGGAAAAAGCATAAAGGAAACTTCTAAACTAACTAGAAAAACTACCTTATTTACAAACACCAAGAAGACTTATTTATAGTAGGGCTTCAGCCTACTGCCATTGAAGTGTCTAGGAAACTTTCATCCCATTTAGTGCTTGTAATTGGCACATGCCCTAAATCAAGGATGTACGAGATTGTGTAAGGACCCAACCAATGGACTTTCAACTTCCCAAGATGGCGCAAAAACTTAGAATCATATAATAACACCATCTTCCCAACCTCAAACTTCTTGTTTCTAATATGGTGATCATGCCAAGCCTTTTGCTTTGCCTTTTCCGTTGTTTGGCTCCATCGGGCAAGTGATCATCTCTCATCTAGTTTCATTAGCTCCTCAATTATTTCTTCCAACACTTGTTCATCAGCTAACCCTCTCTGCATGCTATTCACAGAGAAGGCAACATAAATTCAACTAGAAAAATAGCTTCATGCACCAAACACCAATTGAAAAGGTGTGGCTTTGTTTAGTCTTTTATACGTTGTCCTGTAAGCCCATAATATATGCCTGATACTTTGTCATCCCAATCAAGTCTTCCGACATCACAAATCTTGGTCAAGGTATGACTCAATATTTTTTGAATGCTTCCGTGGTTCCATTTTCTTGTGGGTGATAGGGCGTAGTCTTGTGATGAGCCACCATGAACTTAGATAACAGGATCCTCATGGTCTCATTCAAGAAATGTGTACCCCTATCACTGGTCAGACTCAAAGGGCATCCATACCTCATGATAATGTTTTCCCACAAGAACCTTGTTGTTGTTGCTACCATGTAATCTTTAGTTGGGGCTGCCTCTGCCCACCTTGTGAGATAATCTATGCAAGTGATGACATAATGTGACCCAGTCCTCATGTTGCTGTGTGCAATAGGTCCTACAAAGTCTATCACCCACTTTTCAAAAGGTTCCGCGCTAGGAATAGGGTGCAAAGGCATTTCATCTCTCCTTCCTGGTTTTCCAATGCGCTGACAATGGTCACACACTTTACAATAATCTCTGTAATCCTTGTATAAGGTTTCCCACCATAAACCTACCATTAATATCTTGCGTGGTGGCATCACCTGCATAATGCCCACCACACTTCCTCCGTGTGCTTCCTCCATGATGGCCAGGCAGGTGTTCATGCTCTAAGACACACCTACGCAAAACTTCATCATGTCCCAACTTGTATAAGTCTCCACTAATTAACATGTAGGGTGCGCACGTATGGCCAACTACTTTTTTTTCCAATGCCTTCATTCCATCCGGTGCCACACCTTCCTTTAAGAATACTGCAATCTCCTCTAAATCCAAGGGTGCATGCCGTAACCTAAATAGTTGCGCATCTAACATTACTTCCTCAATACTATGTGTCCTCCCCTGAATCAATTCTTGATAGATGATCAGGCCCATAGTTACTTTTCCAGGTTTTACTACAATGGTGAATTCAAACTCTTGAAACAACAACACCCATCGACAGATGTGCCCTTGCAAAATAGGCTTGTTTACTAAATACTTCAATGCCATGTGGTTGGTGTAAAACACAAAGGGTGTTGCCAGTAGATATTGTCAAAACTTGAAGAGCACGTAGATCATTGACAATGCCTCATGCGCTCGGTTGTGGTATAATTCTACTCTCTTGTGGTGTCAGCTTCCTACTTGCAAAATAGAGAGGATGATCAACAATCCCTTCACCTGGTTGTGCAAGCACTACTCCAATAATGGTCCCTGAGGCATCTACATGAACATGAAAGGGCTTGTCCCAAGAGGGAAACCATAAAATAGGCGTGGTAATAAGCCTATCTTTTAATGTATCAAATGCCCTTTGTTGTGCCTCTCCCCAATGGAAGGCACTTTTATGTCTAAGTAAATCCTCTAATGCATGGTGATCTTGGCATATCCCTTAATGAATTTTTGTAATAGCCCGTATGCCCAAGGAATCCATGCACTGCACTCTAGCTAGTAGGCTCCCTTAACCCCACAATAACTATAACTTTAGAGGATCTACCAACAAGCCCTCCTTACATATGATATGCCCCAATAAAGTCCCAAAGGGTGTAGAAAACACACATTTCTTAATGTTGAGGGATATCCTCAACTACCTACACCTCTCAAACATTAACCTCAAATTGTCACAATGGTCTTTAACTAGACCATATACTATCCAATCATCCAAATAGACCTGAAGAAACTTATGGATGAAGTCTTGGAATGCTTGCACCACTATGCGTGAAAAAAGACAAGCAGTGCATTCTTCAACCCAAAGGGCATGACCGTATATGCAAAACTTCCCCACTCGGTGGTGAAAGTTGTCTTCTCCTGGTCTTCCTTTGCAATCCGTGACTTGGTGGTACCCTGAAAATCCATCCGTAAAGGAGTAGATTTGTGCCCAATGACTCCTTCCAAAATTTCTTTAGTGAAGGGGGTCGGAAATGGATCAATGACACAAACTAGCATTCAATTCCCTATAATCCACACAAATCCTAATCCGCCCATCTTTTTTTGATGTTGATTACCATCGGACTTATCCACTCGATTCTTCCACTACCTCAATGATCCTAAAAGCTATCATTTTGTCTATCTCCTCCTTAACCTTCATGTGTAAATTGGGATTCATCCGGTAGGGCCTTTTCCTAACCGGTGCGCACCATCCTTCAACTTTATCTTCATTTCCCCAAGGAGTGGTGAATGCCTTTGAGCTCATGATACGTGTGGAAATAAATCCTCAAATTCATACAACAGATCAATGATTTTGATACTTCCTTCTCTATCCAGTAATCCCCAATAATAGCTTCCTTAGGTTCTTCTTCTAAACCGATGTTAACTTTCTTCATCTTTAAAGGCTCATGGTAGGCACGCATGCAATGAGCATCTACACTATCCACTACCTCATGCATCCCTACTATAGAATGGCTAACATCTAAGATTTTGATTCCTCTCCATCAATCACATATACCAACTTTCCCTTCTCTTTTTCCAAACACGTGCGCTCAAGCTGTAACTCTTCTATTTCCTCAACTTCTTCAAAGCATGCCACTACACCTGGTTCACCTAATAATTCCAACAACCTATCCTTCCATCCTAGCACTATCCCCCATGGTAAGGCACTTGATACCCTACAAGGCCTTATCAACCGATGGCTTGGTACTCCGATATTCAAAGGTTTGAATAAGGTCAGCCATGAGCTCTTGCCAATTCCTTGTCTAGCGGTGTGTTTCGAATGAATGTACCATGTGCACACACAACCTTGTAGTGTAGAATACAACTTGTGCACCTAGAGGGATGGTGGAAAAGCTTCCATGCCTTCTCTCTAGACCCATTCACACTCCTGGATATGGAAAGAGGTGGGCTCCTTCCCATGGTACCTTGATGATGGTGGGTACATTATTCTCCTAGAAAATCTGATAGAGAGAGCAATTCTTACCTCACACCATTCTAAAAGTATCTCCTGATGTGTGGCCCACCACCAAGCTACTGTGCCAAGCAAGAAATACATAACTTAACATCTCCTCCATTCCTTCTCATCCTTCCACTGAGCTTCTACCTCCTGCAAAAAGATCTCAGGGAAGGCTCCTCCTGAATACTTGGGCAGTTCTTTTCCTCCAAGGTGCCTAACCATGCGCACCTTTATTACCTTGGTCACCGAACCTCTCAACTACCATCCCATTAATTCATAAGTTCCATGCACCCAATTGTCACATGCCAGATTGGTGGTATCACTCACTGACTGAGCATCTTCAAACTGGATAACCCCGTTAGTAGGGTGTATCATCTCAGGGTCTCTGATTGAGCACATAAATCTTATCCAGAACTTCTTCTCCCAATGGTTCAATATAGGGTGTCAATTTCCATCAACCAGAGGTATAATGACCCATTCCTCCTTATTCTTGAAGTTGATGTACCCTTTGTTGAACCGAAGGTTTGACATTATTCTTGTAACACCAAGGGCGCCCAAGTAGTGCTGGGAAATTGTCCGCCTCGTGAGCCAAGACTTTGAAGTCCCCAGTAAACTTGGCTCCCTGGATAGTAATAGTTGCATCCTTCAAGACACCGATGGGCATTGCCTTAGTTTTTTTTGCCATATACAACACATTCGAAGATGGTTGTAATGTAGGTCTCCCCATCTGATGCCATGCATCCAAAGTCAGAACATTAACCTCCACACTATGTGTTAATGAGGATATTTCTGAGGAGCCATCCATCTACAACTGCATTCAACAATGTAATCTCCTTGTCATAGTCAAGGCTGTGAGGGGGAAGGTTCACGTGCAAGACCTGTCTCTTGTGCTCTTCTCCGTGTGTGGTACCTTCTCTCTCAACCAGGATCCTAACAAAGGAATGATGTTCTCCTGCCTTAGCATTTTACACACCTCCTTGACCTCATCCAGGTCATCCTTTTGCACCTCGACTCTCCTTCCTTGTTCCTCCTTCCTGGATTACTCCTTTAGACACTGGATCTCCCCTTGTAAGCTTTGAATAACATCCATGGTGTCTGATATATCTCCTTCTGATGCGTGGGGTCTGGATATTTTCCATGAATGACCTCCTCCCTTATAACCAAGGTCTTCTATCTTGGTACCTCTCTTGCACGTGCATGGCTTTATGCCCTTGTTGTTACCAAGACAAGCTCCAAACCTTCATCCCGTGTTACCCGAGGCATCCACTATATGTCTTCCTTCTTAATACTGACCATGCAACACCCTTGTCCTTTCCGGTGCTGCTGATTCATATGCTCAAATAATTTGGGCACTCCTCATACTTATGCTTCTTTCCACACCATGAGCACTATAACAGGTCTGGGCACTCACGCTTGTAATGTTCTGTAGATCCATAGTTGAAACATGTTCCACATGGGAACTCACTCCTTCCTCCTCCATGGTTACCTCGACCATGGAATCCTCCTCGAAAACCTCTTCCATGCGTGCCTCCATCTATGCACTCCTCATAATGGTGATCATCATTTTTAGAACCACTAGCAATGCTGGTCTGGTGCACCCCATGATCAATGGCCTCATGGATCTGATCAATGAGCCTACAGTCCTTAGTATCATGGGTTGTGGAGGTGTAAATTTTGCAATAACAAGATACATTCTTCTTGATCGCGCTGCTGCAAGCAAGGGACATCTACTTGCATCATGGTCCCCATGATAGATCTCAATCTATCACAAAGGCATACCATCCTCAGGGAAATTATCCTTAACGTGCCCCTCTATTTCACAATCTATGCACCACAAACCACTACGAGTCTCATGGACTGAGTTCACAGATAATTTTTCCAACTGTTTGGCCATAGCAAGCAATCTGAGCCTCCAAGAATGGGCTAATGCCAAGTATCAATACTACCAATAGCCTTGGTGTGCAAGGCAGCTTCCAATGCTTCACGTGGGTCTGTAAAAGTCTTATGAGACAAGGCCCTTCTAAAAGGGGTGATCAATCCTCCAACAAACCACTGTGCATGCTGAGAAGGATGGATATCATATGATAATTTAGACAAGAGAGTTTTAAAGTGTGCATCATACTCCCACACACTCTCTGCCATTCCTTGTTAAATCTCCTTCAAAGTGCTAATGATTTTCTGCTCAAACTCAAGAATGTGGAACTCTACCAAGAATGCATTCTTTAAGGTAGTATAGTCCACCACCATTTGATGAGGGTCATACTTTCTATACCAGCTATGCACGTGCCTTGCAATGTGGTCACAAACTGACTAGCCTTTCATTTTGGTGTTGTGATACCCTTCACGTGCCATAACAGCTCACATTTGTGAACATGTTCCACTGCATCCTCAATGCCCCTGTAATCTGGAAAATGCAGAGACATTTCAAAGAATACTTGAGGTGGTGGCTAGGGTCCCTATCCTCCGAGCTTGATCCTTGGTTCCCACCGAGTGTTTCCTCCACCACCTGATCCACCAAGTCCACCGGGTCCTGTGCCTCCAGAGCCACTAGATCCACTGAACCACTAGGTCCAATAGGGCTGTAGGAGCTATGCCAAGCACCCCCATGGTCCCACTGAATTGTGTGCCGATGGTCTGTGATAGCACCCCACTACCACTACTTTGTCCCACGCCACTCCCTGATGCGAGACCAAAAGCTTGTATACTTTACCCCTTGTCCAAAGACTCCTCCAAATACTAGAATATGTGTAGCCATAGAAGAAGGAACTGAAAAATTATACCTCCTAGGCATGGATCTATCTCTTCCACTGATATCAATTGGGTCAATAACACTTCTTCCTGGATCAGGAAAACCAAGCGCCAGGGCTCGGTCACTGGGTGGGTTCAGATATGTGCCAATGACTCTCCTTTCTCCATGTGACAAACTCTCACCAAAAGCCGAAGGGGTCTCCCTCACGCGCTTGCCAAGATGGGGTATCACAGATTGTTCAGGTTCCACATCCTCTGCATGAACCTCAACTCCTTCCCCAACGCTCATCTCCATAGATCCATCACACTAGCAACTTCACATCATCTAAGCAATCTCCCTTTCACGTGCTTCACTATACTTGAGCCGTATTTCTTCCCTCTCCTTTTCTGTCATGATATCTGCCATCTTCCTCCACCCAAGCTCCCTTACCAACACTTAGAATGGTTTATCCACCATTGGGAAAGCCTCTAAACTCATGGTAACCATCAATATCTTCATAGCTAGAGGAATAACACGTAGAAACATTCCTCTAGGTTCTCGTAGAAATTCAAACTCAACAACCTCTGACAAGAATACATGGAAATGGTGTATTCCAGAGTGTAACTAGTCAAGTACTCCTCTCCACCAATGATCTACAACATGGGTCCATGTCAGATCTACATCCTACAACCTTTGGTAGTCTTCTTGGTCCATACATGTGATCCATAATGCCAACTTGATCTAGATGTATAGGTTGAAAGCCATTCATATAGTTCTACTGGGAAGCAGTAGAAGAAGGTCTCATATAGATCATGGTAGAGGTTCTCTTCTACCCATCTATGTGTATTAAACTTAGGTCTAGTGTTGTATCTCGAGAAAATTCATCCTCCATGCTCTTGAACCACGATTCAACATTTTCCAATGTCAACCGCTCTATCATTACTCATTACACAAATCATGATGTATGTTATATCCCACTACAACTTCAAAAAGAGGTCCTAGCAATGGAACCAAGATGTAGTCATTTTTACCCCATTATAAAAGGAAGGAACCCCATGCGCACCGGCCTATCACCCAACAGAAGCTGAGCACTCACCCGAGGCACGCATGGGTACCGAGTCTCTTTTATGTGAGTTTAGCGGGAAGCATCATCTATGATTAGTGTAAGAGTTTTTAGGAGGGAAGTTAAGACAAACAAGAACCATAGGGCTTAAACATCCTCTAGATCCTTGTAGTCACTTCAGACCAAGTACTTTAATAGAATCCAGAACATGCATTATGACAGAAAGAATTATACAAGCATTCATACATAGCATGAAAGGAAAGAGAACTCATATGAGAGAAATGTGCATTAAAACCATTGATATCCATGTCTATATATAACAAGTAACCTCATTATATTCATTGATTCATTACAGAGAGTCACAGAGAGTAGACCGCAGTCATGCATATCACTGGACGTATGTAACTAAGCTAACAAAAAAAGAAAAATTACAACTCCATGCTTAGTGCATTCTTTCCTGAATACAAATATCCCCTCACAAGTAATTTTGCAGAGCTCCACTCACTCTCTAACCCGCTATACCTCATACTTCTAGATATTTTCTCCCCCTTTCTTTACTCCATAGGCACTTATATTTATAATTCTCTCCTGCCAACTCACAGCACCCCAACTCAAGTGTCGAATGTGGTCCTTTATGCGAGCATGCTCCTCCAAGCTTGAGCTTTCCACTCCATCTCATGATGATCTTCTAGAAGATTCCAAGTGCTCTTTCTGGGCTAATGTGGTCCTTTATGTTCTAGCATGCCGATCCTCTTTCACACGGCGTGAGCTATTTTTTCCACTCCATCTCATGACCTTTTCATGATTGAGCTATTACTACTCCCATAGATGTCCCCGAGGCATCAACATGCACATGGAAAGGCTTATCCCAAGAAGGAAAACATAATATGGGTGCAGTGACAAGCCTATCCTTCAAAGTGTCAAATTCCCTCACCGTGCCTCTCCCAGGTGAAAGGCACTCTTTTGTTTTAGCAATTCCTCTAAAGGCGCGCAGTGATCTTGGCATACCCCTTGATGAATTTCCTATAGTACCCCGTATGGCCAAGGAATCCACACACTAAAATTTGACTAGTAGGATCCCCTAATCCCACAATAACTGCAACTTTGGTGGGATCCACTAGTAAGCCTTCCTTACATATAATATGTCCTAATAGGGTTCCAAATGGAGTAACAAAGATGCATTTCTTGATGTTGAGAGATATCCTCAATTGCCGACATCTCTCAAACATTAGCCTCAAATTTTCACAATGGTCTTTTACCAACCCATATACAATCCATTCATCCACGTAAACTTGAAGAAATTTATGGATGAAGTCCTAAAATTCTTGTACCACGATGTGCGAGAACACAACAGGCACATTCTTCAATCCAAAAGGCATAACCGTGTAGGTAAAACTTCCCCATTTAGTGGTGAAAGTTGTCTTTCTCTAGTCTTCCTTTGCAATTTTGACTTGGTGATACCCTGAGAACCCATCCGTGAAAGAGTAGACTTTGCACCCGGCTACTCCCTCCAAAATCTCTTCAGTAAAGGAGGTTGGGAAAGGATCGATGACACATATTGCATTCAAGTCCTTATAGTCAACAGAACCTTATTCTTCCATCCTTCTTAATACTAATGACCATTGGGCTTATCCATTCGATTCTTCCACAACCTTAATGATACTAGATGTTATCATCTTGTCTATTTCTTCCTTTACCCATACACGTAGATTCAAATTCATCGATAAGGCCTCTTCTAAATTGGGTGCGCACCTTCCTTAAACTTGATCTTCATCTCCCCAAATGAATGGTGGATGCATTTGAGTTCATGGTATCCACAAGGGAATAAATCTTGGAACTTTTGTAATAGATCAATGACCTTTGAAACTTATTTTTCCGACCAATAGTCCCCAATGATAACTTCCTTAGGTTTTGTCTTTGTCCTAATGTTAACCTTCTTTATTTTCAAGGGCTCATGGTAGGCACATGCTCACTCATCAGTGCTATCTATGAATTTGCGCATACCTTCAGAATGGTTAACATCCAAACTTTCCATCTCTTCATCGTCTACTACATAGACCATTTTTCCTTTTTATTTTTCCATACATGCACGCTCAAGCTATACTTCCTCTTATTCTTCTTCATTGAGGCACATCTCCAAATAAGGCTCACCCAAAAATTACAATTGCCTATCTTCTGCCATAGCACTATCTACCATTGTAAGGCACTTTATTTCTTACAACACCTTATCCATTGATGGCTTTGTACTCCTATACTCAAAAGCTTGAATGAGATCAGCCACCAACTCTTGCCAATTACCTATTTGACGATGCTTATCTGAATGAGTATACCATGCATGTACACAACCTTGTAAGGTGGAATACAACTTATGTACCCATAACAAAGGTGGAAATGCTTCTGTGCTTCCCATGCAAGCCATCTCACATGCTTGGATATGAAATGAGGTGGTTTCTTTACCACGGTAATCTTAGATCATAGTGGGTGCGTTTCTCTGGAGAAACTTAGAGAAAATGCTACTCTTACCTCATGCCATTCTAGGATGCTCTCCCAATGTGTATCCCACCGGTTTGTTGTAGTTTTGAGCAGGTTATAACTAAGCATTCCCCTTCTTTCATCCTCATTCTTCCACTGAACCTCCATTTCCCACAAGAAGACTTCAGGGTATGCCCCTCCAAAGTAACATAGCAAATTCTTTCCTCCTAGGTGCTTTACCAAATGTACCTTTGATACCCTTATTCTGAGATCCTCTTAGTTGTCACCAATAACCTCATAAGTCCCATATGCTTAATCGTGACATGTCATGTTAGTGGTATCACTCAAGGACTGAGCATCTTCAAACTAGATAACTCCCTCCGTGGGATAAATTATCTCTAGATCTCTGATGGAGCACACATAGATTCTTTCGAGGACTTCCTCTATGAAGGGATCAGTATAGGGTATGGCCTCCCCATCTGTCAAAGGGACAATCACACTTTTTTCCTTGTTCTCAAAACTGATATACCCCTTGTTAAACTGTAGGTTGACATTGTTCTTATAACACCAAGGGCACCCAAGTAATGCTTGGAAATTATCTACCTCGATGAGTGCCAAGACTTCAAAGTCCCCAGTAAACTTGGACCCTTGAATGGTGATATCGCATCCTTTAATCCTATGGGAATTTCCTTTGTCTTTTTTTCCATATAGAACACATTCGAAGATGGTTGTAGCGTGGGTCTTCCCATTTGATGCCATGCATTTAAGGTAATAAAATTGACCTTCACTCCCATGTTGATGAGGATATTACTTAGAATCCATCCATCAATAAATGTATTTAATGTAATCTCCTTATCATAGTCAAGGATGTGAGGAGGAAGGTTTTCATGCAAAACCTACCTTTTGCGCTCTGCTCCGGCACGTGGTACCTTCTCCCTCAGCCATTCTCCTAGCAAGGGAATAATATTCTCTTGCCTTAAAATCCTACATACTTCCTTGACCTCATCTAGGTCATCCTTTGGAGCCTCAACATTCTTCCTTTTCTCCAACTACTTTGATTGCTCCTTTAGACATTGGATCTCCCCTTGCAAACTCCGAATCACATCCATAGTCTCTTGATACACCTCCTTTTGATGAGTAGGATCTGGATACTTTCCATGTACCACTTCCTCTTTTGAAACCAGTGTCCTTTGTCTTGGCATTTCCTTGGTGCATGTGGCCTTGTCTCATGTCATCACCAATACAGGTTCTCTTGTCATCACCAATACACGCTATTCTTGGCATCGACTGTGAATCAGCCTTCTTGGTGCTCACCATCCTAGTGCATTTTTATTTCCGGTTTACGGTTAATATGTTCATAAATATCTTGAAACTCTTCGTACTTATGTTTATTCCCACACCATGAGCATTGCAATAGATTAGGAAACTCACACTTGTAATGCTCTATAGATCCATAGTTGTAATAAGTTCCTCATTGGAATTCAATTCATCCTCCGCCATTATTACTGCGACCACAAAATACTCCATGAAAACCTCTTCCATGTGCTCCTCCATATGCACATCCTTCATAACGATGATCATCATCCTTGGAACTGACTTGTAAGACTAGTCTGGCACACACCAAGATCAATAACATCATGAATCTAGTCAATCATCCCTTGAAATCCTTGGTATCATGGGTCGTAGAGGTAAAAATATTGCAATAGTAAGAAACATTCTTGCGGATTGCATGCTATAGTAGAGGACACCTACTTACATCATGATCCCCATGGAAAATTTCATAGTCTACCACCATAGTGCATACCAAATTCCAAGGGAAACTATCCTTTGCATGCCCTTCCACTTCACATTTTATACACCAAAGCCCACTACAAACCTCATGCACTGAGTTTGTAGACAACTTCTCCAACTACTTGGCCATTGCAGTAATTTGAGCCTCCAAAAAGGGATAACACTAATATTAATGCTCCCAATAGCCTCAAGCACATAGGGAACTTACAATGCCTCATGCGAGTGCTGAAAGTTTTTTTGATAGAGCCCTTATAAATAGTTTTATCAATCCTCTAACAAACCATTGATCATGTTGAGAAGGATGAATGTCATAGGATAGTTTTGACAAGAGAGTCTTGAACCATGCATCATACTCCCACACACTCTCTCTGTCATTCCTTGTTAGATCTCCTTCAGGGTGTTGATGCTCTTCTGCTCAAATTCAAGGATATGGAATTTCTGCTAGGAAGGCATTCTTCAATGCACGGTTTAGTTTATTCTACCACCATTTGATGGGTGTCATACTTTTGGTACTAGCTATGTGCGCTCTTACAATGTTGTTGCAAACCCGACTTGCCCTCCACTCTAGGGTAGTGATCCCTTTCATGCACCATATTAATTAACACTTATGCATATGTTCTATAGTATATTCAATACCTTTGTATTCTAGTAAGTACAATGACATCTCAAAGAAATCTTATAGAGGTGGTTTGAGACCCTTGTCCTCCTGATCTAGAGCCTTGGTTTCCTTTAGTGTTTCCTCCTCCACCAAATCTACTTTGGATCAACCAGGTCTTCTCCTCCTAACCCATTGGATCCTCTAGATCTAATAGGTCCACCAGGTACCTCATCCCTTATACCACCAAATCCACATCTTGCAGCCGAGGAAAATGGCCTCGAAGTGGTCGCACCTAGTGTTCCCAATGTTCCATTGAATTACGTGCCGATGGTTTGTGATATTTCCCCACTACCAGTTGTGTGTCCCATGTCACTCCCAGATGTGATACCCAAACCTTACGTACTTACACCTTGTCCAAAAACTCCTCCAAATACCAGAATGTTTTACACAACCATGGATGTTACAACAAGAAATTATATCTCTTGGGCATAGATCGATTACTCCCACCAATACCAATTGGGTTAACAATACTTATCACTTGATGCGGAAAACCAAGTGCTAGGGTTTGTTTTCGGGTGGGTTCGGATGCACGTTGATGGATCTTTTTTTCTTCATGTGATGAAATCTCATCGAGAAGATGAATGGGATTCTATCCCATGCTTTCCAAGATGGGGTAGAATAGACTACTAATTCCACATCATCTACATGAACCTGAACTCCTTCTTGTAGTTACGCCTCTATAGATCCATCAAACTTACAACCTCACATTGTCTAGTCATCTCCCTTTCACAAGCTTCACTATACTTGATTCATCTCTCCTCCCTTTCCTTTTCAGCCACAATGTCCACCATCTTCCTCCACCATAGCTTCCTCTCCCAACACTCAGAGAAGCTTAGTCACCATGGAAATGCCTCTAAAATTAGGGTAATGACCAAGATCTTCATAGCCAAAGGAATATCATGCAAAAATGTTCCTCTAGGCTCCCTTAGAAAATCAAACTCAACAACTTCTGGGCAAGAATACATAGAAATGACATATTCTAGAGTATAACTGGTCAGGACTCCTTTCCACTAGTGATCAACAACACACATCCGAATCGGATCTGTATCCTACATCATCTTATAATCATCTTGGGTCCATACACACAATCTATAGTACTAGCTTGATCTTGATGCATATTCTAAAAGCTATTCATATAGTTCTCTTTGGAAAACATCATAATAATGTCTCGTCAACTCATGGTACAGGTTCTCTTATACCCATCTACGTGCATCAAACTCAAGTCAAGTGTTGAATCTTTGAGAAAAATCATCCTCTCGTGTTATTGAACCATCCTTCAACACTATCCAAGGTCAGATGTTCTATCATCTTGCATCACAGTGACCAAGATGTGTCATTTCTCATTACGACTTTGAAAAGAGGTCTCAAGCAATGTAACCAAGACGTAGAAATTTTATATCCTTAGAAAAACAAGTATAATCCCATGTGTGTCGTCTTATCACCCAATAGGTGTTGGGTTCTCACCTAAGGCATACTCAAGTATCGAGCCCCTCCTTTAGATGAGTCTTATGAGAATACATCATCTATGACCAATATTTAAGTGTAAAAGAATGGAAAAGAACCATGCATCATTCTAAGAACCTAGGATGATTTATTATATTAATGCATCCATATATCAAACAACATATATAAATGATTCATAACATAGAGGAAATGCATTATATTTAAGCCCATGAACACATATATACATTAAAATAGGACCGTATATTCATATTGAGGAGTTCAATAACCACACTACATTCCCTTAGGCCATAATACACCCATATAATAATGCGGAGTAAGATCATATATCAAAACTAACCATGTCCTTTATATTACAAGGATAAACACATACCCATCCCTCTAAATATGCTATCACTCCTATATTTCCTCTAATCCCAACCCATAGAATCCTCCATGATATTTCTACGAAGCTTCACTTCTTTTCCGAACACTACTCTCTCCGAATCTCCTCTCTCTCTCTCTCTCCTACTACCCACACATCTCTATATATAGCTTTTCTACCTTCACCACCATGCCTTCTGAGGTAATAGATTGGTTGCCAAGTGTCCAAGTGGTCCTCCCATGGAGCATTTCTCCTTTGATCTGAGACCTCCACTCTTTTCAATGATGTCCTTTTGGAACCTTGCATCCCATGCATGGAATATTCCATTCTTGATCCTACAGCTTCCAGGATGGCACCTTATTCACTTTGCATGCTATTTGGGTCGCACTTTCCTTGTGTGCTATCTAGAACTCTGAATATGGCTAAGTCCCAACAATGTCTTGTCTTATGTGCATGTTGTGTGTTTTGCTAAGCCCTCTTTAGAAACCCCGTCGCACGTGCATTGAACCCACGTGCCCTTCTTCAAATAGGTCCAGGGAACCCACGCATCCTCTTGTACTTAGCTAATATTCTGGTGCCCAACAACTTTGTAAAAAGGGTTTTGAAATGTGCATCATACTCTTGAACACTCTCAGTTGTACTTTGTTTGATGTCCTTCGGTGCATTGATTCTCTTCTTCTTAAAATAAGGTATATAGAATTCCAGTAAGAAAGCATCACACAACGCAATATAGTCCACACAAGTTTGGTTTAGATCATATTTCCTATATCAACTATGTGCATTTCCTTGCAATGTAATTGCAAAATGGCTTGCCTTACGCTCTAGAGTTGTAATATATTTTGTGAGCCATAGTATTTCATGCATATGCACATGCTCAGCTGCATCTTCTATGCCTCTATATTTTGGGAGATGAAGAGACATCTCCATAAATATTTTTGGGGTTGGTGTGGTCTATGCCCACCAGATCCAAAACCTGTATTACCTTCTATTTTTCTTACACCCCCAAAATCACCAGATCCTTTTGATCCTCCCCATGTAGTGGGAAATGGGCCAAAGGAATCAATTCATTGTGCTCCAATAGTTGTGCTAAAATTGAATCCCATGGTCTTCGAAGTAGTACTAATTCAAGATGTGATTCCAACATTTTATGCACCCACATTCTGTGTTTATGACGTGCGAGAAAACATACCCCCAACTGGACCTCCAAATAACACGAGATGATGATTACACTGCAATAGATGAATAAGCTACCTGTTTAACTCTTGAACTTGACTCCAAATTAACTCTAGTTATTGTCACACTAATGTCCATAGTAGCTTGCTTGCTTATGTTAACTGTCATAGAAATTGGAAAACCAAGCGTAAGGGCTAGGTCTCTAGGTAAGATCAGATGCACACCCACGGTCCTCAATCTTTCTTCAAACATAGCTTCATCATAAATGAAAGAGGGTTATCTACCATGCTTTCCCAAATGGGGGAGTTCTAGGTGCTTTGGGTACATGTCTTCTACATGAGACCCAAATCCTTCATGAGCCATCTCCCTCGCAAGATCATTCTTTCTACAATTTCTATCTCGCTTCTCTAAATCCTTCTCGCATGCTTCATAAAACTTAAGCCACCTTTCTTCTCTCTATCTTTCTGCCGCTAGGTCTTCCATCCTTCACCAATCCTACTTTTTCCTCATGCACATTGGGGTTTAACTAGCCATAAGATGTTGTTCTAAATCCATGGTCACAATCAAGATCTTAATCACTAAAGGAATATTGTGCAAATAAAATCCTCTAGGTTTATGCATGAACTAGAACTCAACAACCTCTAGAGAGGAATAAGTATAAACTACGTGCTCCAAAAATAACTATTTTGAAAACCACTCCACCAATGATCTATAATGCACGTCCAAGACATATCTACATCATAAAAATCCTAAAAGTATTCCTGCATCCAAACAAGTGTGTGAAACCTCCAATTTCTTTTTGATGCGTAAGCCACCAACCACTCGTAAAGCTCTATAGGGAAAATGGTGAATAACGTCTCGTAGAGACCGTGATACAGATTATGTTCAACCAATGTGTGTGTATCAAAATTAGGTCCAATGCTAAATATGTGAGCATAATCTTCCTTTTAATTTTTTAACCACTCTTCAATGTTGGCCAAGGTCAACTAGTACGTCTTCATCATGTAAAATCATGAAAAACAACTAAAAAATAGGTCGAACAATGGAACCAAAATGCAGCCTAGTTTTTATCACCAAAACCCAAGGCACGCTGATACATCACTCAACCTAAAATGAGTGCTCACTCAAATCTCTCAAGGGTACTAGGTCCCTCTTTATGGCAGCTTTCTCAAGAAGTTAGCATGATGATACAAATATTCTAGATCCATAACAAATAACTAAGTATATTGCAGTGCATAAACCAGATCTAGATCTCAATCATAAACAAGATTAACTCATACTAGAATCAAGATTAACATCACCATGTAAGAATCATTAACATATGTGTCAACAATCAATATCCAGCCACAAATATCCATTATAGTAATTGCTGTAAAAAACATAAGCTTCATACATACATAATATTTTCATCATAAGTCATGCGCACCCATAAATCAACAACATAACACTAACAAAACATGGTCCTACTAAACAATGTAAATCAATACATATTTAAAGGTAGTGGGGACTTTCCCTTCACCACCCATGCACCTTTCAAAAATAGGCTAAATTTTATTAATAGCCATGCGCCCTTACATGATAAATACAAAAGCATGCAAGATCACTAGTAATAGACTATCCAATAATACAACTACAGTCTATTCCTATTAATAGCCTCAAAACTATGCATAGCGCTTGATATTCTAATTTTCTAAAACAATCTTTGCATTCTCTTCAATTCTTCTACAAAACATGTTCTACACTCCATGTCCAAAATTAGGCTCATATTACTAAATGGCTAAGTCTTGATTTCATGCTTTCTTGCGCGTGCCCTATTTCATTGTGTTTACAAGTGCATGCCCACATGCACGCCCTATGATTTTCATACTTAGGCATTTCGCCTAATCCTTCGAGATATATGATTTTCATACTTGATTTTATCTATGATGGGATGATAAAAATTGGATTATTAAGGAAAATGTGGAAATTCCCAACCAATGTCATGATATTATCCTAGGTGATTTAGGAAATTCCATTCATTCCCCTAGGTGATTTTAGGAGTTCATTCAAAATTTTAGGAGTTCATTGAAAATGTTATCTTTTGGCAGTATAGGGAAGGGCTATCGTTGGCCTTCCCGGATTGGATCAACCCCCTGGAGCAGAGAGAAGGGAAAAATTCAACACAGAGGTGAATGGAAGACCTTATAACATCATGGAAATGATTTTGGAAGGCTTTGGGAAGTTCTGAAAGACTTGGAGTAGTCTGAGTGAAAACAGGGTTCACAAGCCTAGGCAGTACATAGGCCTAAAACAACTGTTGGGCTTCAAACAAAGATTTGGGAGCTCGGATGGATTTAGAAGTAAAAAAAACATCTTAGAAAGAGGATTCCAAGACCTACATGATGGTGAAATAATATTTTTCACAACACCTTGGCGCATATGATTGGAAGATAGTTTTTCTCAGGTACAAGTGGAGTCCCAGATCAAAAATCTGATTTTTCAGGGATCATATGATCGAATAAAGACATGAGACCCACATAATTGGATTCAAAATTCCATTTCCAGTCAGGATCATATAAAATTTCACCAAGAAATTCCACCAGAAGCTCAAGTTATCTGCATTCCAAGTTACCCTCTCAAAGGCAGTTCAGGACTTAGTCATTTTTTCGAGAGGACACGTGTCAACACCAGAGCCTGGCGGGATTTCATGTCCCCACGTCCCTGAGGTCAGGTACATCACCCCTTGGAAAATTTCCCAGCCCTCATGTGACCCTTGGGACCCTCATATGACCTCCAGACCTGGCAGTTCAGCCCTCAAGTGCTTATTTGGAGCATGCATTCCCTGCCGTCGGATCGGTCGCCACGTGTCAGCTCCAGGACCACCGTGGAATTTGATGTACCTTATGCACCTGAGGTGGGGGACATCAGGCCTTGAAAATTCACCCAGCCCCTATGGGGAGTCTTCTGGACACCCATGTGACCTCATTTCAGCTCCCAGTGCTTTAAAGCAATTTTTTCCTCCTTCATCCCCTTCGTTGGATCTAGTGCCACGTGTGTCGCCATCTTGCTCATTGTGGAAGTTGATGTCCCTCACATCCCTGAGGTTAGGAACATCAAGCTTTGAAAAATGCACCCTAACCCTAATTGTGCATATCTTTTAAAATCTCCCAAGTGTCGCTTTCTTCATTTCTAACTTCTAAACATTTTTGTGCACTCCATTCCTCCATTTCTTCCTCTGCAACATTCTACCAGTCACTCCGCCATTGAAAATGCTCAGACCAGCTCAACCCAAGCACTAAAAAAAAACTCCCCATGGTGATTTTCAGGTCTCAGAAGGATCTTTCATCAAAACAAGAAGGAGAAACGAAGAGCAAGAAGGAGAGAACAATGAAAATCCCCATAGCCTAAAAATGAAGATCTAAAGAAATGTTGCAAACCGGTGCATGAAACAACAAACCATTTGCTGCTGTTCATTCCTCTATCCAAGACCATCAGAAAGACACCTTCAAACTCCCCCCATGTGATGACAGAGAGCAGCCACAATGAAGAAATCTCATTTTCGGCTCAACGAAGAAAGAAGTAAGATTTCCGTCAAACTAGTTGCCGGATTGAAGTAAGATCACACGTGAAGCACCAGAAGACAAAACCCACATCAAAAATATAAATTTCATTGTAAATGGAGGAGAAAACCAGACCTGCAATTTTCAGGTCCATTAATGGCTGCCGTACCCAGAAGCACTGCCAGTCGAAAATTAAAACTTTAAAATCTCCTGGATTATTAAGCGGGTGGGCCCGAAATTTTAGAGGGAGGATATTGGGAAAAACCCATATCAAAAAAACTTTTTTCCATGTCAATCCGACTCCCAGAGGAAAATTTCTAAAAATAGTAGGTCTACTACATAGGAACTGCTATTTTGGGAAAGTCATCGATAAAAGAACCTGCGAAGAAGACGAAGACATTGGAGGTAAACTACGACTGAAAATTCACCAGAACAGACATTGTTGGAAATTACTAAAAATAGTAAGTGGCCCCTCGAGCACCTGCTAAAAATAGAAATTTGATCCAAGAAGAAATGAGGAACATGGGGAGAAAGAGGAAAACTAAGCCGCAACATCTAGTTGAAGATCGAGGAATTGCTTTTCCACACTTACTAAAAATAGTAAGTTGCTTTTTCGAAGGGAGATATGAAGATGAAATGGATGGGTCAGAAGCCATCACAACCCTTTGCCTATGAGTATGATGTGGAAGACAATGATGTCTTGTACATGGACCCGAATGACCTTAAAATTCAAACTTCAAATGAGAAAATTTCTGAAATTTGAATAGCTATATAAGCCACATGTCTACAAACCATGGCTATTCCAGGAAATCCTCCTGTCGAAAGACCCGAATTTCTCTTCCACATCCAAGAAGATATCACTTCTGATTTGAGAGAAGCTATTTGGCATAACAGACAAAGTGCCAACCACTACTTCATTGCCATGAGAATCCTCGACCTTGAAGAAGAACGCGTTGTTGAATTGGAGAGGCAAAGACAAATTCCAGCACCACAAAGGTGAGCATAGATTTCCAAGCTGGTGGATAGAAGGTACACCCAAAACAGAGGCAAGGAGGACAAACCAACCCCATTTTGAAGAACTTCAAAGAAGACAAGAGCTGCTCAAATTCAGAGGCCTCCCCTTCGTCAAGCAACCGGTCACGTTGAGAACCTGAGTGTTGCTAATCCTTTGGATGGTGAATTTCCATACATCAACGAGAACCTAGAAAATTTCACTGACGTAGAAACCGAAGAAGAAGTTAGAGAAAGAGAAGCAAGAGTGGAAGAGGAAATAAGGGCTCAACTTGATGAAATCAAAAGACTTCAAGCCGAGGTAGATGAAAGAGAAGCAACAGAAACCACAAGTGAACAAGGAGTATATGACTCATGATCTAATATTCGAGCCACTTCAAGAGGTCCCGCATGTTGTTGACTCCAACTCTCCTCTCATTCAGGATTTTCCTCCTCCATCAGGACAAAGAATGGTTGATGCGCCCATCATTGAGCCTGAAACCGATGAGATGTTTCCGTGGATGCGGGAAACGATCATCCTCGACACTCACATGGTGCAACAAGTAGTAGCTCCCGATATATCAGCAATTGTCGCATGATGGCAAGGAATAAAGAATACAAAGAGAAGATCGAGGGACTAGAGGAGCAAGTGTGAACTCTTTCATCTTATGTGCAACACTTGGTGGAACCAAGCACTATAACACTTCCTATTGAGAAAGTGGTACCCATCAGCAGCTTCGATCCAGAATCCATCAAGAAGAATGCACGAGTTCATGATGCAGGGCCGAGAAAATAAGGAATGGATCGATTCAATCTCTGAAAAAGGGAAGTCAACACTTCAAGAGGTGGTCAAGCTCTTTGCATACATGTGTGCCCCACAAAAGTAACACGAGCACTCAAAAAGAAGTGGAGAACAGTCAGAGAATGGAGCCAGGTCCACTGCAACAACTCTTCCTTCATCATAATTCTTCTTCTTCTTCTTCTTCCTCTTCTTTCTCTCTCTCTTCAATGTTATATTTTTGCGTTGAGGGTTGCACCTTTTAATATGACTTAAGTGACTTTAGAAATATAATGTAAATTAAGTCACCTTGCTATTATAAGAGGGACTTAAATATTTAAAGTGGAATACGAACAAGTCTTAAGTCATATGAAGGTATTCAAAAGGTCATGAGGTAGATGAAGAGTCATATTCTATTCTATAAATTGTAAAGCCATTCCCATTTCAAAGGGTTGGTGATTGATCTTGTAGACTCAAGAGTGCATTCTACCTTGAGAGAAAGCAAAGGAGATAGCCATTTTCTTCTACTCTCTTCCCCTCTCAAATTTCTTCCATTCCTACACTATGTACAACTTTTGTTCAAGCATCAATACAAGAAGAAGGAGTTTCTAGCTTTCTTTGACCAAGGGATTTCATGACACTTTGTTCTCATCAAATTCTATTTGGTCTTGTTGTCATTTACAGGGTTGTTTCTTCTCATAAATGCATGTGATGAAGTTTCTAACTAGTGTGTGTGTAGGAATCTGATTTTCTACCTGCAGCATTAGTTCTCCTACCTCCATTCTCACTCCCTTTCCCACTTCCAGACAAAGTCATCTCTTGCAGGTATATGCAAGCATTTTCCGTAGGGTCAGTGGAGTGCCCCTGTTGGATCCCCGGTCGAAAGGCCACCACAGAAATCCACCTTTTCATGCATGCATGCACATATGGCAGCTGCACCGGTTAAGTAGAGGGACTTAGATTCCCAGAGCATTGGCAAGAAATCCACAAGTTTGTCCACCCGAAAATTTTCTCGCCAACAGTTTTTGGCACCCACCGTGGGGTAGATTTAGTCAGCATCTACACCCAAAATACGACCGCAAGGTCCCAAAAATTCAAAAAAAAAAATCAAATATTGAAAAAATCATAAAAGAGAGTTCAAGAAAGTCCATTTCGAAAGATACACTACTGATTTCTGCACGTGACTTTTCACATTCCATAGTGGCCTTTCGTATTCCGACTGCAAAAGCTTCCAAAAGTTGGCTGAAGGAAGATACACCAGGTTGAGAAGGTCGAGAGGTGTTGCTGATTTCAATTTGAAGCTTCACAAAATCTGCAAGAATGAATTAGAGATAATCCATATTTCTTCTCTCAAGCCTCCTCTTCATCTGGCTCTTCAAGAAGTTCACCTGGTAATCCTATCCAAAATCCTTCAAATTCTGCAATTTTTCAACAACCATTGAACATCGACTTCCCGGAAGAAGAAGAATTTGAAGAAGAATTCGTAGAAGCAAGAGCTGAAGTAGAAGAAGAAGAAACAATGGTGGATGAAGAAGAAATACCTCAACCCATTGTTCCATGGGGAAGGAATACAGCCCACTTGCTCTTGAACCCCCTCTTCACAATCTACCAACGGGTTCCCGCAAGAACTTTCCAAAGTTCAAAGGTGACAACACACAACATCTAAAAGAACACATCGCTGCTTTCACGACATCATGTGGAATTCTTGGTGTCCAACATGAAGATGTTGCTGTAAGATTGTTCGTGGAGTCCCTCCAAGAAAAAGTAGTAGAATGGTTTTACCTCCTACCTTCCCGGTCCATCACGGGTTGGAATGACATCAAGGATGCATTCGAAGAGAGATTTAAATCAACTGAAGATTGTCAAGACCTCTTGGTGCAGTTGGCTCAAATAAATAAAGGAGAAAATGAAACCATGAGAGACTTCGTGGCTCATTTTGAATGGTTGTTGCACAGGATACCTGAAGAGGATTCACCATCTGAAAACAATATCAAAAGATTCTTCATAAATGCTCAATCACCGGAGGTAGGATTTCTCCTATGAAGAGTTCAACCAAGGAACATTGTAGAAGCACAAAGGAGGGCCATTGAATTGGATGATGATCTCATCCTCTCTGGAAAGATCAAGAATCCATCAAAGGGCAAGGCCCAACATCCTGAAGATGAGAGAACTAATCCATCGCTGCAAAATTTGGTGAATGAGATGGCCTCTTTGAAGAGGGAATTATTTGAATGAGTTTCTTCTCAGAGAAGCAAACAAGAAATCAGATTGTAGGAGCACCCCAAAGACTTGCCTTGGAGGCCCCACCCGTGAATGTAAATTGCAGATTTCAAGAAAGTGAAGAAGAGCTTGAACAAGAAGGTGGTGATTTCCAAGAAAGTGATGAGTTTGAGAATGATACACAAATCAGGTTTTGTGAGTATTCTGGAGGTTATGAAGAAGATGAAGAAGATGCACCAAGTTTCTCATGTGCGGTATTCACTCATTCTCAGTCTGAGAAAAGAGCATCTCCCTCCACTGCTGCAAAAGAAAAGAAGGTTGATGATCCTCCTATGGTGACTCGAAAAATAAAATAATCAGTCGAGGATCCCCACTTCCATCTTCCATGAAGTCTGCATTGTTGGAGCCTGACCCTGCAACAAGTAAGAAGATGCCCGCAATCCCAAGTAAGCTTTCTGATGTCTCTTCCAAGTCTAAATCTAAATCTGCTCCTACAAAATCTAATACCTTGAAAGCTCCTAGTGTGTCTTTTAAAATACCCTCCATTCCTCAAACATCAAATCCTACTCCTAAACCTATCCAGACTCCAAAATCAGTCCCTTCACCCCCCTTGTCCACATCTGCTCCCTTTGACTTCATAGAATATGCAAACAAAGCCAAAGTGTAGATTACCGAAACCGAATATTTGCGGACTCACCCTGAACAATTTGAGAGGTTCATCCGATACATCAAGAGTGGTAGTCTAACACCCAATGTTGTAACTTCTAGTTCCAAAGGCATGCTACAAAACTCACCTACACCTCCCTCACAGAACATGCTTTCTCTGAGTGCATCAAAGACTGATAAAGTTGAACCTTTCTACGTCTCCCTTCTTGTTGGAGAATATGTACTAAACAATTACATAATAGATTCTGGTGCCTCAGACAACGTGATGCCTTTGAAGGTCGCCAAGGCTCTTAAACTTACAATGACTCCACCTAGTGGCTCTTGTTACTCTTTGGAATAAAAAAAGGTCTCACTTGTAGGGAAGGTTAAAGATGCACAGGTGGCTCTCGCAGATTTCCAGACAAGAAAGTTTCAAGTGATGATTTTGGTAGTAGACATCCCAGCCTCATTTGGAATGTTGTTGAGTAGAAATTTTTCCGAGAGTTGGGAGGAAAATTTAGATGAATTGGTCTTTTGCAACCATACCAGTGAAGGGAGACATGGAGAAATTGCTTCCGAGAAGAAAATGAGGTACACTGTGCAAAAATCTAGAAGCCCAGAAGCTAACATTTTGTACCAAAATACCAGGTGGATGAATCACTTGGTGACAACCGAGGAGGAAGAAGATATTCCCACCTTGATAGGTCTAGACATGCCTTCCAGAGATATTTGGACTTTGAAGAAGCATTGAGGAGATTCGAGTTACAAGAGGGCAGCCCCGAATCGCCAAATGATGTAGACCGCGAGGAAGAGGAAATGGTTCTCGGTGATTTTCAAGAAGAAAAATCAGCCTATATGCTTTTCCAAGATGAGGAGTTATTCTCATTCCCATTTGGGGATGAAGATGATCTCTGTCAAGCCATCTATGGAGAGACAAAATCAGCTTGTGATGAGCCCGTGAAAGGTTTGAAAGAAATGTCTATACAAGGACTGCTAAGAGCCATGGAAGAAACAAAGGACCCTGAGATCAGTCTGGAACTTTTAATGCAAGCCATGAATATGGAAGATAAACATGAAGCTGATTTGGAAGCCTTAACTAATGTGAAGGTCAGCCATATTGAGATAAGGCAAGATGAGAAATATGATGTCCCTCTCAAGCCAATGGTTGGTGGATACAATGATGAAATTGAAGTATTTTCTTTCCCATTTGAAGATGAAGACTCTTTCTATGATGAAGAAATTGAAGCAAGGAGTTTGAAGACCTCTAAAGATGAAGCTCCTTTTGATGAAGGATCAGTAGAGTGCAGTGATTCTCGAGATGATGAGGTAATCCCTCCAGATAGTTTCTTTGAGTTGCAAGATAAAGATTCTTCAAAGGCGTACAAAGAGGGACTACAGGAAATGATGAAGCATTACTCGTGCAAGAAATCTTGGATGTAGTAGAAGTGGTGGAAGACCCTGAGCTGATTCTTGATCTCTTCACTCATGCCATGGGCATACAAGACAAGTATGAGGCCGCATCCAATCTTTCAGTCAGTACTCAAGCACCTCACAGTGAAGTAAAGGAAATGGATAAGTCTGAGGTTTCTCATGGAAGAGATGTCAATGAGCATAGACCGGGAAAGAAATTAACTCAGAAGGTTCAAGGAATTGGAATGAAAATCAGCATTGGGGCAGTGATGAGATGCTCGATGGAGAATCAGCTATATGGATAAACATGGAAGGAAACTGGCACGATGAAACCAATTTCAAAGAGCATGAAGACAATGGAGTTTCCAAGAAAGGACCTGAGCATCAAGAAGATCACATGGACTCACTCCTACCAAGTACACAGACAATTGTGAAAGCACCTGGCTTTCATAAGCAGCTGAGGAGGGGAGGATACTTTCTAGAACCCATCAACGGCTTCGCAGAACATCATCATTCGGTGTTGCCTCTTCAGGGGTAACTTTTGTGAAATAAAAAGTACTTTAGGAAAGTGGGTTGTCCCTCACCTTGTACCATAGGTGATTGATAGGTGTTTTTCCCTTTCCATTGTGTGTGTTTCCCTTCCTGTTGTGTGTCGTGTGTTTCCTTTGGTGTTTTTGTGTGTGTGTGTGTGTTTCCTTCTTCTAATCTTCCTTTCTTGAAGTTGTGCATGACTCGCAGGGCCCAATGGATAAGGCACTGGTCAACGAATTATATGGTCTAAAATTGAGATTCTAGATTCCCATGTCATGTCTTCATTGTGCTCAGTCCATGTCATGTCCCCAAGCTAGAGCCAGTTGTTGTCGTGAGAATGTGCAACAGGGAAATTGACAATTTCCAAGCACGACAACTATACCCCTATGCCAAAATTTTCATGTTTTATCATTCCTAAGAAACCCCGGATCTATTCAGTCAGTCCAAATGAATTCCCAACCAATGTCATGATATTATCCTAGGTGATTTAGGAAATTCCATTCATTCCCCCTAGGTGATTTTAGGAGTTCATTGAAAATGTTATCTTTTGGCAGTATAGGGAAGGGCTATTGTTGGCCTTCCGGGATTGGATCAACCCCTGGAGCAGAGAAGAAGGGCCAAATTCAACACATGGAGGTGAATGGAAGACCTTATAACATCATGGAAATGATTTTGGAAGGCTTTGGGAAGTTTTGAAAGACTTGGAGCAGTCTGAGTGAAAACAAGGTTCACAAGCCTAGGCAGTACATAGGCCTAAAAACATTGCTATTGGGCTTCAAACGAAGATTCCGGGAGCTCGGATGGATTTAGAAGTAAAAAAAAACATATTCAGAAATAGGATTCCAAGACCTACATGATGGTGAAATAATATTTTTCACAACACCTTGGCGCATATGATTGGAAGACAGTTTTTCTCAGGTACAAGTGGAGTCCAGATCAAAAATCTGATTTTTTAGGGATCATATGATCGAATAAAGACATGAGACCCACATAATTGGATTAAAAATTCCATTTCCAGTTAGGATCATATAAAATTTCACCAAGAAATTCCACCGGAAGCTCAAGTTATCTGCATTCCAAGTTACCCTCTCAAAGGTAGTTCAGGACTTAGTCATTTTTTCGAGAGGACACGTGTCAGCACCAGGAGCCTGGTGGGATTTCATGTCCCCCACGTCCCTGAGGTCAGGTACATCACCCCTTGGAAAATTCACCCAGCCCTCATGTGACCCTTGGGACCCTCATATGACCTCCAGACCTGGCAGTTCAAGCCCTCAAGTGCTTATTTGGAGCATGCATTCCCTGCCGTCGGATCGGTCGCCACGTGTCAGCTCCAGGACCACCGTGGAATTTGATGTACCTTATGCACCTGAGGTGGGGGACATCAGGCCTTGGAAAATTCACCCATCCCCTATGGGGAGTCTTTGGACACCCATGTGACCTCATTTCAGCTCCCAGTGCTTTAAAGCAATTTTTTCCTCCTTCATCCCCTGCCGTTGGATCTAGTGCCACGTGTCGCCATCTTGCTCATTGTGGAAGTTGATGTCCCTCACATCCCTGAGGTTAGGAACATAAAGCTTTGAAAAATTTCCCTAACCCTAATTGTGCATATCTTTTTAAAATCTCCCAAGTGTCGCTTTCTTCATTTCTAACTTCTAAACATTTTTGTGCACTCCATTCCTCCATTTCTTCCTCTGCAACATTCTACCATCACTCCGCCATTGCAAATGCTCAGACCAGCTCAACCCAAGCACTGAAAAAAACTCCCCATGGTGATTTTCAGGTCTCAGAAGGATCTTTCATCAAAACAAGAAGGAGAAACGAGAGAGAAGAAGAGAAGAAAGTGAAAATCCCCATAGCCTAAAAATGAAGATCTAAAGAAATGTTGCAAACCGGTGCATGAAAAAAAAACCATTTGCTTCTGTTCATTCCTCTATCCAAGACCATCAGAAATACACCTTCAAACTCCCCCTTGTGTGATAGAGCAGCCACAATGAAGAAATCTCATTTCCGGCTCAACGAAGAAAGAAGTAAGATTTCCCGTCAAACTAGTTGTCGGATTGAAGTAAGATCACACGTGAAGCACCAGAAGACAAAACCCACATCAAAAATATAAATTTCATTGTAAATGGAGGAGAAAACCAGACCTGCAATTTTAGGTCCATTAATGGTTGCCGTACCCAGAAGCACTGCCAGTCGAAAATTAAAACTTTAAAATCTCCTGGATTATTAAGCGGGCGGGCCCAAAATTTCAGAGGGAGGATATTGGGAAAAACCCATATCAAAAAAAACTTTGTTCCACATCAATCCGACTCCCAGAGGAAAAATTTCTAAAAATAGCAGGTCTACTACATAGGAACTGCTATTTTGGGAAAGTCATCGATAAAAGAACCTGCGAAGAAGACGAAGACATTGGAGGTAAACTACGACTGAAAATTCACCAGAACAGACATTGTTGGAAATTACTAAAAATAGTAAGTGGCCCCTCGAGCACCTGCTAAAAATAGAAATTTGATCTAGAAGAAATGAGGAACATGGGGAGAAAGAGGAAAACTAAGCCGCAACATCCAGTTGAAGATCGAGGAATTGCTTTTCCACACTTACTAAAAATAGTAAGTTGCTTTTTCGAAGGGAGATATGAAGATGAAATGGATGGGTCAGAAGCCGTCACAACCCTTTGCCTGTGAGTATGATGTGGAAGACAATGATGTCTTGTACATGGACCCGAATGACCTTAAAATTCAAACTTCAAATGAGAAAATTTCTGAAATTTGAATAGCTATATAAGCCACATGTCTACAAACCATGGCTATTCCGGGAAATCCTCCTGTCGAAAGACCCGAATTGCTCTTCCACATCCAAGAAGATATCACTTCTGATTTGAGAGAAGCTATTTGGCATAATAGACAAAGTGCCAACCACTACTTCATTGCCACGAGAATCCTCGACCTTGAAGAAGAACGTGTTGTTGAATTGGAGAGGCAAAGACAAATTCCAGCACCACAAAGGTGAGCATAGATTTCCAAGCTGGTGGATAGAAGGTACACCCAGCAACAGAGGCAAGGAGGACAAACCAACCCCATTTTGAAGAACTTCAAAGAAGACAAGAGCTGCTAGAATTTGAGGCCTCCCCTTCGTCAAGCAACCGGTCACGTTGAGAACCTGAGTGCTGCTAATCCTTTGGATGGTGAATTTCCATACATCAACGAGAACCTAGAAAATTTCACTGACGTAGAAACTGAAGAAGAAGTTAGAGAAAGAGAAGCAAGAGCAGAAGAGGAAATAAGGGCTCAACTTGACGAAATCGAAAGACTTCAAGCGAGAGGAGAAGAGAAAGAGAAAAAAAAAACCACAAGTGAACAAGGAGTATATGACTCATGATCTAATATTCGAGCCACTTCAAGAGGTCCCATGCATGTTGTTGACTCCAACTCTCCTCTCATTCAGGATTTTCCTCCTCCATCAGGACAAAGAATGGTTGATGCACCCATCATTGAGCCTGAAACCAATGAGATGTTTCCGTGGATGGGAAATGATCATCCTCGACACTCGCATGGTGCAACAAGTAGTAGCTCCCGATATATCAGCAATTGTCACATGATGGCAAGGAATAAAGAATACAAAGAGAAGATCGAGGGACTAGAGGAGCAAGTGTGAACTCTTTCATCTTATGTGCAACACTTGGTGGAACCAAGCACTATAACACTTCCTATTGAGAAAGTGGTACCCATCAGCAGCTTCGATCCGAATCCATCAGAAGAATGCATGAGTTCATGATGCAGGGCTGAGAAAATAAGGAATGGATCGATTCAATCTCTAAAAAAGGGAAGTCAACACTTCAAGAGGTGGTCAAGCTCTTTGCATACATGTGTGCCACCACCAACAGAACACGAGCACTCAAAAAAGAAGTGGAGAATAGTCAGAGAATGGAGCCAGGTCCACTGCAACAACTCTTCCTTCATCATAATTCTTCTTCTTCTTCTTCTTCTTCTTCTCTCTTCTCTCTCTCTCTTCAATGTTATATTTTTGTGTTGAGGGTTGCACCTTTTAATATGACTTAAGTGACTTTAGAAATATAATGTAAATTAAGTCACCTTGCTATTATAAGAGGGACTTAAATATTTAAAGTGGAATACGAATAGTCTTAAGTCATATGAAGGTATTCAAAAGGTCATGAGGTAGATGAAGAGTCATATTCTATTCTATAAATTGTAAAGCCATTCCCATTTCAAAGGGTTGGTGATTGATCTTGTAGACTCAAGAGTGCATTCTACCTTGAGAGAAAGCAAAGGAGATAGCCATTTTCTTCTACTCTCTTCCCCTCTCAAATTTCTTCCATTCCTACACTATGTACAACTTTTGTTCAAGCATCAATACAAGAAGAAGGAGTTTCTAGCTTTCTTTGACCAAGGGATTTCATGACACTTTGTTCTCATCAAATTCTATTTGGTCTTGTTGTCATTTATAGGGTTGTTTCTTCTCATAAATGCATGTGATGAAGTTTCTAACTAGTGTGTGTGTAGGAATCTGATTTTCTACCTGCAACATTAGTTCTCCTACCTCCATTCTCACTCCCTTTCCCACTTCCAGACAAAGTCATCTCTTGTAGGTATATGCAAGCATTTTCCGCAGGGTCAGTGGAGTGCCCCTGTTGGATCCCCGGTCGAAAGGCCACCACAAAAATTCACCTTTTCATGTGCATGCAAAAAAAAAATCAAATATTGAAAAAATCATAAAAGAGAGTTCAAGAAAGTCCATTTCGAAAGATACACTACTGATTTCTGCACGTGACTTTTCACATTCCATAGTGGCCTTTCGTATTCCAACTACAAAAGCTTCCAAAAGTTGGCTGAAGGAAGATACACCAGGTTGAGAAGGTCGAGAGGTGTTGCTGATTTCAATTTGAAGCTTCACAAAATCTGCAAGAATGAATTAGAGATAATCCATATTTCTTCTCTCAAGCCTCCTCTTCATCTGGCTCTTCAAGAAGTTCACCTAGTAATCCTATCCAAAATCCTTCAAATTCTGTAATTTTTCAACAACCATTGAACATCGACTTCCCGGAAGAAGAAGAATTTGAAGAAGAATTCATAGAAGCAAGAGCTAAAGAAGAAGAAGAAGAAACAATGGCGGATGAAGAAGAAATACCTCAACCCATTGTTCCATGGGGAAGGAATATAGGCCCACTTGCTCTTGAACCCCCTCTTCACAATCTACCAATGGGTTCCCGCAAGAACTTTCCAAAGTTCAAAGGTGACAACTCACAACATCCTAAAGAACACATTGCTGCTTTCATGACATCATGTGGAATTCTTGGTGTCAACATGAAGATGTTGCTGTAAGATTGTTCATGGAGTCCCTCCAAGAAAAAGCAGTAGAATGGTTCTACCTCCTACCTTCCCGATCCATCACGGGTTGGAATGACATCAAGGATGCATTCAAAGAGAGATTTAAATCAATTGAAGATTGTCAAGACCTCTTGGTGTAGTTAGCTCAAATAAATAAAGGAGAAAATGAAACCATGAGAGACTTTGTGGCATGTTTTGAACGGTTGCTGCGCAGGATACCTGAAGAGTATTCACCATTTGAAAACAATATCAAAAGATTCTTCATAAGCGTTCAATCACCGGAGGTAGGATTTCTCCTATGAAGATTTCAACCAAGGAACATTGTAGAAGCACAAAGGAGGGCCATTGAATTGGATGACGATCTCATCCTCTCTGGAAAGATCAAGAATCCATCAAAGGGCAAGGCCCAACATCCTGAAGATGAGAGAACTAATCCATCGCTGCAAAAGTTGGTGAATGAGATGGCCTCTTTGAAGAGGGAATTATTTGAACGAGTTTCTTCTCAGAGAAGCAATAGAAATCAGATTGTAGGAGCACCCCAAAGACTTGCCTTGGAGGCCCCACCCGTGAATGTAAATTGCAGATTTCAAGAAAGTGAAGAAGAGCTTGAACAAGAAGGTGGTGATTTCCAAGAAAGTGATGAGTTTGAGAATGATACACAAATCAGGTTTTGTGAGTATTTTGGAGGTTATGAAGAATATGAAGAAGATGCACCAAGTTTCTCATGCATGGTATTCACTCATTCTCAGTCTGAGAAAAGAGCATCTCCCTCCACTACTGCAAAAGAAAAGAAGGTTGATGATCCTCCTATGGTGACTCGAAAAATAAAATAATCAGTCGAGGATCCCCACTTCCATCTTCCATGAATTTTGCATTGTTGGAGCTTGACCCTATAGCAAGTAAGAAGGCTCCCTCAATCCCAAGTAAGTCTTCTAATGTCTCTTTCAAGTCTAAATCTAAATCTGCTCCTACAAAATCTAATTCCTTGAAAGCTCCTGGTGTGCCTTTCAAAATACCCTCCATTCCTCAAACATCAAATCCTACTCCTAAGCCTATCCAGACTCCAAAATCAGTCCCTTCACCCCCCTTATCCGCATCTACTCCTTTTGACTTCATAGAATATGCAAACAAGGCCAAAGTGCAGATTACTGAAACTAAATATTTGTGGACTCATCCTGAACAATTTGAGAGGTTTTCCAATACATCAGAAATGGTAGTCTAACACCCAATGATGTAGCTCATCATTCCAAAGGCATGCTACCAAACTCACCTACACCTCCCTCACAAAACATGTTTTCTCTGAGTGCATCAAAGACTGATAAAGTTGAACATTTCTACGTCTCCCTTCTTGTTGGAGAATATTTACTGAACAATTACATAATAGATTTTGGTGCCTCAGACAACGTGATGCCTTTGAAGGTCGCCAAGGCTCTTAAACTTACAATGACTCCACCTAGTGGCTCTTGTTATTCTTTGGAATAAAAAAAGGTCTCACTTATAGGGAAGGTTAAAGATGCACATGTGGCTCTTGTCAGATTTCCAGACAAGAAAGTTTCAGCGATGATTTTGGTAGTAGATATCCCAGCCTCATTCGGAATGTTGCTGAGTAGAAATTTCTGCCGAGATTTGGGAGGGAAAATTCAGATGAATTGGTCTTTTGCAACCATACCAGTGAAGGGAGACATGGAGAAATTGTTTCCTGAGAAGAAAATGAGGTACACTATGTAAAAATCTGGAAGCCCAGAAGCTAACATTTTGTACCAAAATACCAAGTGGATGAATCACTTGGTGACAACCAAGGAGGAAGAAGATATTCCCACCTTGATAGGTCTATACATGCCTTCCAAGAGATATTTGGACTTTTGATTAAGCATTGACGAGATTTGAGTTACAAGAGGGCAGCCCCGAATCACCAAATGATATAGACCGCGAGGAAGAGGAAATGGTTCTCGGTGATTTTCAAGAAGAAAAATCAGCCTATACGCTTTCCCAAGATGAGGAGTTATTCTCATTCCCATTTGGGGATGAAGATGATCTCTGTCAAGCCATCTATGGAGAGACAAAATCAGCTTGTGATGAGTGAATGTGAAAGGTTTGAAAGAAATAGACAACTTCAAACAATTGCTTAATTACCAAACAATGATCTACATAGTTAAATCCTTCTAACAAGCACACAAAAATTTCTCAACATCCTACAATATTTTCTCTTTGAACCATGGAAGAATATACCTATCCAATTGTTGATAAAACTGAAACCAAAGTTCTCATTCAGACAACCAACTTTTCTCAATAGTGAAAAGATCCTCATGGAGAATTTATTCTCCAATTTATACATTTAACATTTGAAAACGTATAAAATAAAGGTACTAAATTTTCTCTCTCAAAAGTAGTTAAAGGTTGAGGAGAAGCCAATTGTAAAATCTAGATGAAAATAGACCATCCACTAATGAGAGAAGAGATATGAGTATGTTTATATCACTTTTTCATATCAACATGGAAGAAAGAATTTTTCCCTAGAGATAAGCCAAACTTGACACAAAAGTGATCAAAGATAAATATAAAATGGATATCCATTAGGAAAAACACATGTACACCCATGGAATCAGAAGAATGGATGAAGAAGAGGCTACCATTTGTTAGTTAGACCAAGATTTCACCTTTGGATCGTTGTGAGAACTTTATATCTTTAACCTTTAATAATTTCATTCATCCAATTAATTCTTGTAGGCCATAGAGAGAATATTCTACCAAAGGAGCACCTTTGGAAGTGAGAGAAAAATATGGAAGAATCATAAGGTGATTCTTTGATGATCATTTACTCCAATTTATAAGTGATTTCACCCGCCAAATCTTTGGGAAACAAAGAAAGATGTTGTTTTCCTTTCTAGTATATGACCTGGAAGACATAAATGGAGGTTGGAAGGTGTGATGAAAAAAATTCATGAAATTAACCAAATATGTGAAAAATTAAGAGCTCAAATTGTGTTCAACATCACACTGGGATCTCGTGCTTCAATTTTCACCATTTTTTGTCCACGAGAACTCTTGGAAATAAAAAAGGAAACTTTTTGGTTTCATATTTTTGTTATGAAAAATCTAGGACACGATGAAATTGATTCCATAATGATCCCATAGGCGTGTTAGAGAGAAAACCACCGATAAAATCTCATGGAAATATGACTTCTAGATGGAGAGCTATGTGTAAAACTTGGTTTTTATGGCCATGGCTGTTCTGTAAACATGTGGGAAGCATATATATTATAAAATGATGTTTTTGAAGGTTTTGTAGCATAAACTATGGATTATGGGTGAATTGTGCAGACCAAATGACTTTAAAATGTGTTAAGTTTCAATTTTATGCTTACCCGATGACCATGGTTTGACTATGGGTGAAAACATGAGTTTGTGTGGAGTTCAAATCTGGTTTATCATAGTGAAAAGGGGGAAAAGGGACATAAAGTATATAAAAAAATTCTTTAGAGAAAGATGATGAAAAGTGGCAACATTAGAGAAAGTGTGAGGGAGATGGAAGAGCCAAGAAAACACCCTTTAAAGTGGGAGAGGTCACATGGAAGACCAAAAGAGGGGGATTTATTATGGGTGCAATTTTTGTACCCCTTGTCCCCTTGGGGACAAAGGGACATCAGGGATAGAAAATTTTTCCTTAGATCAAGGTGTTGACATGTGGCAGAGTAAAAAATGGCTAAGTATGGGAAACACTCACCTAACTCACCTCTAACTCAACTCGGGCTAACTTGATTTGCGCACATGAGTGGTCGAGTGGTTACAAACATTTCATGGGGTGTAATTTATTTCCCCTCTATTCCCTTGGGTGAAAAGGGACAATAGGGACACAAATATGTGCCTTACCCCATTTGAAAAACCAATTTTTATATTGGCCTACCCAAAATAGCTTATAAACATGAAATTTTCACCCCAGGACATCTATTTGAACTTTTGAGATAAAATTTTATATGAATATAACTATAAATACCATTATAAGACCAATGGAATAGGTGAGATATAATTCTTCATGAAGCTCCACAAAATGGCCCCTTTTTTATCAAGACAACAAGGTACACCTACAAAGTTTAAACTGCCTCAAGAGAACACTAGACCTTGAGCCCAATTTGATGATGCAAACATGCAAAGGATTATTCAATATTTAAATTTCCCAATTTTTCACCTTCTAAATCCTTATGAAGCTCCCAAAATATTATGCAGAAGTTCATGTTCACAATTTGACTGTTCATTCCTTACACTTGAAAACCCGCTTTTGCATAGACTGCCCCTAAATCACAAAATATTCCCTAAATATTCCTAAAATACTTACAAAACCTTAAATTATCTATAATAACACCTCTAGATGCTTATGGCCTATTTAGAAAATTCTCATAGGATGCACACATGCCTTGAAATGGCCAAAATTGGCCTTTCTAAGCATGTTGGAGAACTAGTTTTCTACTATACTTTGTTGAATGGAAGAATTGACCTTATCACATCATTTTGAAAAATTGTACATGATTATTTAGTACATTAGGAGAACCTACAAGGTCAAGATGATCATGAAATGGAAGACAGACTGACCAGGAGAGGGATTTAGGAATATTTGAAGCAAGTTTACACTTTGGTTGTTTGGTTATCATGATGAAAAAATTACATTTTTAGGCTAGTTAATTCACATGAAAACAATTATCTAATAACATTGTGGAAGTCCCATGTTTGTAGGCCCAAAAATCCTTTTTTATGCTCTTGTATGTCGTTGTTTACAATTAGATGTACTTGTTGTTGTTCTTGTTTTCTCCTACATGTGTTGTTCCTATTAGTTGCTTAAGTTTATACTATTGTTACCTATTACTATAATTACTTTTACTATGCATCATCGTTGTCACCATGCGTAAATGATTTTCCTTTTAGAGTTATAGGTTTCCTTAGGTGGCCACATATGCATCACTTTAAACAAATTTTAACATATCTTCTTTAGTATTATATGCCTATTTGTTTTGAGACAAATGCTCAACATGGTTTTTAGACATGCCTCAAAAGAGGGGGCATCTATCTGGGTTTGTTCTAAATTTTTATGAGATACGAGATAGAAATTTTTGTGTATATATGATTATAAAAAGGGTACATGCACCTAGAAATGTATGCATACACATAATTTTGGAAAAAACAACAATGGGTTGAAACCATATAATTTGATCAAGACCGCACGATACAAAGATTGAACCCCAACAAATTTTTGATGAGGGACAATTTCAACATTTTTAGCATTTTCAAACTTTTAGCTATATATACATGTTTTATGAAAATTTTTACATTCAAGTTAATCTTAGTTTAGGTTAGTACACGGGGCATGGAATTTTTAATTCGTTCTTCGCACCGACACTCGTTTAGGAATCTTGGGGGCATGGGTCTCCTTTCTAGTTCAACTTTTTTATCAATTTTTCAACACATTGCAACATTTATTTGATTTTATACTCTATTTTTAGTATATCGGGAGAGTTTAGGGGCACCTATTCTATTTTTATTATATGTCCTTATTTGAAATATTGGAGTCCGGAACTATTTGTAACAATTTGATCCATGGGGTTATGGAAGGAAGAGAAGTAGCTAATCTATTTTTAGGTAGGATTTCCTCTCCTATTACACTTAAAGGGAAGATATTAGAGTTGTTGAATATCTTTGGCAGATGGTCTTCTCCCTTCTCATGGGTGTATTTGTGCCTCTTTCTTCTTCTCTTTTTACACATTTTTGTGTTGGGTTGCATGCACCTAATAATTATTTTTCTCCTCAAAACTGATTGGGGATTAATCACCCCCAATCCTTCAAAAAATACAAATTTATAAGAAAAATCAAAGCATGAGAAAGAAAGTTTATTTTTTCCTTGTTTACATCTTTACATTTCACATATATGCTAATGTAAATATAGGTTATTACATGTTTTATTTGAGATATGGTCGATTATATATCACATACATTGAATACCCCTTGTGTTTCAAGTTTCATAATGGAGCATGCGAATACCAAGAACAACAACATAACACAACAAACATTTAAGAAAAGGAAAAGTGTGTTTACACACTTAGGTATAATTTCCTTTAAGCATGCAATTTTCAATTTCATACTTAAAGGGGGGAATATAGACACTCAAATTTGGTAATTTACACTTTGGAAACCCTTGATTTGACTATGCACTCTTGTTATGATAAATAAAACTTCTCCATTCCCACTTATCACTTTATGAGGTTCATTATTTAGCTTGTTTATCCTTATACACTAACATGTCAAGACATCCTAAAAACATAATGCATAATATCAATAGAGAGATATCAGTTTATTGTCTCCAAACTTCATTTGACCCATTCTCTACTCCTGGTTAGGACTATACATATTGGTCATAACCTGGGCCATCTAGTCATGACCTTTCGCATGTTCTTAGAATAACATATCTTCCAACTACACTTTCAAATTAGCATCTTTTGTTGGGTTTTATACTTCATCTTGGCCAACCTTTCTTAGAAAAATAATTTATGGAATCCTATGTAGCCAAGTAAACACTACCTCATTTGCTAACCTAAAACCCCTAAGGAAATGCACTAGAGCACTCACTTCATACACTTGTAAAAGACATCCAAAGCTCCCTAAATATCATAATTACACATCTACAGTCATTAGGGCAGCACCCACATCATGTATAAAACTACAAACTAGGTCAAGGTATTCATATCTCACATCTACAAGAATCCAAAACCATCTCTCCAATTATTTTAGAAAGAGTAAATTTCAAGAAGGATGGTGTTATCCATTTTACCCACCTCGGGTAAAATGGACAATCTGGATAGAGTTGATGCCGAGAAGCTGGATACGGATATCATGGAGAAATATGGATTACAGGCCAAAATTCATGATCAAAGAGAATTGACAACATTTGTAAGGTCTTAGGAAGAATTTGGGATCATTCAAAGTCAATTCAGGTTCATGTTGGGTCATTCTAGGTTTAAGAGCTCCATCACGGTGAAAATGGGCTCCTAGACTCACATTCAAGTAAAAATGGGAAAAAACGACCAATCTCGGGAAATTTTGTAACTTCTAGATTCAGGGTACCCATTGCCCTTCCTAATCTAAGAAAAATCCAAAAAATCCCTCAAGGATTTGAAAAATGGAAAAAAATGACCATAAGGCCTCAAAAATGGATTGATCCAAAGTTTAGCTTGCTAAGCGGCTTGATGAGATGCTCAAAAATATCATACAATGTAAGGAAGGGGTGATTTGTGCAATGATCTTAGGCAAGCTTGATTTAGCTTAACGAGCTATGTTTGGGGCCAAACAGTCATCTCGCGACATGGGATGAGTCGTATAGCTTGGTGGAATTCACAAGCGCTCAATCAAACTAGAGCTCGGTGGCATGGTCGGTGTGGGATTCAAAGGCGGTACATGGTGATGGTGGGTGATTTAATTGAAAGTGGGTGTGGGAATACACCAGCACATTACATGGCAAGCCATGGGATATGAACAAGTCTTCGGGTTCCACATCCCGAGAACAATGCAGAGTGGCTCAGGGAGTAGGTTGGTGGTGGGTTTTTGGGACTCGGCGTGGGAAAGTATAGCAAGGATTCAGGCTCATAGATTGGGAAAACATGGTGTCAAAGCACACCCAAACCACGATGCAAATGCATTGGTAAAACCAAGTTCGACATAAAGGGCAACTTGATTTTCGAGCTACTTGGATAGGCCAATGCAGTGATCAAAGCAACCTATGGCATGGTTGGGGGCATTGTAAAATGTTTGTCAAGGCCCAAACTTGAATAACACAGGTTGTATATCGGGAAAGGTGAGTGGGGGCATTATCAGAATGCATGTTGTAGGATCATGATCGGTGGGTAGTGAGTGGTGTAACTCGGGTCCCAAACCCACATATCATATGGTCTGATCAACCTAACATAAAAGGTGAGGTAACACATTAGTGGGGAGAAGAAACAGAGAGAAATTTACATGATGCACGATCCTCCAGAAATGCAAAGTAAAAACCCACGCCAACATGGTAAGCAAATCAGTTTCCAAGTTAGGAAAGGCATTACAGAGATGGGGTGGGAAGTGCATGTGCACTATATAAGTAGCTCACCATACATTTTAACGTAAATCCCTAACCCAATGTAAATGAGGAACTCCAACCCAAATCGCATGGGTGAGTTTCCCAAGGTAAGGGGTGGCGATTTGGTAGGTGGAAGTAGTGAGCTTAGTCTAAATACAAGCCTACATTAAAACTTAAATATCTTTTTCTTAGATTATCCATTTTAAGCAAAATTATAGTAAATGGAAAGCTAATTCAGAGGACCACATCATGCGATGATTAAAATTGGAAAATTATTGGGTTAGGTGAGAGAAAATCATGGGTGAATCTAGAGTAAAATGGAGGCCATACCCAAGTACATGAATGAAATAATTACAAACATGGAGGCCATTCCCTCTCCCACAAGGCGAGGGTATAATGGGGTATGGGATTTGTAGACTATCCCATCACTATGGCATGTGTAATGATGAATTTTGTGAGTAGTGGAAGTATGGATTTTGGGTTTTCTCCTCCCCTCTCATTTTTCTCTTATATAATGCAAAGGGGTTCGAAAAATTAAAATTTTTGTCATTTCCTCCTCACGTGCACCCCTATTCTTCTAGGGCTCTAAGCCTTTCTCCAAATCATTGTAATGGATTCATGCCCTCCCCTATTGGACATGTATTGTGTAAATTTTAATGGAGCAATAAAATTGTGCTTGTGTTAACTATCTAGCCTTTCATGGTTTGTTGTTTCTTCTTACCTCTCATTGTTAAATAGGTGGTTTTGTATACTCATCGTTCATTGCATATTTGGTGTGTTATGTTTAACTTGGAATAGTGAATGTTGCATTGTGGTCTAAGGTACAATTTTTTACCATCTCCATGATTCATTTCTTCATTATTTTATAGGATAGGTTAGTGGCTAGCATTCTTTTTCTTGGTGTATCACCGCTCTTAGTGTAGGTTTCATTGCATGAAATCTCTCACCTATCCCCTGAAAGCATAGTCTAGGATTAGATACATTTTTTCTTGCATTAGGAGTAGTTTGCAGCAGTTATGATTGGGAGTAGGAACCGATCTTCTCCATAGAGCTATCCCATTTCACAAGGCCCCACACTTAGGATAACTCCATGTTATGTAGATTACACAAAATTCCCCATGTCAACTTTTCCATTCGGGGTTTTTGATTACGCACTAACACATGGTCAAAAAAAAATTGCCAAATCTTATTGATTTATCTTTATATCACATGTTATGTGGATAATTATGTGTATTTTTAGGCCTCTTCAAAGTAATACCAACATCGCAAAGTAAATAGGGATGCTAAAAATCCTTCTAATGTTTATTTTGTAGGACTCTTCATCTATGAATATGGTTTGAGGTGATGTCCAATCCATTCAAATAACCTCACTAGATGTGTGAAAAATAGGGTTTGAAAATGATGGGAAAACATGTGAAGGTGAGCAACCTAAAAATTTGTATAAGTTGACTCAGAGTAGTTCTAAGAGTGTATAGAAGGGGCTAGACCATACAATATGGTTCGACCGAGTCATACACTGCCCGACTCGGGAAGATTCGTAGTTCTAGTTTCAAAATTTATCTAGGTTTAGATCTCCTATTTCCACTATTATAAATACCCATATCTATCCGAAATCATTAGAAATCAGTTAAGTTATTTTATATATCTATTTTATGCTTTTAATTGCATGTTAGGTTGATTGGTGTATGAAAATTATTTCTATCTGATTTCATTTGTAAATCTAAGTTAGCATTTATATTGTAACATATTTGTAATCAACTCTAATCTATTCTACACCTAATTAAACTCGGCTTAAAATTTAATTAAGAGTTAAACACTTTGTTTGAAATTATTTACATATTATTGACACTTTCGACTTCAATATTGTTATATCTCTACACTTATTTTCTTATACATGAATTATTACTACTTTGCTTTGATTGTTTCTATTGTTTTTATTGTTGATATAGTTTTTGTCATGATTTCCACCATACACATCCCCTTTTAGGTTTGGTATTACATCATTAGTGGTCACCACTACATCCTTTCATGTGTTTATACATAGATTATTATACTTGTCAACCATGGTTACACACATATTATTTTGATCCACGTGATCATTTGTCTTATCACATGCACATCAAAAATAGTTGGCATTCATTAAAGTTTATTCTAAACATACAACATACATAGAAATAAAAATGGTCTCAAATATAGGTATACACAAGGTATAAATACTCAAAAACACCATCAAGCATAGAAATTTAGAAAATAATACACAAGTTCAAAATGTACAACTTGGTCAAAACCATACATAAGGTTATGAAATTTTCACACAATTTTACCTAAGGAAGTTACACTAACTTTCTCGGCAGCTTAATATTTTCCCCGCATGTAAATTTTCTTGACAATTTTTATACTCACTTGACTTAGTTTATATTAGTTATTGGGGGCCATGAAGTACTTCACTCTTTCTTCACAAGGGAACTCATTTTTAGTTATAGTTTCAGTGGATCGTGGGGAATGGGTCTCCTTTCTCCATCTACATTATAATTTATACCTAATTTTTATTCATTTGTCAATCACATGGGAGGGGAATGAGGGTTAATATAAATCTTATCTACTTGTGTATCCTTATTTAAAAAATTGGGTCTAGATCCATTTTCAACGGTTTGGTCCATGGAGTTACGAAAGGTATCAAAGTGGCTATGTTCTTTATAGGTATTCCTTCCTTTCATATTATATATAAAGGGGAAGATATCATAGTTGTTGAATAAATTTGATACATGGTCTTCTTCCTTCACATGGTGCTTTGGTACTTCAATGTTCTTCTCTCTTTCTTTTATATTCCATGTTGAGTTATATACACTCAATTTTATCCTTGGTAAAATTTAGAGACACCTTACATATTACATTTGACATAAATTTCAATTATCTACTATAGACATTGACTACACTCTATGATATAGGTTTCATCATGACACATGCCAACACCAAGAATGAGACACTACAACAAAAGTTTGAGTGAAGACCAATTATGTCTACACACTTAGGTATCTTTTTCAATAAATAGTAAAGAGGGTTACAGGGACCATATCCCTTAAAAATGTAGATATTCAGGAATACCAAATGAAAAAAGCACCAAGGATAGAAACCGTAACCAAGAAATAATAAAATAACAACAAGAAACTAACATAATTAAATGACAACAAAAATAGTTGTTCTAACAAAACACAATGAGAAAAACAAATAGGAAACAATCCCCTCACTATTTCTCCATACTCTAAAGCATCGGGTCCATTATTGATCACTAACCCAAAGATTATTTTCTAATGAGTAGTTTAATAACATCCTCAAGAAGGATTTCTTCATCCACCATAGTCATATTAGAGGCATTATCCCATTGTTAGCGAACCAATATGCCACCCTATTCCCTTCCCTATAAATATGTTGAAAGATAATATTATCAAAGGATGATTTTAGGATATTTATGCCTTGATAAAATATTTTATCGTAACAAAATCTAATTTTTGTTTTGAATACTATTAATAATATTCAAAGAGTCTCCTTCCACAATTAGCCTTCTAAAATTTCTTTCAACAACATGTTTAATCCCCCAATACATAGCATCCACTTTAGACACATTATTAGTTTGATAGCCAAGGTTGCAAAAGTAAGCCAATGCTAGATTACCTTTTCATCTTTGATAGTATCCCCCAATAGCCTTTCTCGGGGTTACCATTGGAAGCTCCAACAAATTTAAGTTTCATCCATCCCACTTTAGGGGTTTTCCAAACAACCTCGTTTCTCATATTATTATGGGAGGTATGGTTAGACTCAACACTGAAATCCCAATTAAGAGTGACATGTTCCTCTTTCTTGGAGAAAACCTAAGTTCTTTCCTTTCAAAAGAGAAAAATTGTTTTAACATCTTGTATAATTTTCTTTGAAACTATGGATTTTTTTTTTTCCCCTTAAAGATTCTATTGTTCCTTTCTTTCCATACCTCCAAACAAAAATGAGTAATAGAAAAATCCCATAGATGTTTTAATCTTGGATTTTTAAAGGGGCATCTCTACTGAATCCATAATTATTTGAAACTTATAAGAAAAAAACTAGTCTATACCAAACAAAGAAATAAAAGAGCTTCTAACAACACGTGTTTAAGAGAAATCCAAAAAAATGTGGCTGGTAGATTCAGATTCCTTTTCACAAAGTACACATTTGTTAACCATTTGGAATCCTCTCTTGTTTAAATTGTCAACTAATAGTATTTTCCCTGCCGATCAAACCACTAAAAATATTTATTTTTGGAATAAGATTCTTATTCCAAATTTTCTCCCATTTAAAATCTAGATTGACTGCCAAAAACATATCATATGTAGATTTGACACTAAATTATCCATTCTCTTCATTAGACCAGATAATTATGTCCTCCTCACCATGTTTTATCACAACATAACCATCTAGAATCTCATTTAGGGAGATGATTTCTTGACCAAAATTTTTATTTTCAATGGAGATAATCTTCTAGCATCTAAAAAATTCTCTTCCTCTAAGTAATTTTTGATAAGAAGGCCATATTTGTCTTCAACATCTTGTTGTATATTATTCATAGGAAAAATTTCTCTAAGGGGAATATCACAAATCCATTTCTCACCCTAAAATTTACCCTTTCACCACCCCCTATATTTCATTTACACCCCTTTAACAAGATGTATTTAGCCCAATTCAAGGCTTTCCAAATAAACATCCCTTAAAATTTGGAGGAGAAAAAAACTAGCTATCGAGATCTAAGATCAACCCATTATTTTTATTTAAGGATTTTGGCCCAAACCTCTCTGTTCCTAATCAATATCCATCCCATTTTGGAAAGAAGACATTTTTTCATCCACTCCCGATTATCTAATTCCCAAGCCCCCAAGCCTTTTCATTTACACAATTTTTCCCATACAACTAAAGGTATTTTGTTTTTACTTTCCATCCCACTCCATAGAATTTTTTTGAAAATTTTCAAATTGTCACTACCTTTTTAGGAAGTTGAAAGAGGGACATAATATACACCAAAATACTTTTGATAGATATTTTTAAGAGAGTGATCTTACCGGTTGAGAAATCCGAGATCATATCCATCCTGCTAGTTTCCTAAAAAATAATATCAATGAAAATATTCCAATCTACAACTTGGGGTTTTTTTGTTCCAATATGCATTCCCAAATAGATAGAGGGAAAATTATTGATATAACACTCCAAAATATTTGCAATCTTATTGCATCTTTTTTCCGAAGTATTTAAGAAAAGATTGAGATTTTCCTATAATAGATGTTTTAATCTATCACATATTCATATTCTTGTAGAAATTGTTTAAAAATCCTTTCTTATGAGAACTTGGATTCTCCCAATAAAATGGTATCATCAAAAAAATGTTGACAAATAATAATATTTTCACAATTCATTGTAGGGGATATCCCAATGATTTTTATTTTCACAACAACCATATTCAAAGCCCTACTTAGGCATATTTTACTAAAGCATTTAATTTTCATTGCATACTTAAAGGGCATAAATGTAGACACTCAAATTTGGAACTTTGTGCTCTTACACTATTAGATTTAATAATGCACTTTTTTAGGTAAAGCCTATAGTTTAGGTAATTTTTCATTGTTAGTATGTTTTAGTTTTACCATAGTTACCATAGGTAACTAGTTTGTTACCTAGGTAGATTTGTTTTACTTAGGTAAGTGGTTATTTGGTTATATTAAAATGTTACATGTTTTTATAACCATATTTGTTTTATTTCACTTTCGCGTGGTTTTGGTTGCACTTGTGTAACTATTTCTTGTTTTGTAACTATCGGTAGGCAAATTTTATCTGGGAATATTCATTAATTCATGAATATTTGGGTTTTTGAAATTTGTATTTGGCTAATTTTGAGGTGTTAGGTTGCTTTCTATTTCACCTAAATTTTCTGGGTACAAGTTAATTTTTTGGGTTGATTCACCTAGCGTTTACAATAATAGCCAAAATTTTATATTCAAATCACCTTTACTACATGCACAAAAGAGAAATTTTCTATCGATAGGAAGAATAATTCTATCGATCAAGTAACATAATGTTATCAACCAATAGCATAATTATACTTCGTAGCATAATGTTGTCAGCTGAAAGCATTATGTTGTCAATCGGTAGAACAATGCTAGTGGCTGATAGCATAATGTTATCGTATGGTAAAATAATGTTGTTGGGCAATAACATGATATCGATGAATAATATAATATTTTTGGGTGGTAGCATTATGCTACGAACAATAATTTCTATTATATGAAAACATTTCCTTTCAATTTGTGGCATTCACCAAGATTTCAAAAATCATTTTTAGAAATTCACCAAGTAATATTTACATTTTTAGGCGGGCATTAAAATTTACCCTTGTAACTACTATCCAATACCTATAAGTCTTTGCATATTTCTATTACTCTATAGCTCAATTATATATCAATAAACTTATCAGGATTCTTTTTATGTTCCTGATTTATATTTAGTAGTAGATCATGAAATAGAAGACCTTACTTGTGTAGGATAGATTTCAGAAGATATAGAGGATTTTGGAGAAGCATTTGCAACATTAGAGAGCCAAATTTTCCTCTAAAACTTTCCAACCCCATCCCTACACCCCCACACTCTCTAGGATTTTTACATGAGCTTTTGTAGTTAATGTGTAAAAATAATATAGTTTTGTTGTGCCCTGGAAAAGGAGGAGTCACCTAAGCACTACCTCCTACACCAATCAACAATCCAGAAGAATCGATAAATTTGAATTAAAAAAATTACAATTTATTTTTCCCAATAAGGGTTTTCTTTCTAAATTTGGAGACACTTGTAGCTCATCCATAGTTGGATGAACTTCTAAGGTTAGTTGAATGTCATTTAAAATACTCTCCTCTAGATCTGGATTTGTCTCCATTTTTGGAGCCATCCCAAACATACATCATCTTTAAAATTTCAGATTTTCATTCAAGAATATACTGATCAAATTTGGTTTGTGTAAAAAGAGGATTGAATTTCCTGGGTGAGATGAGTCAAAGGTGATTTAGGATACTAATGAGGTAATTTGTAACTAATTTGTATTATATCCTTGACGGGTTTATTTATGTGGCGATCTCTTTATTAAGGTGGTTGAAACAAATCATTGGATGAGTCAAGTTATCAAGGTGAGTTGGGGTAGATTGTTTCATTGGTGAGATCTGCAGAAGAGTTGGGGCTAAGTTAAATAAGAGTTAGGGTTGAGTTGTGCACCCAAACAATGAGTAACATTAATTTGGGATCCCTGACCAAGCTATGATTTGTATCAATTTGGAACATTGGTCATATCCTCCTAACCACAAAGCTCTTACGGACCCCATTACTAACCCATCGCCCACTTATGCCGACTTGATATCCGTCCTCCTGTGCCTAATGAGCCCAAGCTCAACATGGGAAGAAACCTATAAAAACTAAACAATTGTGGTTGATCTAAAATCGAAAGGTGAGCTAAGAAAACAAATACAATGGTCAACTTGGAACCCTCGATAAGCCCAAACAACCTCATTAAGTTGAGCAAGGTAATATTTTAAATTTGGTGAAAAATTATAGCAAAACCATCAAATATAACGGTAAAACCCCTTAAATACCCTTATTCATAACTAAACCCCAAGCTAATTTTAGCAAGAAAACCCCTATTGGAGTAAAAATAATTTTCCCATTTGGCTTACAAAGTGATTTTGAACATCTTTTGTAAAGGGATATAGCCAAAAAGGCATTTTTTCTATTGTTTGTGGGTCTTGTCTTTTCTAAGAAAGATAGATCTCCAGAGGCCATCATGCTCTCAAAAACAAAACAAAATTACCTGTCATTCAATTTTTCTACACAAGAGGTTTTATTCTTTTTTCAGTGTATTGTATTAATTTGTAGTGTGCTAACGAACCATTTAGTTGGGAAATTATAAAAACCCACTGTGGACAACAATTATTTAAATTTATTTTTAACTTAATCGTAGTTTCTTTGTGGAAACAACTATGCCACGTGGAAGACCAAAATTCTAACTCAACTCGAGTTTGAAGAAATATTGTCTATTGTAAATGCTTTTGCAACCAAAACACTAGATGATGCAACAAAACAATGCCAGTTTTATAGGGCCAATGAAAAGGCCAAATTGATCAACATATTTATAGTGTCGATGATCTGTGACCACATAATAAAGATTCCTTAATAGAAAAAGAAACATGGGACAAGCTGAGCACAATATATGAGGCTAAGAACAAAAACATTATACTAAGTTTTTTTGAGTCAATTACACATAATGAAATTCAAACCTAATGAGAAAGGTGAGGCTTTATTGCATAGAGTTGTAATATTAAGGGATTCACTTCTAGCCCTAGGAGAAGAAATATTTTATTACACTCTCATTCCCATTGTATTGATATCACTTCCTCTTTAATACAAGATTTTTGTGATGACAATCAACTTATTAGATCAAACCGTCGGTTTTGAGAAGATGGTGAACTTGTTGCAAAAAGAAGAAACATTGTACAATAAGGAAGAAGAAGAAGAGAAAGAATTATTTTCTCATCAAAAAGAGAAGAACAAATATCATTCTTCTAATAAGTACCATAAGCAGAATTAGGAAGGGGACAACGAGAAGAAAATGTGTTTTATTTGTAGCAAAGTACATGGTTTGAAATATTGTTGGTACAACACATACAATAAAGGGTCATTTATAAATTCCATACCTAATAATAAGAAATATCAATAGGGACAATCTAACTACAAGTAAAGGTAGAATAAGGAAAAGCTGGAGGAAGAAACCTTGTCGGCAAGAAGGCAATGTTGTGCAACAAGAGGACCACTAAGAGGGTGATGAATTATTATACATCGCACATTCTAGGAAACAACCAAATCTTCTATTGCTTATCTCTGGTATGTTGATTTGGGATCCACTTGACACATGAATAGATGTGGAGACTGGTTCTCCACAATGTGAGATACGCCCTCCAAAAATCATGTTTCATTAGGTGATGAATCTTCCTACACAGTCTAAGGTATTGGGAACATTTCTTTACCTCTTGGTTCATGAAATTGTAGGTTATCAAATGTATTGTATGTCCCTGGTTTGACAAAAAAAAATTATATCAATCTCAAACTTCTAGATCACAATCTAAATATTGATTTTGATTGTAAATCTAGTAAGAAAGTTTGAATGATTCAAGATAAATCTAGAATCTCAATTTTTTTGCAAGAGCTTTAAATGTTTGAATAATGTTCTAACTTGATTTTTTCCATAGAGATGATCAAACAATTTTGGCTAACAATACCTCATCTCGCAAATTTTTGGCATCGAGATACTTGGTCACATCAATTTTGGATATCTCGAAACACTTCACTTGTACAACATGTTGAGAGGTTTTCCATATCTCAATAAGGATACAAATAATTGTCCTAACACATCGAGCTCCAGGTAAGTGTGATTTGGTGCACATTGATATTTATGGTCTGATGTAACCTAGTCATTCTAGATTTAAGTATTTCATGTATTGTGTTGATGATTATTTGAGAAAATTGTGGAGACGTTATCTTCATATTGAAAATGAATATTTTGATAATTTCAAGAAGTTCAAAGTGATTGTTGAGAACAAAATTGGATGTAAAATCAGATCTCTCTTCTTAGATCAAGGGGGTAATTCACTAGTAATGAGTTCAAATCTTTTCTCGAAGCTCATGGGATTCTTCAATAGATGCCTCCTCCATATACACCATAGAAAAATAGTGTTTTTGAGAGAAGGAATTTTAATATCATGGAGATGGTTATTGCATCATTGATGATTCAAGACTTGTGAAGACATTTTTGGTAGAAGCAATGAAGGTTGTAATGTACTTGTTTAATAGAGTGCCCACAATTTATCTTGATGGAGTAACACCACATGAAGCATGGCCAAACTATAAGAAATACATTACACACCTCAGAGTATTTACGTACAAAGCTAGCATGCACATACCCAATTAGAAGAAAAATAAGTTGGATATGAAAGCAGAAAAATAGATATTTATTAGATACAATGAATAAGATCTTGTGTACATACTAATGGATCTCGAAGATCAGTAAATTCTACACCTGTAGGGATGTTGATTTTTGAGAAGAAAGAATCTAAATATACTTCCACAAACTCACTTGATGTACAAATCACCCCTATTGTGAAAATAGAAGTAGATGTTCCCACTGATGATGATAGTGATGATGGGGATGATGGTGAAGATTTTCAAGACCACAACCCATGGGAATATTTCAACATATGCCTAAGTGGTATACAAACATGATTTGAGATGAAAAATTGGATGCTCCTCTAAACACATCCACTACTGGACCACAGACTCATAGTAAATATTGTGAAGAGATAAATTTTATCTTGATGAGTAGAGTTGTTGAATCTATATATCCCTCTACTATTTAGGAAAGCCTAGAGTCTAAATCTTGGAAATATTTCATGGATGCTAAGTATGAGTCAATGATGAAAAATAACACTTAGGAGCTTGCTGATATTTCACTAGTGAAGAAGCCTATTAGATGCGAGATAATTTTAAAAACCAAGTAAAAATAATATGGGACCATTGACAAGTAAAATGTAATACTTTTAGTAAAGGGATGTGCTAAAACATAAGGCATGGACTATGAGGATAAATTTTCTCCCACATCTACGATTAAGATGATCGGGATGATCTTTAATCTATCTACACATTTTGGATGGAAATTTCACCAAATGGATGTGAAAAGTTCCTTTATTAATGGAGACTTAAAGGATGAATTCTTCATGACTCATCCATAGGGTTTTGCAGTTCCTAGAGAATAAGAAAAGGTTTGTATAATTATGAAATAGCTATATGGTCTTAAAAAATCTCCCGAGTATGGTATATCAAGATTGATGAGAATATCATTCATCCCGGTTTCAAGAGGAATCCATATGATCTCATTATCTACCTCAAGAAGAAAGGAGGAGATATTTTCATTAGTTTTGTATATGTCAATGATCTATTCATCACTCATAGCATATTTAAGATTATCAATGCAACTAAGAAATATCTTAATCGATCATTCGTAATGAAAAATCTCAGGATCATGGAATACTATTTTGGATTGGAATTAAGGCATAAGGAGACTAATATTTTTGTTTCTCAATTGAAATATTCTGAGATGACACTCAAGAAATTTAGGATGATGGATTGCATAGGGATCGCCACACCAATAGATACAAGACTTCAGTTGTCTCATAGAGATCCATCTCCTCTTGTAAATACAAATCTCTATTACAGAGTTGATTGGGAGTTTCATTTACGACTTATACTAGACCAAATATCAACTTGGTTGTCAACTATCTTACAAGGTTCATGCAAGAACCTATATTTCATCATTGGAAAGTAGTAAGGTATATCTTGATATATCTCAAGGGGACTATAGATTTTGGTCTAGAGTACAAGAAGAATGATCCGTTATTCTTAACTGGATATTCATATTTGGATCATGCAGGTAATATTGATGAAAGGAAATCCACTTATGGATTTTTATTTTTTCGAATCTGGTCCAATATCATAGGGAAACAAGTAATAAAATTTATTTATTAAGCTTCTATAGAAGCCAAATATTGTGTTGAGTTATCTACGAAGTGATATGGCTACATTGCATACTTGAGGGGCTTGGAATACCATAGGCGAAATCTACCACCTTATATGTTGAAAATAAAGGTGTTCTAATTTTTTTGTAATATAATGTTTCATGAGAGAACAAATCACATGTAGGTATACGCTCATTTCATCCATGAGCATGTTTTGAAACACAACATTCAACTTTAGTTTTTCCCAATAGGTGAACAAGAAGATGTTTTCACAAATTCAATTACATGTAATATTTTTTAGATGTTCAGAGAGTTCATCTCATCTTCTCTAGAGGCAATGCAAAATTAAATGGGTAATGTTAGGTAAAACTTATAGTTTAGGTAATTTTTAATTGTCAGTATGTTTTACTTTTATCATAGTTACCATAGGTAACTAGTTTGTTACTTAGGTAGATTTGTTACACTTAGTTAAGTGGTTATTTGGTTATATTATTTTGTTGTATGGTTTTATAACCATATTTGTTTTATTTCACTCTTATATGTTTTGGTTGCATCTATGTAACCATTTATTATTTTGTAACTATTTTCCAATACATATAAGTATTGTAGCATTTTCTTTCTTTATAACTCAATTGTGTAGCAATAAACTTATCATGATTACATCCTTGTTCCTCATTTATACTCTTGATAAGACAAACACACTATTTTTATCTACACTCATTACATCCTAAGGTTCATTTCTGAATTTTTATTCATGTAAAAATTGATATGTTGAAAACTTATGAGAGTTAAATGCATAAAATCCATAGAAAAATACACCTAACAAGATCTAACCTCTATTTTTCAGGTTTTTATCCCTTTTCAAAAATGCTCACTTTCTTTGGCTTATGAAATTTGATCCCAGTTGACTTGTATGGTTTTTCATCAATATATCCTCCATATTATATTTCAATGTGATATTTTAAATTGGATCATATAACTTCAACGGGTCAGCCTTTCCATGATAATTTACCTTTGAAACCCTATATAAGAAAGTTAAATTCACCTCATTTACTAACCTAGCATTCTCATGAACTCCTATTGCAAACACTAGCACTAAAGGCACCCAAGGATCCCTAAATATTACCAAATCTTATGCACAATCATTAGGGAAGAAATCACTATAGGTTTGAAGCATTCTACTAGGTCAAGGAATCATCTTCACCATTTTACAAGAACTCAAATATCCTCATCTCAAGAGATCCGAGAATAATTTCAATTTATTTTCAAATAGGTTCCAACTGCTAAATATAGTTTTATTCATTAGGATATCACATGCTAGGTATAGAATGATATGTGGTTTGAGGCCTCTTTAGAGTAGAATTGACATTGATGGTGTAAGGATTGCACTTTAACTCAACTAATGTTTTTTCCTGCAAGATCTCCTACCCATGGCAAGGGTTTGAGATATTACTCAAAATATTCAGAGGGATTCACAACATGAGTGAAAACTAAAATTTTACGGTGACAAACGTTTCTAGAAGGGTGATAATCTCATAAAATTATAAATAAGAATTCAAAGAAATGTCAAAACTTTACAACATGTGCAAAACTTTATGGATGGTTCTATAAAACTGGTATGATCCCACACATGGTAATTTTCTAGCTAAAATTTTAGAAACAAAGTTCACGTCCCCTAGTTCTAGTAGTCTAAAACTGAAAACTTCCTAGATCCATCTGTAATCAGCTAAGTACACTCATTCTCTTGTGTTTTTGAGCTCATAGCATATTGTATACACTAGTTACAAGAATTATTGCAATATTTTGATATCGCATGGTTAATTTTGGAAGCTAATTAATTAGAATAACCTCATGTATCCCCTTACATATTTTTAGTGTATTTAACTAACTAATCTATATTTTTAATAAGGGTGTAAAATAATAAGAACATGTTTGACCAGAGTCTTGTGAAAAAAATACTTGAACATATAGAGGAATTCAATTGTTGACAAGACATTGATGAGGATATTAAATAGAATGATCAAATATATTGAAAGATAGAGGACATTGAATAACATATTGAACATGATCAATGGGTGTACTTGTGATGAATTTGAATGTTACGAAAAAAATTAAGGAACACATACTTGCATGTGGGGTTTTACTGTAGATATTCAAGGAATGATATGTTATGATCATGATAGTAATCCATTATTTCTAGTAGAAGTATAATAAGTAGGCCTAGAAGAATAATCACATGATAAGATAGAAAGGGGGCCCTATGGTAACTATGGTTAATGCAAAGGTCGAGTCACAAGTCGGAGTTCATCCAATTTTGTGCACCCTTATTAAAAATAATAGATTAGAATGTTAATTACATTAAAATGATGTAACGAGAGATATAGGATGTTATTCGGTTAATTGAAAGAATAATCTATAAGATTTTTTTAAAATAATGTTGAGATAATAAGTACATAAATGCAAATAAGGTACAATATTACCTCAAAAAATAAGCCAAACCATGAATTTTTTTGAAACATAAATTAGTAAGTGGAGAAACCAAATCAATGAAATAAAACCCCACATGTAATTAGAAGGATTAAGCATTATTCTCTGGATTACAAACTTTGAGAAGAAATATCAAGAAGAAAAGAGAATAAAATAATAAGAATAAACTTCCAATAATGAGAGAGGAGAGGAGTGATATCTTTAAATAGAATAAGAGAGATAAAAAGAGTTACAAAATATATCCATCATTACCTATGAAAACCTTCTTAGTGTTTGCTTAGTGTCCCTAATCCCAATCAGGTGAGGGGGAAGTGTGTGACAAGTGTAAGAGGAGTTACATGTGACATGGAACTCCAAGATTCTCTCTAAGAGAGGAAAAAGAGGTGTGACACCTCACATATTCCCTAAATATATGAATTAAAAAATTCATATGGGAATAAATCTACACACACCTAAATAAACATTAGGATAATAAAAATAACCCAAATAAAGGATAATCCTAATAGTCCTCTTAAAATTTATTTAGGGATTACAAACAACCTAAAAGAGAATAGAGGTGTCATAACTTAACACTCCCCCTTGATGACAACTTCCTTCAATCCTAACATGTTACAAAACAATAAAAAAATGTCTTTACATAATGGCTTAGTGAAAATATTAGCCACTTTCTCTTCAATAGAGAAAGAAAGAAAGAAGAATTTTCTTATCTTCAATGAGTTGTCTTTGGAAGTGATGATGAATCTCAATGTGCTTTGACCTTGCATGAAAAAAATATATTATTTTATAAGAAAATTTCACCGAAGTTTTCACAAAAAATAGAGTAAGAGAAGTTTGACGATGTCATAAATCTACAAGAAGTATTCAAATCCAAACATCTTCCTTGGAAACATGATTACATCATTTACACTCAGCTTTTGTGAATGATAAAAATACAATTATTTGTTCTACTATTACAATAAATTACACAAAATCCCAATGCGAAAAAATAGCCTCATGTGGATTTATGATCATTTTGATCACCATCCTAATTAGAATTAGTCTATCTTACCAAAAAAATCTATTCAAGGTATACTCGATGTCAAGGGTTAAAGTGCCTATAATATAATGAATAATTATTTTAGTAGATATAAATTGAGTAGTTTGGGGTTTTGACATAAAATGAGACCCAAACCAAAAAAAATAAATTTCAAGATGAGTATGAGTTAGATAATTCAAACTTTCAGCTAATTTCCTATATAAAGTTGGATCAACAAGTTAAGTTCCATATCATTAAGAAATTTTACACCAAGTTAACAAGGAGTAGAGATTAGTTTACGATAAATAATATTTAATTCAACAAAAAAACATAAGCATTATTGTATTAAGAAATTTAAATTCTATCTTTTTCTTTCCAAACTCGCATGCCTAAGATATAATGCAAAAAACCTAAATATTTCATTTCAAAGGTGTTTTGTAAAGCACTATTAGTAGATGAAATGTTAATGAAATATTATTACCAATAATTATCAAGTCATCAACATATAAAACTATGATAACTATTCCATTAGTAGAAGATTTGAAAAATAAATTATGATCATTACAACTATAAATAAAACATTGATCTATAAAAAAATTTCTTCATGCAAATCACCATTCAAAAAAACACTCTTAACATCCATTTGAAAAATAGGCCAATGCATATGAGTAGATAGATATAAACAACCTTAATTATGGGCATCTTAGCTACAGGTGCAAAGGTTTCATTATAATCAATTCCTTCAACTTGAGAAAAAACTCTAGCAACTAATCTAGCTTTATATTTATCTACTTGATTATCAGAAGTAAACTTAGTTTTAAACAACCATTTACAACTAAGAACAATTTGACTTATAAGAAGGGGGACTAAGTCCTAAGTTTTATTAGAGATTAAGGAGTTATAATAATCATGCATATATTTTTCCCAATGAGGGGAACTTTAAATTATTCAAAATTTTGAGGATCATTGTGATTTATAAGCTTAGAAATCAAAACATAGTTGTAAAATTATTTCCTAGTTTTACGAGAATCATTAATATCAAAATCAAATCCACATTAATTCTATAGTGGTTTTTTCCCATTAAGGCATAGGATTATGTGGAGAAGGAAAAATAGGAGTATTAAAAATACTATGAAATTTTTCTTGATCATTAGTTAAATCAAAAGGAAAAGAGACATTAATAATATCAAGAGAATCAAAAGTGGTAGAACAATCAACCACGTCATTTCAACAACTCTAACATCTCTTTTAATCTTTATTTTGTTAGTTTGAGGATCATAAACCCTATAAGCCTTACATTTTTATCATAGCCAACAAATATAAGTGTGTTTGATTTAGAATCTAACTTCTTACATTTTTATTTTAAAATATGAAGAAATTTTTTTCAACCAAAGACACCTAAATGATTTGAATTACATTTTATACCACTCCAAGATTATTAAAAGTAATATTTAAGATAGCTTTAGTGTGAGTCCATTATGTGGACACAAAATCACACAATTTGGGTAATTATCATTTTGTTTCATATCAGATTACTTTATCGGATTATACATGATTTGACATAATTTTTATCTTTCTAAATTTCTAACGGGTGCTTCATGTGCAAGATTTGTTATGCAAGACTATTTTCTTCCATGGTTTTCTTTTACATTGTCTACCATTTTTTCTCTTTGTATGTTATTGTTTGTGGGATTTTACCTTTTTCTTTTATGCACGCTTGTCTGCATATAGCCATTATGGCCTTGATTGTCTTGCGACATCATGAGTGATGTCCCATGTTTGCAACCCTCTTTTCATGGTCTACATTGTCTTCTTGCATGTTTACTTGCATCTTAATTTACACATTGTGTGCTTACCTTACAGCTTTTCTTCTACATGTGTGTTTTTATTTACTTGTAATAATACTTATCTCCTAGCCACTTTGTTTGCATGTGCCTTGGAATCTACCAAGAACATTCCCTCCCCTTTCAGAGACAGTTTCGGCCAAGATAGCATCAGGTCCTCTTTTAAGGTGCATACTCCTTCAATGACGTCACACGCACCCCAAATGAGGGGGGAATCAATTGGGTGAATCATTCACCCCATACAATGTTATACATAGCACAACACAGTACTCAATATAACATAATTTTCAGTTTTGGACGGGGCTTAGAATCGGACTACAAAACTCCACATAGTGGATTTTATAAGGCGTACGAGTCCTTAGCAGTTTCAGCGATTGGTAGTTCAATACAATCTACAAATTTCCACACAATGGATTTTATAGAGCATACAAATTCCTTAGCACTTTCACTAATTTTACACACCATCTGCAGTGGTGTCCTACATTGAAGGGAAGAAGTTAAAGGTTGGAGGATGAAACCAAAATTTTCTCCCTACACTTCTTCCATAACTTGGCATGAGATCGCCCCAAAAAAAAAATCAAAACCAACACAAATGGTGTGAGATCGCACAAAAATAAGTCTTCTAGAATATCTTCGGGATCCTCTCTACACTTTTCCTCATCACGCATCAGTGCACATGTTCCTTTTTCACATTTTCAACATTTTTAGATACTTTTATACACATCTATCATATAAATGAAAAGCACACTTCAATAATAATCATTAATTCATTCCGGATCATACAATATATAATGAGATGCAATTCCTATATTCTAGAAAGTTGCTCCAATAATCTCTATATATACCGTGATATTGTTGTAACTCACAACAATATCACAACTATCAAATAATACTGACCAAATATGTGAATAATTACTCAAGTAATTATTCTCTTTACAATATCTATAATAATGGAGCACTAATAAATTATATTTCCTAACAATAAATGTGTATTTGACTACTTGTTCATTCTTATCTTTTGAAGTTCCATACGTATGGGAAGTGGTAGTCAACATCATCGACAACAAAAACATTGAAATCAAAAACATGTACATCGTGACATTTGCACATGCGTTTCTGCCCTAGGTTCATTTTCATAGCCACTTTTGCACTTTCTCCTCCTTAGCATCCACGCTTCATTTTTTTATCACTCCACGCTTTTTCTAGTCCCCTAGTACACTTTTGTCATCAATCTACATGGTTAATAGGTACACATCTCTATCTAATTTATGTTACCAAGATTTCCACTCATCATCATAAAGTGGGGGCAAATGTAGACACAAAATCACGCACTTTGGGTAATTATCTAGTCTTGATTACATATTACTATCCATATGATTCCTAAGTAATAAAAGTAATAACTAACCCATGTCTTTGGCCACCTTTCTTTGCTTTCTGTTACTACTTTTGGTCTTACACCTTTACTTTCTATGTCTTCCTTTTTATACCTTGGAATTTATCATCCCGAACACTAGCACTTCATCAGATGCAGTGTCAAGCGCCCGTCCCTCTGGGCACCCCCGACCCCTTTGTAATTTACTCACACTTTTTGGGTCCTTTCTAACCATTTAAGCATCTTATATTTTTGGTAGTCAGCCTTTTTGTGCTTAATTAAAAATTCAAGAAAAGGAATCATATAAATATAAAGTTATGTAAGAATAATAAAGCACCAAGCACTAAGCATTAGCTATCACCACCTAAAGCTGCATCCATCAAGCATCTAATATCTCCATTCCATCCATCTATCACCATCACAAGTGACACAACAGCTGGTTATTCTACATACACTTCATACAAGGGAAGTTCATTTTATTCTATGCACACTCTACTACATTTCTTTACAATTAGCTTACTTTCTTGCTGCAAAGTGTGACACACACAAGAGTCTCCTAGAGCATGATTCTACACACACATAGAACTACATCGGGTCTAATATGTAGGGAAATTCTTAGTCATAAGTTCACCATTGTGACAGCTGAGGATAGTCTAACCCCTCATTTTACATCTTTATTTTTTAGGATTTGATGTTTATTTGAGGGTTTTGCAGGTTTATATTTCATTATAGGTTTCCAATGAATTCGGCGATCATTGTGCAACCTCATAGATAAAAATGGTGACCAATCTGTGAACACCTTTGCAACCACCGAGAGGAGGTTTCTTGAGCTTTTCTCGACACATTGTGTTCTCATAAAATAGCCTAAGGCACCCACGAGAGCCCATATCCCTCTTCAGTGCCCCAGCCCAACCTATCTCTCAAGATATGCATTTTTGTGTCTCGTATAATGCTCATGTTGTTCTGTTCACCTAGTCATCACTTCAATAAAGTTCATAATTAATTACAAATTAGCTAAATACCTCTTTCACCTCTTTGCAATTATGGTTATATAAGTTATTGCTTAATTGATTGGGTGTAATTTTTGTACTTAATTATCATTTATTTCTGCTAAAAAATCATATTAGGAATATATATTTCACATTTTAGCCTAATCACATTAATAATATAAATATCACAATTCATAATGTCAGCCCAAAACTAATAATGCATATTTTAAGCATTTAACATACACCTAGCCATTTTAGTGATGTTAGGAAATAAGGGATAAAATATGCGAGTAACAGTCCCTCATAGAATCACAACAATAAAAACTAATATGTAAAAATATTATAGATCTCGAAATAAAAGTGAAAATAAAAATAACACAACACAAAGAGATAGTATTTAATGTGGTTTACCCAATTTGGGCTACATCCACCAAGAATCACTTGCTTGGATTTTATTACAAGCCACCACTCTCTCAATACAATACCCAAATTTATCTCGGAGCTATGCTCAACAAACTCTCTGAGAATTCACACCTAAATTCATACACATCTGCAATGTTACATACATACTACCATATGCACAAAACCACACAAGTAGACAAATTCTTAAGTAGTTTTACAAAACCATGGGCCAAAACCATCCCATAAACCTATGGGTCAAAAATACTACCCATATGAGAAAAACACATTTCCTAGTATATCGGGCACGTTTCAAGGCCAAAAAAATTCTCGAGGGTTGTGCCCCATCCGGCTCCAAACCCCAAAGCAAGACAACTATGAAAATTATACAAGACTCTTAGTGTACAATCTTCAACACTTTCTCACATGAAAATAGGCTCCATAACCTAACAATCTCCCACTTAGAGACTAGTTTTCCTCTGAGAAAGCTTCTCAACCCTTCACTAGTTTCTGTGAAGACCAACCAAAACTGAACACAACTTCAATTTTTACCTTATAACTACCTTAGTCATCATGTCTGTAAGATTATGACTAGTATGAATCTTCTCCAGCTTGAACTTCTCTTCCTCCAAGGCTGTCCTAATGAAATGGTATCTTAACTGTATATGCTTCGTCCTAGAGTGGAAAGAAGAGTTCTTAGCTAGGTGTATAACACTCTAACTATCAATATACAACTTTCCTTCCTCTTATTTATGCCCCAAATCCTCAAGAAATTACTATAAAAAAATCATTTCTTTACTTCCTCTCGTGGCAATAACATACTTAGCCTCTGTGGTTGATAAAGCCACCACTTCCACGTAGTCATGAAATCCAGCTCACGTTGTCCCACCTACGGTGTAAATATAACATGTCATGTTCCTCATGTTATCTACATCTCCAGCCATATCTAAATCTACATAACCAATCAAAGTGGTGTCGATCCTTAGTAGCACAAAACTATCCCCACGATCCCTCTCAAAACCGAAGGATTCACTTTACTATCTCGCAATGATCTCTACTTGGATCACTCATAAATCTACTTCTGCTCCCACTACATGATCAATATTAGGCCTGGTGCACACCATGACATACATCAAACTGCCAACCACTAATGAGTAAGGTACCTTGGACATTTGGTTTCTCTTCTTCTCTATCTTGGGACACTGCTACTTTGATAACTTGAAATGGCCTGCCAAAGGAGTCCCAACGGGTTTAGCATCCTACATATTAAACCTATCCAAGACCTTATTAATGTAATCTTCATGAGATAAAGTCAGCTTACGTTCCTTCCTATCCTGAGATATCCTCATACCAAGGATTTGTTTGGCTGCCCCCAAATACTTCATTGAAAAGGATTCACTTAATTACTTTTTTAGTAATTTTATTTCCTACATGTTTTTACTTACAACCAACGTGTCATCCACATACAAACACAAGATAATATAACTATCATCCTCAAATTTCTTTATACACACGCAATGGTCAAAATGGAATCTAATATACCCTTGCTCCATCATGAAGCTATCAAATTTCTTATACCATTAACGTTGAGCTTGTTTCAAGCCATACAAGCTCTTCTTCAATTTGCGCACCATCTCCTCTTTACCTTTGACCTCATAGCCCTCTGGCTGCTACATATATAGATCCTCCTCCAAATCACCATGGAGAAATTCAGTCTTTACATCAAGCTGATCTAAGTGCAAGTCTTTTGCTACAACTATTCTAAGAACAGTTCTAATCAAAGTCATTTTTACTACAGGAGAAAAAATCTCATCAAAATCTATACCTTTTTTCTATGCAAACCCCTTGACCACCAACCGGGCCTTGTATCTTTTCTTTCCTCCTTATTCCTCTTTGAATATATATACCAACTTATTTTGTAATGCTCTTTCTCCTTCATGTAGCTTCACCAAATCCCATTTATGGTTTTCATGAGAGCCTGATTCTCCTCATCCATGGTTTTCTCCCACTTCTTTTCCGGCATCTACCGTATTTCTTCATCAAATCTCTCGGCTCTCCACTATCAATGAGTAATAAATAATAAAGAGAAGGAGAAAAATGTTTAGTTTCTTTTCTTACCCTATAAGACCTCCTCAATATAGGAGTTTGAGGTTCATGTTGAGGAGATTCCTAAATTGATTCATGTGTTACTTTACCATCCGGAAAACCCTTTATCACTACATATTCTTTCTTGGTTTCTTCCCTATTTTCTTGCAACTTCGCTTATACATGATTTTATCATTAAAGACCACATCCCTAGATCAAATGATTTTCTTGTCCTTAATACTCCAACATTTATATCCAAAGTCATCACCACCATAACTAATGAAAGTAAATTTTTCTGATTTAGCCTCTAGCTTGGTCCTATCATCCTTGTCTATATGAAAAAACACCTCACATCCAAAAACTCTAAGAAATGAATAATTAAATTTCTTACCATACCATGCCTCCTTAGGTATGCCTCCATCCAAGGCACTTGAGGTTCCTCTGTTTATCAAGTACATAGTTGTGCTCACCGCTTCTGCCCAAAAAGAAAGAGGTAGTCCCGCATGTAACCTCATGCTCCTATCACATTCCATTATTGTTATGTTCATCCTTTCTAACACCCCATTCTCGCTGTGAAGTTCATGGAACCGTCTTTTCCCGCAGATTCCATTCTTAGAACAATAATCACTAAATTCATTATTGCAATACTCCCTCCATTATTTGACTGAGAAATTTTAGCTTAAGACTTGTTTCATTCTCTACCAAGGTTTTCCATTTAACAAAAGTGTCAAATACATCATATTTGTTTCTAATACAATAAACCCAAACTTTCCGTGTTGCATCATCAATAAACGTAACATAATAACTTGAAACCCCAAGAGATGATACCCGAGATGGCCCCTACACATCAAAACGCACCATCTCTAACTTACTCTCTTTCTTTGTAGGTCCAACCTTGAGAAACCTTACTCACTTTTGTTTCCCATATATGCAGTCCTCACAGAACTCCAAACCTATTTCGTATATCCGGGAAAATCCTTCTTTATGATCTCCATGCCCTTATGGCTCATATGATCGAGCCTATAGTGTCACAATGTTATATCTACTTCTGAAGCCACAAGATTACAAACATTAGTGCTGTAAGTGGTTAAATATAAGGTTCCAACCTTCTTACCTCTTGCCACCACAAGAGCACCCTTGGTAACCTTCCAAGGGTCCACTGTAAATATCACAGTACAACCATCACTTCCCAACTGCCTTGCCAATATCAAATTTGGTCTTAATATATAGGAACATGTCTAACATCCTTCAATAGCCAAGTATTCCCATTCTTCATCTTAACTCAAACAGATCATTTTCCAACTATGTTGCAAGGCTCATCATCACCAAGAAAAACATGCCCAAAATCTCCTTGAACATAATCAACAAAATAATGCCTATGTGGAGTAGCATTGAAAGAAGCCCCCGAATCTAAAACCCAAGATTCAGTAATATTATGCAAAGAAAGAATCAAAGCATCCTTCCATACATTACTTGTTGTCACATTATCATCGTTGTTTTCTTCTTATTATTTCTTCTTGTCCCGAAGCTTCCAACAGTCCTTCTTTACATGGCCGGACTTTCTAGAGGGCCAACATACTATCTTGCTTTTGTATTTTGACCTTTCTCGATCCTTTGATTTCCTATGGCTTCCTCTATTCTTGTCTCCCTCTAGTTTCCATTGTCAAAGCATTCCCTAAAGTAGAAAATTCCCACATATTTTTCTTTGCATTTCCTCACTTAAAATCACCCCTACAACATCCTCAAACTTCAACTTTGAGTTAGCTAGAACTGATTTTCTTACCGCCATTACCGGACTATTCCAACTCTCAAGTAAAGAGTATATAATTAATAAATCCCTAACTTCTTCATAAAATTATATTGTAACCAAAGCTTGATATATTTACAACCATATTAAAATCATTTAAATGATCGATACTAAACCATTCTTAGAAATCTTCATATTAAACAAATTTTTCATTAAAAATATCTTATTAGAGGCGAGAGGGTTTTTCATACAACTTCCCTAATACATCCATCAGTTCTTTTATAGTCCTTTCCTTTGAAACATTAAATAATACCGAAGATGCAAGACAAAGCCAAATTGTCCCAAGTGCCTTCCTATCCAGCAAATCCCATTCTGCATCCATCATGCTCGAGGGTTTGTTCACCTTCTCGTACAACGGAATATAAAGATCTTTCTAATAAAGCTAATATTCCATCCGCATCTTCCAAAGAATGAAATTCTACCGTTGAATTTATCAACCCCTAATCTTCCATCATTTGCCATAGGTTCCACTCAAGCTAAAAATTTCCCTACAATTCAACACTTCAGGAAACCAAACCAGGCTCTAATAGCAATTGTTAGGAAATAAGGAATAAAATATGTGGAACAGTCCCTCATAGAATTGCAACGGTAAAAAACTAATATGCAAAACAAATATTACAAATCTGAAATAAAAGTGTAGAATAAAAATAACACAACACAAAGAGACAGTATTTAACGTGGTTCACCCAATTTGGGCTACATCCACCAAGAATCACTTGCTCATATTTTATTACAAGCCACTACTCTCTTAATACAATACTTAGATCGGTTTGGAGCTATGCTAAAAAAAATCTATAGAATTCACACCCGAATTCATACACATATGCAATGTTACATACATACTACCATATGCACAAAACCACATTAGTAGACAACTGCTTAAGCAGTTTTACAAAACTATGGGTATCAAAACCATGGGCCAAAATCATCCCATAAACCTATGGGTAAAAAATACCACCCATATGAGAAAAACACATTTCCCGATATATCGGGCACGTTTCAAGGCCAAATTTTTTTTTCTTGAGGGTTACACCTCGGCCCGGCCCCAAACCCCGGAGATACAACTATTGAAAGTGTACAATACTCTTACTGTACAGTCTTCAATAATTTCTCACATGAAAATAGACTCCACAACCTAACAAGTGATAGTATTATGTTTACATTTAGTAACACCATTTTTCTCGTGTGTGTAAGATACATTCTTTTCAAATTTAATACATTGTTGCTTATAGTATGTAATAAAAACAAAATTGACATACTCATTACCATTATTTATGTCTATGATATGTAAATAACAATTTTTTTTTCAACACAACCATGAAAGTCAATAAATATATCCAAAACTTGATCTTTAGTTTTCAAAAAATAAATCCAAACTCTCCTAATGAAATCATCTAAAAATTGAGCATATATAGCACCATTAATATATCCTTGTGAGTTTACATTCTACCTAAAATATCACTATGAACAAGATGCACTTTTTCAATTACATGCCAAGATTTATTTTTAGGGAAATATTCTCTATGAATTTTACCATACATACATCTAGTACAAATAGACTTAGAAGCAAGAAATTTAGACAATCCATGCACCATGTCTAGTTTATGCATAAGTGCAATGCTTTGGTAATTAATATGACCCGATATTTCATGCCATAAACTACCATCAAATAAATAAACTAAAGCATGACTAGAAAAAGGGGAAGAGAATGCAGTAAATTTAAACATATTATCTTTATGTAAAAAATATGTACCAATAACTATAATTTTTTTCTTGTTAATTTAATATAATGAGTATTTTGAAAAAAAAATATGTTGTAATCATGTTTTCATAATTGAGGAAGAGAAAGTAGATTTAAATTTAAATTATATACAAGAAAAACATCATATAATTCACCATTAGGAATATTAACAATTATCAATTATTTCTACAATACATGAAACATGTTTTACAAGGATTAATTGATTATATGAATGATCTGGATCTAAAGTAGTAAATGTATGGGCAGGCCAAGAATGTGTCTCGATAAAATACACTTCTAAGTTTTCTATTCGCAAGAGTGTCAAGGAAACAAGTAAGAAACACACATGAGATGACATATAATGGATAGACTTAAAGGGGATACAACAAGTGCTAAGTTTATATATCTAGAGGGAGGGATCTAATGCCTACACTAGGTCAACCTAGGGTTTCTAAGGCCCACATTCAAGATAGAGGACAAGTACCTTACTAAGATATCGATAAATGGATGTGAAGAGATATGAATTGATGATGAATAAGGAAAACATGCACAATATAACTGAAATGTAAATAAGGGAAAGCTAAGGAGATGATAAAATAAGAGCACTATGCTAACTAGTATCAATGTATATATAACACTAAGATAACATAGAGCAATGGGGAAGGGAAACAAAATAATCTATGTAAAATGAAAAAATGATTTGGAACACTTACCTGTGGGGTGGTTGTTGATGCATCTATCTCTCTAGAGAAGCAACACACCAAGAGAGAATCATTATTAGGTGGAGAAGGGGAACATCGTTCCTATCCTAGACTCATTATAGATGACCCAATAGTGTAAGAAATCCAACCAAGAAGAAGAGTGTCCAATCAATCCAAGCCAAGTTCAAGATGAACCAAGAGAAAAACAAGAAGATGGAAATTCCTTTATTTATGAATTTCAATATGTGGTAGAGTATATATACGATGCCATCACTGTGGGTGATGGCGTCGACCAAAAAAACCTTAAACTAACACTAGTACCCATGGATGATGGCATCGACCAAGGATGCTAATGTGTCGTGTAAAGTTAATATAATTTTTGTAGATCATAGACGTGGATGAACAAAGTGCCAAATGGTGAAATGCAAATAAGATTTCGGGAGTGCAATGTGTATGGGATATAAAGGGACAAGGAAAACTAGTGTAAGGACAACTAAGGCCAGGTCCACATAGTGATGCTCTCTTTATGTATTATCTCTAACCCATAATGATTACGTGAATAATCATTCCCCATTATTGAGAGGAACCTTAAGGAACTCGCTCAAGAAATAGATGACTTATTGACCCTTATTTACACAAAGGAAAATTTTAGTAATAGGTATGAAAGATGAAAAGTAAAAAATTAGGTGTATACATATGCTCCAATCGTCGATCACCGCATGTCGTAATAAAAAAACATGGGGTGGTCACTGAAAAGAAACAATCTGTAACAATGAAATCAAAAGTAGATTATGAAATGTAAGAAAGTACTAGATGAAATTAAATATACCCACCTATGCATACCTGATAGTGTTGCTTGTCTTAAAATGTGTAGGCACAATCAATGTTGTAAGAACCATGAAGAAGAAAAAATGAAAGGAAACACTAGAGGATCATCAATAAAATAAGACATAAATCACCTAGTTAGGGCTTCATGGGATGGATGTCATGTCGTAGTGTCTAGTCATGTCATAGTGGTGTCAAAAAATAGGTAAAAATAAAAGATCATCAAAATTGTGTGTGTGTGTGTGTGTGTGTGTGTGTGTGTGTGTGTGTGTGTGTGTGTGTGTGTGTGTGTGTGTAATAGGTCAAAATGAATGGCATGAGAATATGAGAATTACGTTACAAATGTCATGTTTTTTTGAGTTTGAGATAAAAATGACAATCCTTTGAAGAATTAGGTTTATCATAACCAAATTTGAATAGAATTTTTTGATTAATATAGTGATTTTGGTTTTTTATTTGTCATTGCTATTTTTGGAGTTGAGAGAGTTGATTTTGAATTCTAAATTTGAGTGTATTTTGATGATATGGCATGAGTATGAGGTGGTGATAGGGGATGACGAGGTAGTGCACACAAAGTGGGGTGTGACCATGGGTAAGTTAGTGCATTTAATTTTTCTAGGTATATTAGGTGTGATTTGGTATTTTTATTATTTAGAGTCATTAGCACATCATTCTTGTCCAAACTTGCATCATTGGGTAGGTTAGGAAAAAAATAAAAGTGGGTTTGGGTGGGATTTAGATTTTATTTTATTAGTTTGAATATTTTTAGGAGTCAAAGTTGGGAAAGTTATGTCCACATTTAGGCCGGACGCCATTGGCCCCTTTGCAACAAGAGGGTAGATGACATTAGGATGGGGGTACAATGATGTTGTCGGGGCCGATGACATTATCCATGGGGAAGATGGCGTAGGGAATGATAGATATTTTTCTAGGGGTTGATGGAGTTTATCTAGAGGGCCGGTGGCATAGGGATGTTTGTAGGTATTATTTGTAAATTTTGAAATTTTTCTTACAAATTGATTTTGTAGACTTCGATGTTTGTTTTTTTCCATTTTATGTGTGTAGGTAGAGCGTATGATATGTATATGGAGGAGTGTGGATGTATCGTGGCTCAGTTCTTTGATTTTTGAGTGACTCGGATAAAGGTGAACCAATTGTAGGGTGGGGTATTTGGGGGCTTATGCACATGCCTAGGATACCATTAGATCTATATATATTAGAGTAATTTTTAGCTACATGGGAGACATTGTCCAACACCTTTCGATGGTGGATGGGATAGGAGACCATAGATATGACATTGACATTGTATGATTTTCATGGGATTTTAGGGTTACCCATTAGAGGGACATGTATGTATTGTGATTTGATTTTAAATGTTTCAGTAGCCTGAGTCTTAGCCGTTTAGGCTATGGGAGTGGCACATACCGATCCGAAAATGGGTGTTTTATTTTTCCCACTTTTAAATGTTTTCAGGTATTGTTAATTTTTAATCAACTTAAAGTCTTTTATACTCCAAAAATTGATCAAATTATGATTTAGGACTATTTTCAAACTGAAATTTAAATTCCTTTTTATTCAACATTCATTGTTTGATCAAAGCCAAAATTCATTGTTTCTTGATTTTAATCAATTTTACAAAGTTGTCAAATACTGATTACCATTGCATCCACATTATTTTTATGAACTTCAATTATTGTAAATAATCAAAAACTAAAAATAAAAATCAAAACACAACACCATATTGTTTACGGGGTTTGGAATTCCTATGTCCCGGGTTAAGTGGTGGTGATCCATTAATAATGTTAAAATGTATAAATACAATAACCTTTACATTAACCAATAATGAATCAAAAATATGCAAAAATGTGTTTTAGACCTTCGAAGGATGTTAATGGAGCTCAGCCTCTATCCTTCACCTTCTTGATCCACTTGTAACAGTGTCTCCCTTTGGTTCTACACCTTCATGTAACTTTAATAGAAAATAAATCGATCATAGAAGCTCTAAATCGGATAAATGATCACACCATCACGATTGTCTCAAAATTATGAGAAACTTTCATATATAACTCGAGATCTGGTTTTGAGTGGAAGTGCCTCAAAACTTAGCCTGAATGCAAACTGCCTCTTATCCTCCTTAACACAGTCTCTACCTGAGTATTGTTTAAATAACACCGAGCTTTGTTTCATCTCATCGAGCTTGTAGCCGAGTTGGTTGGGAAGATAATACTTTGAGAGTGGAGGTCATGGGTTCAAAACCTAGCAGGTTTACATTTTGACATGGTGTTTTGTTGCATTGTGGGTGTAATGTCCCACATTCTCGCCGTGAAGGAGGGGATTTGCATTAAAAATGGGCTTGGCCACCCTATTCCCATGTGGAGTCAGCCACGTCTCATCCATTAGTTTTGCCACCTATACATGGTGAGCTGGATGTTCATTATTTCACCCAATATGTGGGATTTGGGGTCGTTAGAATGGCCAACATGTGACTTGGAACTATATAGTGACATGGCAATACATGGTGAATAATTACCAAAGTAATATAAAATTCAACCATTACCATAATGTGACATTCCCATGATAAAATATGGCAATAAAGACCACTTTTGATCCTCGATAGGAAAATCGAGTGAATTCAAAATTGTGGTGGCAAGCCATGTGTGGCAGATCTTTATTGGTCCATTATTGACTTGTTGACCAGAGTTGACTTTCCCGTTGACTAAACTTTGACTGGACATATCTTGAGCTCAGAGTGTCTATTTTTCACGTTCTTATAGTCATTGAAAATATATTTGAAGACTCTACTACACTGTCATGGTTTAGGGAACATTTGACATTGAAATTTATCCCATGATCACATATGATGAGAGTAAGATGTGTGATCAACCTAGCACACCATAGGATGCGGGGATTACGAATATACATAAGGTAATTATGGGGATTATTATGGCATGAGACAATGTATCACAAGGTAGATGGATCCATCCCATTGTTTTTTATAGCAATATGTAGAGATGTTATGGATCATGGGGTATTTTTAGTTGGGGAACCACCATATGGGTGCATTTGGTGCATGATCTTATAGGGTAGGGCACACGAGAGATCATAAGGTTGTGGGACCCATAATATTTTTAGCTGTATGGATATATAAGAGGTTCTTGATGTATAGGCTAACAAGGATACCATTGGAAGTAGCAGTGAATTCCCCAAGAGTGCTTTAATGGGTACATGTGTTGACAATGAGATCACTCGAGTATTCCATCTAGTAGCACAGGTGGGTTCAAATGATGCTATATGGCATCCCTATATAGGGAACGTGGATCGGTTACCTTATTAGCCCAAGGCAGAGTACTTGGATGCTATCACTAAGGAGACATTGTATTATCTCTATTGGGTGGAAACCCATGCGGTGAACAGATTCCCAAGGTATTTTGGGATACCAACACCCTTGGTGATAACACCATTTTCACCCTAACAACATCATCATGCTAGAGAGGTAATAGGAGTAGAGGTGGGCGTAATAACACTATGACCCTGTAGGATATAAGAAACGAGTGCCCATGGTAAGAGGAAGTGTAGTCATAGTGGGGATGCTTAGGACCCTGTTATCAAAACTCACCCCCAAGGTAATTTTGATAACATGCATTAAATTCTCAAGTCCCAGGAAAATAGATTGATTCAAGGCAAAAAATCATGTTTTAGGGTCCCCTCGATTTTTCTAACTCTCCTGTCCAAGAAGAAAAGAGCAATTTCTAAAAAAGGGTGAAAAAGTTGCAAAAAAACAAGCTTGGGCCAGGAAAATCATGAAAAATGGCTAAGTCCTAGTCCAGGCGGTCCTTGGGACAGTTGGGACATCGGCGCGCGAATCACCGAAAGGCCGCCAAAGCGATCTCCGAGCAAAGGGACATCCGGGCCGTGGGGACGCGCGGGATGCGAAAGGATGAACCGGCCGAAGGTAAAAGCAAAATTGACTAAGCTGTTGTATGCGAGGCAGGCAGGACATTTGGGCCATGAGGACACGAAGGACGCAAACTACCACTGGATCGGTGGCGTAGGGAACTTTAAATGCTGGGACAAGTGGGACAAGAGTACGTGGGGGACGCGGGGAGCCGAAAGAGCCGAGAGCCAATGAAAGCATGCCACGTGTCTTCGCTGCAAGAGGGACGGGAAGCTGAATCAGGCGGATCAAAAAAATTTCCTAGACATCGTGAGACAACCGGGCCAAAGAGATGCGAGGGACACGAAAAGCGCGGGAGCCGCGAGACGAATCGGGAAACGCCACATGTCACAAGGGAAAATGTCCAAAAGTTCAAAGGGTGAGGTTTGAAGAGTTGGCCCGAGCCAATCGGAATTGGACACGTGTCCAATGGAGGAGGAAGCGTGGAGCTCGGGGAGGAATTGAAAATTTTAGCAAGAGTTTTGGTAAAAAACTAAAAGGACAAGGATGACCCCGTGCCCCGTCCTCGAACCAGATCATGCCACGTGTCCCAAGTGGCGGGGGCGTGGGGAAAAATGGAAAATGTTCCAAAATCATAAAAAGTCAAAACTTTCAAGGAAAACCCACAGGTAAGGGAAGGAGAGAGAATTTCTCATCCAATCATTGCCCGACATGTGTCGCAAATCTAGATGGCGGAGCGCGGGAAAAAATTTCAAAACCCATTTTTGCCTGTTTTGTGCCCTAAATCTTCAGACCGCCATATCTTTCGATCCAGAGCTCGGATTTGCACGTTCTTTATATCATTGGAAAGCTTATAAAATTATCTACATGATTGGGGTCAATCTTGAATTTTGGTTTAGTATGGAGAGAGAAAGTTAAGAAACAGCTCTGACGCGTGTTCATGGCCAGAATTGACATTTCAAATGACTAGATTTAATGCGAGAATGGGTCACACTCTCCTCCAAATTGGTCAAAAATGGTAGGGTATGGGTTTGTAAGGTCCTCCATGCTGATTTAATGCATTTTCAGTCAATGAGGAATGGGCTCCCACGTTTTGTACATTTTCTCTCTCTTGGGCTCGACCCATGCAATGTAAAAAGCCAGATTTGGCTCATTTCAAAAAGGGGGGAATATTTTTGACATAGCAGACTTCTTCATTCACCTCCAGCAAGTGATTGTTGTAAGAATCAGACCTCTTCAAAGACCGTAACAGGTCTTCTACCTCTCTGAGGTTGTAATGCAGCGGTTTGGACATTGGAAATGATAATGCAAGCTTTGTGAATGGGTTTTTGATCCTTTGTTTGTATTATTTGCTTCATTTCAGATCCTAAATTATATCTTATCACTGTGTATGTTTTTATGTTACAATCTTTGGTTTGTGTCTATTTGCATGACAAAAATATTCACCACTCCTTTTGGTGCATCACCACCTTTAATTAGTTTCATTTTTGCATTTCTATCCCTGTCTCCTTGCAATTTAGAGTAGGATTAGGATCTGAACCTCTCGTAGTTATGCAAATATAGATCTAAATAAGAGAAGTTTGAGGAACTAGCCTTTAATCGGAGATTCCTCTCTCTCGTTTCATAAGTTCCACACTTGGAGAGAGGTTTCCATGTTGTGCAATCACACTGGATGCTAGAGTGATCAACCTAGAAGCCTGATCTGCATCTAGGGGTGCGTTGTGAGCCTGCAACAACAGTTTTGGCACACCGGTGGGACACTAGAGGTCTCATTTTTATTTACAGCAAAGTTGATGTGCATCTGCTGTAATTTTCTTGCTTGAAAAGAGCTATTATTTGCATATCTGGCGACTCCAAGGGGAAGAATGAACTAGTTTCAGCAGTGCAGGCCTGAAAACTCATGAGAAGAATCACCACAAGGTCAAGAGTTGGAGAAGAAGAAGTGTTGTTTGAATACCTACAATTATCTCCAAGAAGATGGAAAAGAGGAAGAAGGATTCAAAGGTCTCCATCTCCACCAAACAAAACTCTCTCAACTCCTCCACTTGGTAGGCCTTTCATTCAATCAACAAGGGTTTTAAGACCAATTAGAATGGCACAAAACAACCCCTACGTCAATTTCACAGGCAGCAGCCCACTTTCTCTCAATGCACATCATCCAATTCCTATTGCAGCCTTAAAGAACATTCCATACTTCACTGGAGAAAATCAGACTACTCTAGGTGATCATGTTAAAGATATTGCTAACCTTTGTGCAATCCATGAAATCAATGAGATGCAAGTGGCTGTCAAGTTCTTTGGAATCTTAATTCAAGGGTAAAGCACTGCAATGGTTTAGGAGCCTTGAGCTGGTTCTATCACTGGCTGGAATCAGCGGTGTATAGCACTTCATGAGCAATTTGGAGAAAAGGGAGACAACTTGTCTCTTTTAGAGCAGCGATTGACAACCATCAAGAGAGATCCCAATGAGCGGTGACCGATTTCAACTTGATTTCAAAAGACTTGGGAGAGGATTCCGGTGGCGGTCGAGCCAACAATGTTAGAAGGTGCTTTTCTCTACTATCTCAAAGCTCTAAATTCTGATATTTCTATGTTGATTAGTCCATGGGAGGCACAACTATCCCTATGGCTTATAACATTGCCATTAGGGCTGAAAATTGTTTAATCCAAGTGGAAAACTTGCCCTAGACCTCCCATGCCATTGTTTCCAAGCTTAGAGATCCCAAACACCAATCAAGCACCTAGTTTGGCTCCTTCTCCCACCCCTAGAAATTAGAGTTCAAATGAAGCTTCCACTTCATCTCCAAGTGCCCCAAATGAGCTTCAAGAGGTCATGAAACAATTGTAAAACCTAGGCAATGAGTTGGTTACTCTCAAAAGGCAAAGAAGCCCAAGGTTTTAGACCTTCTTATCAACCCCAAGCTCTCAGCCTAACAAGCAGCCATACCAACCACAAAGGCCTCCTAACCTAGCTGCAAATATGAATCAAATAAGGCCTCCTTGCCAATAGACCATTCCAGCCCTACAATCCAAATGCCATATCTGCCTCTAAGGCATTGGTGCCAACACAAAACAACATTGCTCAGGAGTATGACTGGTGTTTTCCATGCAATGAGCCTCATAACCAATCCATGTGCTTCAATGGTGCTTTAAATCAAGCATTAATGGTGACAACTCTTGGTGTGGAGGGTGAGGGCGATCAATGAAACAACCAACAACAAGAAACATTCCAACAAAGCAATCAGCCCCAAATGACACCACGTTGGTAAATTGGCAAGTAGAGGATTTTGTGGCATGAACCGAGTAGTTTCTCAAGGTGTTGCAGCCAACACAAGGTCAAAAAGGAGGAATTTGGGTGAAGAACAGCCATTAGCCCCAACCAATCCACAACCTTCCATGGTTCCACAAGTGGTTGGCAAACAAAGTCCAATTTCAAATGCACAAGGGCAGCCAAGAACAACCCCTAGGCCAACTCAAATACCAGTTGTTGCTGCCCACATGCAAGGAGTGAATGTGCAAACCAAGGGACAACAAAGAGATCCTTCATCACCATTCAGTATCATTGATCAGATGAAGAAGACAAATGTCAATATATCAATGTGGGAATCCCTATCTATCCCAGGCCAAAGAGATCTGCTGCAAGCTGCCATGAAGGACTAGCCAACTTCAAATCAGCAAGTTCAGATGCAAGAAAAAGTGCTTACAAATGCTGCCCAGCTTGAGGGAAATCATGGAGGACAGCAAGGTAAAATGTTGAAGCCCCCTCCTTTCTATGTTTCATTAATCATTGGAAATCAGCTAGTGCACAATTTCTTGATAGACTCGGGGCAAGTAGTTCAAGTAATGCCTAAACAAATAGCTGATCACTAGGGCTTGATATGAAACAATATCCAAAGGGGTAGTGCAGCTGGATAGGACAGCAATAACAATGAGTTGGAGTGATTAGAAACTTGAGTCTTACCTTGCATGCATGTCCAAATGTTGTTGTTTTACAAGATGTATCTGTCATAGACCTTCCACCACTCTTTGCCCTTTGCTTGTCAAGGGACTTCACATGACCAAGATTGGAGGATATTTTTACGTTGATTGGTCACACATGTTGTTCGAGAATGAGGTATGGAACCAAAGCCACAATCAGTCCGAACCTATTGCAAACTTCCATATTGAACCTTACACTCCAAGTTAAATTAATGTCAATTGCTCAAAGCATTTGATCAAGAAGATCTCCCAAGCAACGATGAAGGTGACACCAAGGTTGGAAGCATCCCAGATCTGACTCTTGATGAATGGGAAAACAAGATACATGCATTTGATCCTTATCAAGAGGTGGAAGAATCTGAAATTTGGGAGTCTATTGATACACGAAGAAAATCAACCTATTCCTAGCATCACCAAGCCAGACCACAAGGATGACAATGAGGTATGGCAGCTATTTTTTGATGGATCAAGGAGTAGACAAGGTGCAGGAGGTGGAGCCATGCTTATTTCACCTCAAGGAGTAAAGTACTATTCAGCTTTTAGATTTCAGTTTACATGCTCCAATAACACTGCTGAATATGAAGCCTTGGTGCAAGGGATGCATTGGGCAATAAAGAGAGGAATAAAGAACTTGCAAGTCTTTGGTGACAGTGAATTGATTGTAAATCAGGTCAAGGGACAGCATGCTGCCAAGAATGATCTACTCAGGTGCTACAAGAACAGGGTGTGGGACCTCATGGAATATTTTGAGGGTTTTGGCATCAAATCCATTCCTAGGAAAGAGAATCAAGCTGTTGACAGGCTTGCAGCAGTAGGGGCAGCCTTTGACATTGTGGAAAGCATTCAACAAGACAAGGTACAGCCAAACATCCATGTGATTGTGAGGCCTTGATGCGGATAACAATGTCGATTAGAAAGTGTTTGAAAATGACCAGCAAATCATCCATTTCTTGCGAAGAAGAAGTGAGTTCTCTGCCAAGAATCAAGAAAAATTGGAGCAGCAAGTAAAGATGGTGGCCGTAGTACAACAGCTGAGAACTAACAAGTTGCCCAAGGACTTATCATTTTGGAGTCCATTTTTAACCCCAATGATCAGTTTAGAAAGGAGAAAGCAAACATTCGAGTCAAGAGAGAGGATTCGGTATCCATCTTGGTAGAGGAGAACAAACCATTGCAAATTGAAAGGTGACAACTGAACAAGAAAGGTATGAGTTCATACAGCTGTGTCAAGAGTTCCCTGACATGTTTTCTTGGAGCTATGAAGATTTGAAAGGTTTCAATCCCAACTTAGCTCAGCATACCATCGAATTGGATCCAAATACTAAGCCTGTCAGGCAGAAACAAAGACCAGTCAATCCACACATGGAGCCTCTCATGAGGAAAGAATTGGACAAGCTGATTGAGTCAAGGATCATATTCCTAATCAAGCATTCTAGTTGGGTTGCCAACTTAGTTCCAGTCAGAAAGAAGAGTGGAGAGATCAGATTGTGTGTTGACTTCAGAGACTTGAATAGAGCCTCTCTCAAGGACCATTACCCACTCCCTTCCATGGAGCAAATCTTGCAAGTTGTGGCTGGCTCGAGAGGTTTTCACTACTTGATGGCTACTCAGGCTACAATCAGATTATGGTGAAGGAAGAGGACCAGTTCAAGACAGCCTTCACAACCAAATGGGGAACTTTTGCATACAGGAAAATGCCATTTGGGCTGTCCAACGCTGGTGTTACCTTCCAAAGGGCAATGGACATGGCATTCAAAGGTTTGATTAACAATGTGGTGCTGATCTACCTTGATGATATCACTGTTTTTTCAAAAATGCAGCAGACCACCTCTCTCATTTGAGGCAAGTCTTCACAAGGTGCAGGAGATTTGGAGTGTCTTTGAATCCTAAGAAGTGCATCTTTCTTGCACATGAAGGAAATCTCCTTGGCCATATTGTCTCCAAGGAAGGATTAGCAATTTATCCAGAGAGGGTTGAAGCCATAAGGGCACTACCATTGCCAAGTCACAAGAAGGCCCTTCAGAGTTTCTTGGGAAGGATAAACTTTGTTTGGAGGTTTGTCCCAGATTTTGCAGCCCTTATCAAGCCCATCACCAAAATGTTAAAGAAGAGCATGGCTTTCAAGTGGACAACAAAAGGCAAGGAGAGTTTTGAAGCAATCAAAGAAGCTATCTCTCAAGCACCAACTCTCATCAACCCAGACTTCTCCAAGGATTTCATCCTCTATGCATTTGGAGGTAATGACACTATCTCTGCCATTTTGGTACAGCAGAACAAGGATAATGATGAGCAGCCAATTGCCTTCTTCAGCTGGAGCCTAGATGACTATGAGGTGAGATACTCTTTTATTGAGAAGCATGTACTTGTAGTAATCAGAAGCTTGAAGAAATTCAAGCATTTAATCTCAAACAACAAGGTCTAGTTGTTGGTCTCACATGCTAGGGTTAAGGACTTCCTCCTCAACAAGGATTTGAATGAGAAAAGGGCAGGTTGGATCACCCCATGTCATGGAGTATGACATTGAGATCAATATCACCAAGCTGGTAAGAGGGAAAGGATTGTGTGAGCAGCTGGTTTTGGGGAAGCAAAAAGAAGTATGCAATGAAGAAGAGGCTGTTTTGACAGTCCAGGACAGCCATGAGCCAAGTGGGAATCAAGAAGGAGACAATGCTGCCCCCACTCCTTGCTAGACCCAAGATATAATACACTTCCTAGGCACAGGCCTATGCCCTCCGGAGATGAACAAGACCCAAAGGAGACACTTCAGATTACAGGTTGTCCCGTATGCCATTGTTCATGGAGTTTTGTTCAAGAAAGACGTGAATGGAGTGTTGTTGAGATGCATTAGCAAAAATCAGATTCAAAGGGTGTTGGAAGAGTTCCATGGTGGACCAGCTGGTGGTCATTTTGCACCAAGAGTGACAGCTCTAAAAATCATGAAGGCTGGTTATTATTGGCCTAAAATATTCAGTGATTGCTATGCATGGGTCAAGAGGTGTAAGAATTGTGCATTCTTCATAGGAAAAGAGAGACTTGCTGCCCTTCCATTACATCCAATCTTAGTTGACCAGCCATTCATGCAATGGGGTTTGGACTTCATTGGAGTCATTAATCCCAATTCAAGCCAAGGGCACAAATGGATTTTGATAGCCACAGACTACTTCACCAAATGGATAGAAGCAGTAGCACTCAAAGAGGCAAATGAGTCTAGCATCTTAGAATTTTATGAGGGGATAACAACCAAATTTGGTGTACCTACCACAATAATCTCTGATAATGCATTGGCATTCATTGGATCTAAGGTGACTGAGTGGGCTGTCAAGAACGGTATTTACCTAAGCACTTCATCAAACTATTACCCTCAGGGTAATGGCCAAGCCGAGTCTACAAACAAGAACTTGTTGAGGATCATTAGGAGGACTCTTGACGAGAATCGAGAGGTCTTGGATACCAAACCGAGATCAACCGTATGGGATGATAGGATAACTCCCAAAAGATCCACAAGTAACTCTCCATTCAAACTTGTCTATGGAAGAGAGGCAATCTTGCCCATGTCACTTGAGTTGCCAACATTGGAACTCATGAAGCAGCTGGAGTTGCTTGAGTTTGAGCCCATGGAGGTGAGGTATGCGAGTTGATGGAGCTGCAAGAAATCAGAAATCGAGGCATCCCAAGCAATGGAAAAGGATCAAGCCTTGATCAAGAAGACCTTTGATAGGAAGGACAAAGATAGATCTTTTCAGTTGGAGATCTAGTGTTGAAATGGGATGTGGACGAGAGCAAAGCGGAAAGGCATTCAAAATTTGATGCCCTTTGGAGTGGCCCATACATGGTCACGAAGTGTAAGAACAGCAATGCTTTCCAATTGGCATCATTGGATGGTGAAGAACTACAGATTCCAGTCAATGGAATCTATCTCAAGCGTTGCTTCTAGAGGGAAATTCACTACCTTGTAAATATTAGATTAGATTTTCATTCCTCTAAGTGCTTGTGCACATTGTTTTGTTGTAGGTTAGTTTTGTTTTCCCTAAGTGCTTTGGCATAGCTTGCTGTCCATAGAGATGTTTTGCAGCCCTTGCTCCCATTAGGTGATATTCCATCTTCCTCCATACACATTCTAGGTCAGTTGGGGTTCTAAACAGAATATTTGATGACTCCATGCCCAATGGACTACTTCAGGCAACTGGTAACTTCACCTAGCAGGTAGGTGACCCCGTTGAGTCGCCAAATTGTTATCCAAAATTCACCCCCCAGGGTAATTTTTATAACATGCATTAAATTCTCAAGTCCCAGGCAAATAGATTGATTCAAGGCAAAAAATCATGTTTCTAGGGTCCCCTCAGATTTTTTCTAACTCTCCTGTCCAAGAAGAAAGGAGCAAGTTCTAAAAAAGGGTGAAAAAGTTGCAAAAAAACAAGCTTGGGCCAGGAAAAATCATGAAAAATGGCTAAGTCCTAGTCCAGGCGGTCCTTGGGACAGTTGGGACATCGGGGCATGAATCGGCCGAAAGGCCGCCAGTCTGCAGAGCAAAGGGACATCCGGGCCGTGGGGACGCGCGGGACGCGAAAGGGCGAACCGGCTGAAGGTAAAAGAAAAACTGACTAACTATTGTGCAGAAAGGCTGGGACATTTGGGCCGTGAGGACACGAAGGATGCAAACCACCGGATCAGCGGTGCGCAGGAACTTTCATCCGGGACAAGTGGGACAAGAGTACGCGGGGGATGCGGGGAGCCGAAAGAGACGAGAGCCAATGAAAGCGTGCCACATGTCTTCGCTGCAAGAGGGACAGGGAAGCCTGAATCAGGTAGATCGGAAGTTTTTGTCCTAGACAACCCGGGACAACCGGGCCAAAGAGACGCGAGGGACGTGAAAATCCGGCAGGTCCGCAAACGAATCAGAAATGCCACGTGTCATAAGGGAAAATGTCCAAAAGTTCAAAGGGCAAGGTTTGAAGAGTTGGCCCGAGCTAATCGAATTGGACATGTGTCCAATAGAGGAGGGAAGTGCGGAGCTCGGGGAGGAATTGAAAAATTTAGCAAGAGTTTTGGCAAAAAACTAAAAGGACAAGGATGACCCCATGCCCTGTCCTCGAACCAGATCATGCCACGTGTCCCAAGTGGCGGGGGTGCGGGGAAAAAATGGAAAATGTTCCAAAATCATAAAAAGTCAAAACTTTCAAGGAAAACCCATGGGTAAGGGAAGGAGAGAGAATTGCTCATCCAATCAGCGCCCAACACGTGTCGTCCAGGTGGCGGAGCGCGGGAAAAAATTTCAAAACCCATTTTTGCCTGTTTTGTGCCCTAAATCTTCAGATCACCATATCTTTGATCCAGAGCTCGGATTTGCATGTTCTTTATATCATTGGAAAGCTTATAAAATTCTCTACATGATTCTAGGGTCAAATCTTTAATTTTGGTTCATCTGAGAGAGAAAGTTAAGAAACGGCTCGACACGTGTTCATGGCCGAAGTGACATTTCAAATGACTAGATTTAATGCGAGAATGGGTCGCACTCTCCTCCAAATTGATAAAAAAATGGCAGGGTATGGGTTTGTAAGGTCCTCCATGCTAATTTAATGCATTTGTAGTCAATGAGGAATGGTCTCCCAGGTTTTGTACATTTCTCTCTCCCGAGCTCGACCCATGCAATGTAAAAAGCCAAATTTGGCTCATTTCAAAAAGGGGGAATATTTTTGACATAGCAGACTTATTCAATCACCTCTAGCAAGTGATTGTTGCAAGAATCAGACCTCTTCAAATATCAGTAACAGGTTTTCTACTCTCTACGAGGTTGTAATGCAGCGGTTTGGACATTGGAAATGATAATGCAAGCTTTGTGAATGGGTTTCATCCTTTGTTTGTATTATTTGCTTCATTTCGAGATCCTAAATTATATCTTATTAGCTTTGTGTATGTTTTTATGTTGCAATCTTTGGTCTCGTGTCTATTTTCATGACAAAAATATTCACCACTCCTTTTGGTGCATCACCACCTTTAGTTAGTTTCATTTTTGCATTTCTATCCCTGTCTCCTTGTAATTTAGAGTAGGATTAGGATATGAACCTCTGTAGTTGTGCAAATATAGATCTAAATCAGAGGAGTTTGAGGAACCAACCTTTAATTTGGAGATTCCTCTCTCAGTTTCACAAGTCCCACACTTGGAGAGAGGTTTCCATGTTGTGCAATCACACTGGATGCTAGAGTGATCAACCTAGAAGCCTGATCTGCATCCAAGGGTGCTGTGAGCCTGCAACAAATGACTCCACCAAAAATTATAATGGTGACTGGTTTAGAGGAGGGATCTTATTAAGGATCCACCGAAAAATCTCCACAAGTTAAGGGTGTAGGAAAAGCTAGTCCTACCACCATAGGAAGCAAGAAAACACCATGGATAAGAGAGCATAAGATGCAAAGTGGCCGAGAGGAGGTTACTTGACGTGGCTCAAGGTCTATATGGATGTACACCTAGGAAGAGGCCTAGACCACAATGTAGACAGGATATGATATTGGTGCCCTAAGATAGGTGAGCACAAAGACATAGGAGCTAGACATCATCATGAAGAAAAAAGGAGGTATTGGGTGGGTTCAAATATGGCAAGATCCACACTGTCATGGCTTGAGTCTCAAACAACCAGCTATGTGATATGATGTTATTGAGAAATCAGTTTGAACCATAATGATATTGTGAAACATTTGTTGTTTTTGGTTTCGCAAAGCAAATGGAGGAGTGTCACTCCCTAATTGAGATTTCCCACCATGAGATCCTAGATCCAATGTTTGATATCCATGATATTCAGCAGTGATGGTGGATCCAAAATCAACATGGGATGGAGTTTTAATGATCTCATTTCATCTAGTTAGAGAGGCATTTAGGTCAGTACAAATATATTGAGATGCACAGAATTGTGAGATACATGAAGCATAGATGTGATGATAAAGATTATATTATAGGCATAGGAGGCCCTAGTTTAGGAGTAGGAAGACTACCTATCGATTCCTAGAGAGACGCAGAGAGGATTACTTTGTTGGAGACACACCTAGCAAGAGCGCAAGGAGAGGCATCTAGAGCCTGATTTAGAGAAAACTCCCTAGCCCACACAACTAGAACTACCAACACAGCCCCATCATCCTAACACATTCAGAAACCCCCCACAGGGGGTGAGGGTTCTTAAGCCATTTTGTAAATGGTCCAGATTCATGTATTTATTTTGTCGATGTATAAAAAAATTGATTTGATATATATGATGATTTTTGGCAATATTAGGATGTTTTATGTTTGTTAATTTTCTTATCAGTTTCCTTCTTTCTTCACATATGTATGTAATGATACCATGATACTTAGGAATAATGATAATGTGATTAGATAGCTTAATCCAATGGAAAGGGATTGGTAGGATAGCCCAACCCATGTGATGTGAAGGATCTAAAGGGTGGAGCAGGCCAAGACATCCGGTGGTAGGAAATCATGGTGTGCAATTAGATATATAAATCAAAATAATACCATAGGCTTAAACAAGGATTCATAAAATACTATGGTGATCCAATAGGAAATATTGGGGTGAGTCAAGGAAAAAAATAGGTAGAATCGGGACTAAGGTGCTCCTTTGGTAGGAGAAACCAAGGTGCACTTTGTGATAAATAAAAGTGGAGTGAATAACCCAAGAAAGGATGTAGCAATATATTTAGGAGATGTGTGAAAAACCCAAGTGGGGGATTAAGATCAAAATTGAAGGAAGAATTTATTCTGTACAAACCCAAGTGGGGTTGAGAGCCAGGAAATAGTGATGGTTTAAGAAAAAGAAGGAAAAAAAAATGTAATCAAGGTACTATAGATAACTAGCCACGAGGGGAAAAATATCACAAGGTATCAGTGATGATATCATCAACTTGATTCAATATATGACTTATAACATGAGTCATGAGGTCATCAATGGCATATTGGTGTAACAATTACTTATTGATGAGCTTTAGATCTCATGGAAAATAAGGTATCATCTATCGATCCTCCATTTGAGTGAGAATGTCACATCGACTGTCATCCATGGAGGGATGAGGATCATAGAGAGGTATTGGTTCATAAGTAAGTTGTGGTCTTTTCACTCTAGGGAAGATCGTCAATTCCAAGAGGAATTGGATCCAAACTTCTGGTTGTGGGAAGAATTTTTAGGAATGGGATGTTTTCCATGTAAAACTGTTAGTATCAATGTGCGTAAAAAACCCGTGATGAGATAAAAATTAGGGATCTATAGGGAGAGGTTGTGTAGCCTTTCTAGTTTGTTCACATTTAACCTCAACTTCAAGTTTCTTCATGTGGCATTGATAGGATCTACGGTAAAAAAATACCATGCCCTCGGATATTTACGCCATATACTATACGTCGCTCATAGAGGACTCGAGGATCCATATGGGTAAGAGGTAGGAGAGAGATGTATCATAGGATGTAGATGGCTAGTGAGGATATTTGAGGAGGGAACTAATCCAATGGGTAAAGATGGCACCAATGAAGAATTATTTTGCTCACCATCAAGGCACAATAAATAGGATCATCACCCATGATATCATCATCTTCATAGTCAAATTGAGTAACCGATCATCCATTTATGTAAGGTAAAATGGGTCAACTACGTCAATGGAAATATGTGGTGGTATGATCGGTGGAGCAATATAAGATGCATGCACAATTTGGGAAGAAGTATTGACTACGATTGAGGATTCCTCTTATATGAGGTTGATGTTTACATCATGAACAAATTTAAATTGAAGGGTTTTTTGGTAATGTAAGACTTCCCTATCCCAAATTTGGGCATAGCTAACCATGTGAGGGTCATTTAAATTGTAACCATCATCATAATATGATGTGGAGTAATCCACTGCAAAAAAATTGACTATGGTCTAAAGTCGGACCATTTGTTCTAGTGAAATCTATAGTGTACATGAGATTAATACTAGAAATGAAGGCTCCCACTTGCGATAATGAGGCCACAAGGAAGGAGGTAGCTAGGATATGATAAGCTCAAAAATATCGAAAGTATTGATTCTAAGTGTGATCTCATCAAGCTCGTCATCATCCTAATCCAAGAGATTGGGATGTGTGCACATGACCAATTCAGGATGACCAACATTGCTACGAAGAGAATCTATAGGATAGTTAAAACTTTGGTATTCTTAGAAATAAGGGAAGGGAAAATTCATCTAGTGTTGGGAGCTTTTACATCCCCTTTTTTTAGTGTATTGTAGTTCCAAGGATTAGTGTTCCCCTAAATGTTATAAATAGCTCCTTGGTGAGTGAACTTCACACACCAACATGCATATGATGAGTCCAAGTCCACCCTAGGAGAATATTATAAGATAGATAAAAATGAAGACCATGACTTTGACTGGAAATTCCTAGGAGGGATGGTGATGGGTAACCAAATACACCCCATATGGGGCATCTGTCAGTGATCATATCCTTGACAAGTGGTTTATGTATATTTTAAGTTATCTATGGAATATCCATTAGCCTTTATAAATTATAATGAGGCCACACACAAGTCATATCCTTCATCAATGAGAGAACACTTGACCATAGTGTGACCGATTGAGTTAAAATAAAAGAGGTAGATCATCTATGTGAAGAAAGATTTCATCTAGGATCATAAAATTTTTAGGGAAATGAATTTAAAATTGATCATATGTGGTAAGGGTGTTATGAATGGAGATCTCTCACATTATCAAGACATGCTTTCCTCTAAGCCATACAATGTGGGGTTTTCCTCAAAAGGGAGGAAATACAATGTACATGTCAAATAATGTTGTCATGAGATGCTCACAATGGTGAGGTGATGTACACATGAGTTCTAATAAGGGGAATTGGCTAGGAAGTTGGGATAGTGCTTCAAGAGGATCCCAATCATCATGACTAGATTGTATAATAGGCTAAGAGTGTTGGGAATTCTCAAAACATATCCATAATGAGTAGGGGTGATTAAGGATACTTATGAATTTTTACTCAATTATTATGCCATCGGCCCTATAATTTTCATTTACATAGGGGCCGATGGTGTATTTTGTCTCGAGAAATAAATTTAGATTCCATTGGCCAAGTAGAAGAATTTCCACAGGGGCCGAGGTGTCTAAAAGAGATAAAATTTTGCATTAAGAAGCCTAGTTTTGAGGTAAAAAAGGATATATAACCCTATGAGTCTAAGGTTGGAATGTTATAGGATATTTCAGTTTGACATAAGCTATGACACACTTTACATCATTAATTATAACTATATTTTTAGGATGATATTTTTGTTGACTACGTTAGTTGTAATATGTTGATGCTTCTTAAAAATCTCAACTACATTATAATTAGGCATGGGATAAGAGAAGATATGTAATTTCTCATAAGCTTAGTTGATAGCTTCATGAAGATCCTTTTGTTGAGCCACATCACAAGATTTGAATTCCTTGTTCAAATGGTCCCAAGTGATGGGATCATATTCAAATTTGGGACTATTAAGAATTTGATGGTGTTCATTCATAGTGCACGAAAATTTTCATGAGAGTGACCCCAATTATCGCGCCACCAATAAAACTTACTTTTATCATGCCTATGAGGAACATGTCAAGAAGGATCCAAGATAATGGTAAATGGACTAGGCAAGTGACATTTCAACTCTTCCGTACTTAATGGTTGATGATAGTTAGGCTGATTTTTTTTATTAGGTTATTGATCAATGTTAAAAATATTCCTATTTGAAGATGTGAGGAGAGGTAGAGTATCATGAACTCCATCATCTTTCACATTTTTTTCTTATAACGTTGGAGGATTTGGAATTTTTGTTAGTTTGTTTCTTAAGATGATATTTTTGAATTCCCTCGTGAGATATTCTTTCATTTTGGATTTTTTAAAGGCTTCTTCTAGTGATGTGGGAGAAAAGGACCTCATGTTGTATTAAAGGAGAGGTTGAAGAGCTCGTAAGAAAACTTGGAAGATGTTTTCATTAGGCATGTTATGTTATACTCATGTAGATAGGGTCTTCCAACACTTGATGAAAACTTGGGATGATTCATTTTCAAATTGTTGGCAATTGATGAAAGAATTGATATTATTTTTAGGTAGATTATGATATTGGAGTTCATTTACCAAGGTCGTCACCAAGGACTCTAGCTCAACTATGGAATTAGGAGGTAAAGTATGATACCAATCCAAAACATCTTTAGTGATAGTTTTAGCTACGAATTTGGTTGTAGCATATGAGTTGGTTCTGGTCCATTCCTTGTAAATATTACCAAAGGCCATGATGTGAAGGGTGGGATCAGTAAACCTGTCATAAGAGATAGAAGGAGAAACGCCACCAATATCCATGCTATAAATGTAAGGTGATAGAGGCTCTTATCTTACTACTCTTAAGACTTTGTTTTGGATAGGGGTTGGGTGATGGGAACCCCATTAGGCCCATTTGGAAAAGGAGGGGGTGTGGTGCCCAAGATCCATTGTAGGGAGGTTGACTAATTGAGCCATGTTGGCTTGCATTTGAAGTAATTGAGCCATAGTAGTGGATTGTTTTGGCTCATCCTATCAATAAGTTGGAGAATGAGATTGATAAGGTAAGAATAAGAGACATTATTAAATTAATCTACCTCAATATCTTTATTTTTTGTGCCTTATTGTCAAGTTTTTTGGAGACAATTTGAAGGATACATTTGTTAATAATTTCTTCCGATTCATTTTTATATTGGGGAAATTGAGAGAGAAACTTATGAATCTTAAGAGGATGATTAAAAGTATCATCATTTTTATTTTCTTCTTCATCCCACGGGTGGGCCATTTTGGTGGGTAGAAGGATTCTTTCTAGGTGTGCCTATGACACAAAAATCCATGCAAAAGTGGAATTCAAATTTAGGAATATAGGTCTCAGGAAATGTTTGCATAACATAATTAGAATACCCTAAGCCCATATACTCCATGATGGAGTGATGATATAGTTGAGAACATGTTCTGAGATGGAGGTTACAAACATAATCAGATATGTAGAAAATTTTACATAGGGGCCATGATGGAATCGGGAACATAATTGGAGGAACAAAAGGGATCAACTGTGTAAGTAGGTTTACATAGGGTCCAATGGCATTTGGAAATAAATATGCTGAAATAGATGATATCACCCCTTAGTGAGGGTTTCTGTGTAGACTATTTTTAAGATTGTCCTATTTTTGGATGTTTGGAGTTGGATCAAGATTAAATATGGATACTTTTAAGAAGTTGGTGATCAACTAGAAGTCTTGTAGAATTCACACCGGAGTTCACCAAAATTGTATGACAGACAAGAATATGTCTCAATAACTTGAACTCCTAAGTATTACATTCTACAAGGTATCAAGGAAATGAGTAAGAAACACACATGAAATGACATACAATGGATATATTTAAAGGGGATACAATGAGTGCTAAGGTTACATATCTAGAGGGTAATAATCCCTACACTAGGTCAACCTAGGGTTTCTAAGGCCCGCAAGTCAAGATAGAGGAGAGTACCCTACTAAGATATCAATAAATGGATGGGAAGAGGTATGGATCGATGATGAATAAGGAAAACATGCATAATATACATGAAATGTAAATAATGGAAAGCTAAAGAGCTTATCAAATAAGAACATTATGCTAACTAGCATCAATTTACATATAACACTAAGTTAACATAGAGTAATGGGGAAGGGAAATAAACTAATCTATGCAAGAGGAAAAAGAGAGATAGAGAATATACCTATGGGGTGGTCATTGATGAATATATCCCTTTAGATAAGTGGAACATAGAGAGAATTACTATTAGGTGGAGAAGGGAAAAAATGTTCTTGTCCTAGACTTACTATAGATGACCCAATAATGCAAAAAAATAAAACCAAGAAGAAGAGTGGCCAATCCAATCCAAGCCAAGTAAAAAGTGAACAAAGAGAAAAGAAATAAAATGTGAAGTTGGTGCAAGAGAGCATAATACATGGAAGTTCCCAAGGTTTGGGATTCCTTTATTTATGAATGACAAGATGTGGTCGATATATATATGATGTCGTCACCCATGGGTGATGGAATTGGCTAGGTAAAAACCTAACTTTGAAATCATTTCCCATGGACAAAGGCATTGACCAAGGATGATAATGTGTCATGTAAAGTGAAAATAAGTGTCATAGATCACAAACATGGATGAAAAAAGTTCCAAATGGTGAGATGTAAGCAAGATGTCGAGTGCAATGTGTATGAGACATAAAGGGAAAATTATAACTAGTGCAAAGACAACTAAGGTCAAGACCACATAGTGATAATCTCTCTATGTGTATTGTCTCTAACCCATAATGACTAATTGACTAATCATTCCCCATTCCTAGTATACCCATTAAGGCACTTTCTCAAGAAATATATGCATTAGTGACCCTTATTTGCATAAGGGAAATTGTTAGTAACAGGTATGAAAGATGAAAAGTGAAAAATTAGTTGTATACAATAGATACATCAACATTAAAATAGAATCAAAAATTCATTTAATAGGATAATAAGAACATAAAGCACACGCATACAAGTAACCCTAGTGTTAGACTTTTGAAATTTTTGAGTCTTGTTAATAACACTAACATTAGTATTATATGTTTTCTTTCCATTTTTAATATCACATTTTTTGTGTAAGGAATGATCTTCATTATGGGCATCCTTATAAATATACGTAAAAATAAAATTTCCCATAGGGTTAGTGTTTCACTTATTTTCATTTTTGTCATATTTTGGTTGGTCTTAGAATGATCATTATTACGATAATTCTTATGTTGGTGTTGAGAAAAATATAATGTTCATTTTCCATAATACTAAACAAAAGATCAAACTTCAACTAAGTTTCTAAAGTAGGAATAACAAGTTGAGAGTGAATATTTATAATAAATTGTTGAAAAAGCCTAGGTAAACTCTTTTTCATAATAGTATGAATTAAATTAAAATATTAAAATATAACACCAAAAGAATTTCATTGGGATTTTACATAATGAACTTAAGTCAAAAAATAATCCATAGTTTTGAAATCAACATACTTTAAATCTGAAATTTGATCTTGAACTTTAATTTTTCAAGATTCATTAATGTCGAACAATTGGACTAAGACAACCCTGAGAAATTTTTAGAGTAAACACAACATAAATTTCATTTTAGAACTTAAATCCTATTCTAATAAAGCCATATGAAATCTATTAAAATCAATTCTTATTGAGATTTATAGTCTGTAGAGTTACAAGAGTGATGTCTCCAAAAGGGTTTCATACCCTAGCGCCTCCAACCCTCTAAAAAAGGTTTCAAGTAGGTATTTATAAGCAATATTTCCCACCCATAAGGATTTTAAAATTCCATCTAGAATCCTCTCATAATCTGTAAAACCCAAATTTAAACTCTTGTACATTAATGGCATCCAACTACTTCGCCTTGGTAGTTGAGATAAGTCCATATGGAACTCCACATTATAGTTGAACTGACATCCTTTTTATACCTACTACTTTGTCATTTTATTATACCTTCAACTATTTTATATGCATCACTCTATTTTCCTCATTGATATTTGTGCGCCACATTGTGGGTTTGGTCCAAAATCATGGGCTTGGCTCCAACGTGTCTCCCCTTGGTAACTTATCAAATTTCTATACATTCCCTCCAAAACTTTTTCACAATGATGAACACTTTTTTTTCCCTATCTTATTAGCTGATTTATTTCAATTATTACATGTGTCACCTTACTTAGAAAAAAATTCCAAAATATATGAAGTTACCTATTTCTTCCGTGATGCTCCTGCATCAAACACCCCGAGGAAAGAAAATTGAGCTTCATCTAATGATTCAAGCTCCAAGTATGGCATAGCTAACCAAGATCCTTCATACTTATCCATGTCACATATTTTTTTGTGTGTTCCTTCCATTTTACTAAATATTCCATGTATTATTTTCCAAAGGTCTTCTTTATTACCCTCAAGTCTAGTATGGCCTCGATTTCTTCAACCCTTTTCTCTGGTAGCTTCCTCCTCCAGTCTAAAGATTCTTCATCTTCCAACACATCTTAATTTAGATCCTTTTATCATTTTTGTTCAATTATATGTACACTAGTGTCCCCTTCATGGAACTCATATAAATCTAAAACATTAAAGATTGGAGAGATGTATAATCCCTCAAGCAACTCTAACTTATACGCATTTGGCCCAATCTTTTACACTATCTTACATGGCCCAATTTTCTTCAGCTTCAACTTATTATAGGTCCCCTTAGGAAATCTCTCCTTTTCACAAATGTGCCATTACTTGATCCCTTCCTCAAATTCCTTGGCTCTACATCCTTTATCTGCACCCTCTTTATAACCTTGATTACTCCTTCCCAATTTATCGCATACTTCCTAACGTAGTTTGTGCATATATTCTACATAATTTTTCCTCTCGTGATTTGTTTATTCATTACCTCGCACAACTCTATGACTCTCCTTAGACTTTTCCCATAAAAATTTGAAATGGGGTCCTCTATGTTCTCCTATTAACTAAATTATATCATATCACATTGGACTAGCTTATCTCCTATCAAGTTCTACAATAAATTACCTAAGCTTTGGTTCACCACTTTCATGTGTCCATCAAGTATGTGGGATGCTAGGATGATTTATAATTTAACCTTGTTCCCAAATTTTCCACAAATTCCTCCAAAATTTTCCCTAGAACTTGGTATCCCTATCGACACTATGTTCATTGGTAACTTGTGCAACTACACCACTTCCTTAAAAAATAGATGTGTTACCCCTATCATAACACTTATCTTCTTGCATGTAATAAAAATTTTCCATCTTTGAAAATATATCAACTACCACAAATATGGAGTCATTCCTTCCCCATGTCCTTGGAAATCCTAGCAAAAATCCATGCTAATACCACCGCATGGCCTTATTGGTATAAGTAAAGGTTGATACAACCCTATGTTTTATTTACGCCCATTGGCCAACTAACAAACCCTACATATTTTACATACTTACATAAATTCGTGCTCATCTTTGCCAATAGTATTGTTCCTTTAGTTGTGCCAAAAAATTTCCATTCCCAAAGTGACCTCCTGATCCTCTACTATGTTGTTCTCTAATCATATTATTATGCATTAATCCTTATGATATACATAACTACGCTCCTTGGAACAAAATTTATTCTTGGATAAAATAGTATATCCATGCACATTGGTTCATGGCATGCCTCACATTCTTCTTTAAAATGCTTGTCTTGCACATATAACTCCTTCATGGTCTCAAATTCCATGAATTCATTATGCATCTCTATTAACACCAATAATCTTCTACTCAATGCATTCGTTACCTTGTTTAATTTTCCATTACGGTGCTTCAATAAAAAATAATAACGTTCTAAGTATTGTACCCACTTCATATTCCTTTGGTTAAATTTCACTTGGCTATTGACAAACTGTAGTTCATGATGGTCAATGTACAAAATAAAATTGTTTGGAAACAAAAAATTCCTCCATTTCTTCAAAACATCTATTATTGAGTATAATTCATGATCATAGGTCAAGTATCTCCTTTTTACATCATTTAGTTTCTCACAAAATTATGATATGGGTCTCCATTCTTGGCTTATTATTGTACCAATAGTTGTTCCACTTACATCATAATCAACCTAAAATACCTTCTCAAAACTTGAGAATTCTAACATTGGTTGCACTTTAATCTTCGCTTCAATTCCGGAAGTTGTGGTACGCTTATTTCGTCTACACAAACTCTTTACAATCTCCTCTCATTTTCTCTGTGATTGTTGTGCATATTCCACCTGAATCTCTTTATGAACTTCCAATATAATCTTGTTAAACCATGAAATATATGCACCTAGTCACACTAATTTTTGAGGTCCACTCTATAATTACATGCACTTTTTTTAGGTCCATTCATAATCCTTCTTGGTATATTATGAAACCCAAGTATACTAACTCTTCATGCATAAAGATACACTTATTTATATTCACTATGAATTCTTATTCTTACAAGAATTTCATTACCTTACACATATGTTCAATGTGTTCTTCCTTTGTATTTATAAACACCAATATATCATCTAGATATACAATCACAAATTTTCTCAAGTATGGATTTAAAACCTCAATCATTAATCTCATGAAAGTACTTGGGGTATTGGTTAACCCAAATGGCTTGAATAACGACTCATATAATCCTTTCTTTATTTTGAATGTGGTCTTCCACTAATCTCCTTCCCTGATACAAATCTAGTGATAACCACTCTTCATATCGATCTTGGAAAAATGCCATGCACCGCTAAGGAAATCCATCATATCATCCATCTTAGGTAAAAAAACCTATAATTAATGGTAATCTTGTTGATGGCTCTAGAATCAACATGCATTCACCATTCTCCTCCTTTATTTTGTGATATCACTACGGGTACTAAACAAAAGCTCAAAATTTCACACACTAGTCCTTTGCCAAGAAATTATTGCACTTTTCTATGCACTTCTTCATTTTCTTATAGCGGTCATTCTATATGGTTCCTTGTTTGGAAAACTAGCTCTTAGTATTAGGTCTATCTAATGACTAATAATACACACTATTGGTAATCCTTCACACTATTGGTAATCCTTCCAACAAATATTTTGTCATAATTTCTAAGAACTCTTCTAATAGCTTGTGCACTTGTGTAGGAACTTCTTCCATATTTGTACAATCTTTATGCAATTCCTTTGGTGCCAACAGTAATAGGTATTATCTTCCTCAAATTCCTACATGAATTCTTTACCCGATACAATAAAAATCCTTTCACAAACTCCATTTCACAATTCTCCTTTCTCCTCATCCTTTAACGATGATAGTTAAACTTGTCCCATCATTTTCGATGTAAATAATTTTCATGCACCCATTATGGAAAATTTTCCTATCATATCACTAGGGCCTTCCCAACATTTGATGACCAACATCCATTGGTATCACATCACACAACACCTTATTGTAATAATATCCAATCTATAACTTCACAAGGATTTTATAATTTACTAGGACTTGGTGCCCTTTTTATAACCATAACACCTTGTAGGGGTTGGTATGCGTAATCTTCTTCATCCTTAACTTCTCCACAATTTTGTTGTTTGTGCTCCCACTATCAACAATCACCTTACAAAATTTTCCCCTAGACTTGAAAATGGTCCTAAACAAGATATTCCTTTGCACAGGTTCATCTTCTTTATGTGATGTTTTCAAAAATACCTTCCTTGTCATCATGGCTTCTCTACAATCTAGTATCTCAAATTATTTTATCGATCTTATTGATTCTACATCTCCTTATGCCACATGTGTGCCAACTTCCATGTTCCTACTTGTGACTTCACTTTGTGCATTTGGAAATTTGAATGCATGGTATCCCATGGTTCCAAACTTAAAAATGTCATGGAGAATCCTCTTCCCCATCCTCAACTAAATATATCACATCATCTTGAATAGTATGATGCTTCATTAATCTCTGCAGCATTATCGGATAGTGTTTATGCACTAGTGTGCTCATCTTTATGTGGTCTATTATATCCTTTGTCTCTTCCTCCCTACTGCATACATTGTGGGTTCCTCTTCTATTTTCACTCTAAATTTTGTGTGCCAATTTATCTTCCACCTTCAAATCTAGTTGATAAGATTCTTCCATAGTTCTAATGCACAATAGGTTGAGTTATTCCTAAATTCCAAATATCAAGCCATTGATATATCATGTAACCTTATCTTGGTCAACCTATATATGTCCAAATATTATCATGATTTGGTGGAACTCCTCCATGTATTCCTTATCCAACATCTCCTTTTGTCTCAAATTTTGCAACTTATTTAACAAAAACATTTGGTCATCGGATGGAAAAAAATTACTCCTAATTTTCATGGCCATATGATCCCAAAGCATGCTAGCTTATCCTATTTTCTTATTCATCTCTTGTTTTGTAAACACTACATGTTCCTTCAATATGGTTTGCGCCACTATGATGCATTATGGGTCAATGATTTATTCAAAATTGAAGTATTCCTCCATACTTGTTAACTAATCTACAAATTCTTCTAGGTGTAACCTTCCAGAAAATGACAGAACATCCATCCTTTCCATGACCCATTTTAGAAATTACTTATAGCAATCGTGCTTCTCCCATGCCGATGGCTTGAGCCTCTTCTTACACATCCTCAATAACTCCTACATTACATGCATCCCTCCTTACTTCGCTTGACATTCATCATCATTTTTACATTTAATGCCATGAATCCTCTTCACCTATCCTCCTCAACAATGTATAGTCTTGTTCACACCCCTTAGCTCTATCATCACTTGTTCTAGCACTCTCATGATCGTTGCATTAGTTATATTGATTGTGCCCATATTGGTGCCTCTTCTCGGTGGCATATTCTCTCCTTATTAAATATTTATCTCTTGGTCAATGTTCTACTAATCCTTCACCTCTCAACATAACTCCGAGGCATGCAACCAAGATCCGATACCACTTAACATTGGACTAATCAAATCAAGATGACTGTGGGACATTTTTTAGATTAAACACAATAAAAATTTCACTTTATAACTTAAATCATATACTTAGAAATCCATATGCTATCTACAATAATCAATCCTTAATGGGATTTATAGTATCTAGAGTTACAATGGTGGTGAATCCAAAAGCATCCTCCTCTTAAGCACCTCTAGCCCTCTAAAAAGGTTTCATGATGGTATTTATAAGTAATATTTCCCTCCCATAAGGATTTTGAAATTACATCTAGAATCATTTCATAATCCCACTCAATCCCAATTTTGAACTCATGTGCATTAATGGAGGCCAACTAGTTTTGGCTTGGTAGTTGAGAGAAATTCATTGGGAATTCCATGTCATAGTTGAACTGTCATCCTTCGTATACTTACCACTTTTATCATTTTATACCTTCAAGTATTTTCTTCGCATACGCTCTATTTTCATCATTGAAATATTTTCGAACGCCTATTGGGTCTAGTAAAAATCATGCACCTAGCTCCAAAGCGGCTCCCCTTAGTAACTTATCAAATGTTTATGCTTTCCCTCATTCAAAAATTTGTGCACGTCATGCACTTTTTCTGTTGTGCCCTATCTTCTTAGCTGATATATTTCAGTTCTTGTGCATGCCAACTTACTTAGCCAAATTTTCCCTAAATATATGTAGTTACCTATTTCTTCTACAATGATCTTTCATCATTCATTCACAACAGATACACATATTTAAGATTATACCAAAACTATAAATAATAACGTAAATTTTAATATGAATATGAAGTTTATGTGACAATTCCATTTAAATCAACCCTAAGGCCTCCTAATTTTTAATTTGTCGGGATTTTGTAGACTTCAACAAATACAATTTCATCTAGTATAGGTTCTTTACCCTCTACAATTTTAACCAAATGTTTAAAGGTAAAGATGTATTGCATATGTGATTTCCATAAATGGTAATTTGAAGAAGTGAGTTAAAATTTAGGTGATCACAACGAGTCATTGTGCCTCAAATTCTCACAATTACAAAGAAATAAAAATATACTGAGAATATTATACGATTAAGAGGAAATGAAACAAATTTTTTTATTAGTAGGTAAAAATGGGTTGAGGGTACCTTACCTCATTACATAAAAACCCAACATAAAACTAAAGGAATTATACACCAACAACCAAACTAACAACATACACACATCGACACAATAACAAACCAAAAAGAGACATAACACTTGACCAAAAACACCGTGAGACCAAGACACGTTAGTTAATGGAGTTGAGCATCTCTTCCCACTCATCAACAAGTGCAGAAATAAAAAAATTTAATTTCTCATAGTGGATTCCCCATCATCTCTCTTCCACTTATTCCCTTTTTCTTTATCCTTCTCATCATGTTTAATGTTGATAATGTGCTTCAGGGCCTTGATATGCTCAATAGAAATTTTTATGTTCATAGTAATTCAGATAATAATTTGTTTAACTTTTACATTAATGTATTCCATCTCTTTATCCTTCATGGAGAAAACTTTCTCCGTCTTGTGAACCCTTTCATCTAAACCAAACACCTTGACAGCCTTATTATTAACCGAATTCCAATTTTTAAGTAACACATTCAACATATTTTATTAAGATCAATGTTCATCTGCATTTGAATGAACTTTCCATCACCCATCTCTGGAATAAAATTCTCAGTTAGATTTTATTTATTACAGACATCATCATTGTTTGCATTCTCTTTATCTCACATCCCCTATTTTTTGAAGCTGAACATAATCTTAGCTTCTTGTAAAGGCTCATAATATGAGTTTTCCTTACTAGATTGAGTTTCCAAAGAGGTGGAATCCTTCCATTATGAGTCCTTTTTGAATCCTCACTATCTTCTAAAGCAGATAAAACCTCCATCCTAGACAAAGAAGATCCTTTCTCCCAAAGAATACCTTTGTACCTGTCAAACCTAGTAAATATCCATATCACCATCCTTAAAAGTATTAACATAATACCATGATGAATAAGGACTGCATTGCTATCTTATTTCAATTTGACCATCATCTTATAAAGATAACAAAATAAGAAGTGAGGGAAACCGTAAAAATGCCATGGCTAAAATAGATCAACATCGGTAAATGGTAAGCGTAGACAAAATTATAACACCCTTCCACGATAATGTACTCCATTATTTATTGGGATATGGTATCATAAGGAGATTGAAGGGATTCCATAAGAAACCCTATAAAATGTGGTTTAATCCTTTCCTTCAAAACCAATAATTTGTTGATATCAATAGTCTTGATAGTCTTAGGTTTAAATATGTGACAACTAGAGTTGGGAAGCCCCATCACCATATAAATATAGTCACCAAAAATTAAAAATGCACACCTCTAATCCTCACTTTACCATTATTCCAAGTGGAGAAAAATCAGCTGAGAGTCTAGGGTCATGCTCAGATTTGTTTTTAAATAACTTAGACATACCTTTATCTAAGAAAACATCTCATTCTTCCTTCTTAATTCCTTCAGTAGATGATGGTTCTATTCTCAATAAGTCTCCTCCAATGGTTGAACAAAAATATCTCCAATTACCAGTACATAAATGCCTTTGATAGACATGGGAGTCCTTATATAAAACATCATCTCTCACCAGGATATGAGTAATCTAAATTAAAATCTTTTTATCACCAAGAACATGCTAATTAATCTCCTTATAATTTCTTGATTTCCTAATAATAATCTTGACATGATTAAAATTAATATGGTCATCAATAAAATTTATGGATAAAATTTTAAATAAATTTTCCCAAAAATATACCTCCACATCAAGATAACATTAGCTAGGCATTTCATCATTAATAAGACCTTTGATACTATCATCTAAGTAATGATTTTTTCAATCACCGCCAAGGATGAACTAGATACACCCTTATTGGCTAAAAAATCTGCCACTTTATTTCATTCTCTAAAAATGTGTTGATATTTAATCTGGTAGAAATAATTACTAATAGTTTTGATTTCTTAAATGAAATATTTTATATTACAAGAGACAAAAATTTTAGTTTGGATATCATTGATGATATTTAGAGACTCCCCTTCCACTATAAGTCTTATAATATTCCTCTCTACTTCCAATTTGATGCCCAAAAAAGTAGCAACATCTTCTACTACATGATTATTTTGAAAAATACATTTTTTTATAATAAGAAATGACCATTTCTCCTCTTGAATCTCTAACAATACCCCTACCCCTAACCTTCCCAAATTTTCCTTTAACATCCATCAAAATTTAGCTTAATCCAATCTTCCTCTAGAGAAAAACGTTTAATGGTAAATGCTTTCATTATACTAGAGTTATGAACTAGAGTGGTGGATGATCAATTTATCTAAGTGAGACATGACGATGGGTTTAGGTCCTTAATATTTTTGAGTGATCCATATTTAGAGCACCTGTTATGTTCTGTTTGGTCCATATGGAGAATTTTGACCCCTAACTCAAGGTGTCCCCATGGCCACTTATTAAAAGAACCCAATGGACTCAATGGGAATGGAACTTGGGTTGATGGTTACAAACTACTTGTAACTCACTAATAGCCCAAGACCTTGAGTCCAAAAAAATGAACTTATTTTAATGTTGATAAAAATATTTGTAAAAAGCATGAAATACAATTATATTTTTTCACCTTTTTGATGATTTTTTAAAATAATTATCTCATAAAATATAATATGGGTTAGTGTATAAACTTAACACAAATTACCTAATATATAAAATAAAAAACCTAAAATTTAAAATTTATGACCTATTTTCCATACTGAGAATGCTTAAAAACTAGGTATTAACTATTCAGAACAACTTACTAAAATATGTTTTTCTCTTAAATCATGATCTAGGACAAGGCTAAAATTTTAATATAAGTGTTATAACATATAAAGGAAAAACTTCATTAAATTTTTTAGAGATCGGAATTGTTACTAATAATTTATGATCAATTTTATCTATAGAATTTATAAGCAAAAATGAGTTAAAAAACCAAACAAATTGATTCTCTCTCTCTCTCTTTTAAATAAATGCAAAAACCTAGAGTATACAAGATATAATATGATCTTAAATAGAATGGAAAAATTTATGGACTAAAATGTATTTATTTATAGTTTTTGTAAATAAACATAAAAATAAAATAGAAATAACACTATATAATAACATATTTACATTTATTTGAAAGAGCTTCCAATAAGTTTGTATAATGAAGAAAAACTTATAAAATGTTAGATTGTAAGAAAAATAATAACAAGAATAATATATAGCTATTAAAATACACAATTTTTTTGCAAGGGTATGAACCCTTAATAAAATGTGTCAAAACCCAACAAATCTTATTATTTTTCCACCGAAAAAAATATAAAATACTTAGTTTTAAACGTTAGTAACATTTATTTGATGTTATGAAAGAATAATCAAAAAGATATTTTACTACTAACTTTGAAAAAATAAGTAAATAAATGTAAATAAGGTACAATATTATCTCACAAAATAATCCAAACCATGAAAAGTGTTGAGACACAAATTGGTAAGTGGGAAAACTGAATCAATAGAAGAAAAACCCACTTATATTAAGAAGGATTAAGCATTATTCTTTGGATTAAAATATTTGAGAAGAGAGAGCAAGAAGAAAAGAAAGTTGAATAATATGAATAAAATTAAAATAATGAGAGAGGAGAAGACAAATATCTTTAAATAGAATAGGAGAGCTAAAAGGAGTTACAAAATAACTCCATCATTACCTATGGAAACCTTCTTAGTGTGTGCCTAGTGTCCCTAATCCCCATGAGGTGAGGGGGAAGTATGTGACAAGTGTAAGAGGAGTTATATATGACATGAAACTCAAAGATTATCTTTATGAGAGGACAAAATAGGTGTGACTCCTCACATATTTCCACACTTAAAGAAATTCATATGGGAATAAATCTAAACACACTTAAATAAATATTAGGATTATTAAAATAACCCAAATAAAGGATAATCATTACATTAATTAACTTACAACATTAATTATGAAATACCATAACAACACATTAATTTTTGCAACCACTATATATAATATATTATGAGCTTAAAAACACAAGAGAATGAGTGCACTTAATTGATTACAGATGGAGTCAGGAAGTTATGGGTGTGTATACTACTAAAATTTGGATATCTAAACCTATTAGTGCTTCGTTTATGGAAATTTAGCTAGAAAGTGACCCGGTGAAAGACCTTACATATCTATTGGAACCATTTAGATGGTTCTACACTTAATTTAGATTTTTGACCCTTATATGAATCTTGATCTATACCTTATTAGATTGGTATCTACCTGAAAATGTTTGTCACTTTCAAACCATAGTTTTCACTCATGTTACAAATCCCTCTCAATATTATAATTAAGATATCAAACCATATCCATGGGTAGGATATCCTACAAAAACATTAGTTGGGTTGAAGTGCAATCCTTGCAATATTAACATCAACACTACTCAAGAGGCCTTAGATCACACATCATTCTCTTTCTAGCATGTGATATCTCGATGAATGAAACTATTGTGGAAACTTGAACCTCTTTGAAAATGTTTAGGTTATGTTTAGAGCTTTCTAATACTTGAGATGAGTATGTTTAAGTGTTTAAAAATGGGGGAATCGTAACTCCTTGACCTAGTAGAGTGATTAAAACTTGTATTGATTGTTTCCCTAATGATTGTGTATAATATTTTGTGTTATTTAGGTATCCTTGGGTTCCTTTAATGCTAGTGTTGGCTATAATATTCCATGAGAATTTAAAGTTCCTAAATGAGGTGATTTTAACTTGTTTATACAGAGCCACGAAGATAAATTATAATAGAAAAGATGAACTAGAGGAATCAAATGATATAATGAAGAATGTGAAATTGAAATATCAGATGGAGGGTATGTTATTCCATAACCATACAATTTATTAAGAACCAAATTTCACGAGTTAACCAAAGTGGGTGTTTACGACAGGTGTGAAAAAATGAAAATTGAAGGTTGTGTCATGTCAAGTGGAGATTTTCTATAAATTTTATGCATTTAATTATATCATAATATCTCAACATATCAATGTGTATAAATAATCAAGTTATAGAAGAGACCTTGGGACGTGCTAAGTGGGGATAAAAAGAGTGTGTTTTTCTTAGCAAGAGTGAATTTTGAAACCAAAGTGTTAAAGGGTAAATTAATTAAAAATTGAATGTTTATAGTTTGGAAGAATAAACTCTAGACATCTCGAGCAGTACTTGTTTACAATAATTTTGCATGGTTTGGTATGGTATTTCAAGTAATATTGGGTTGATTCTTGAATTATGTCTACATATTCATCAAGGTCTAGGAGTTTCAAAAATCAAAAAGATAATTTGCATCCAATTGAAGGATAATTTCATCATGAGAGTTATTCATTGCTAATGTATCATTTTCATTATAGTGTGCTAAATCCAACACAAATTATGGGAACTTTGTAGATATAGGGAACCCAAAACCAATAATATAACATTTTCATAAATTCCTTGTACCTAATCATTCTTAAATTTATCCTGAATGTAGGTCCCAAAATTATTAAGGTCAATATTCCCCAAGTCAATATTTGTAATATGTTCCATGTTTGAATCGAAATTGGATGGGGATGATCCTCTGAAATTGATACTTCATATAATTTTTACCATTTTATCCTCCTTACATGGAGGAGAATATAATGATAAGATTATCCTGTAGAAGAGATCTTTGAAACTTACAGAAATAAAGGGTGGTATTTCTACTTTAGAAAACCTCCTTCATACCTCTATTGATACTTGGTAGAGTCTTCCCTTGAAAATGTAGGTTGAAAGTTTGATTAACACTAGTGGTGGAGGTTTAAATTTTTTCCAAGTCAAACCCCCACTGAATATGGGAAAATTTTATGGTTGCAAAATAATTTTAAGTTTATGACCAAGACTGCTAAAATTTCAAGTTTTTAAAATAGCTTAAACGCCCACATGACACCAAATGGAGTTCTATCTTCCAAATTAACTTGAAATATCCATTTTCACTTTGTGGAGTTTTGTCTTTATAAAATACCTCAAGAATCCTAATCAATACTTCTAGTATTTTCATCTTGTACTTCCTCTCAAGAATCCAATCTAACACTTGCAAAGATTTGAAATTTCCATACAACTTGAAAAATCCAATGGAAAATTGCCTACTTTGTAGTTTGGAAAATAACCAAATATGAAAGTTTGATACCACATTACTGATGTAATTTCTTCATAAAATCATTTTGGAAAAAATGGAAACCCACAATTATTGTGGGAACAAGGGCTAAAAATCAAACAAAATACATGGTAAATATTCTTCTTACCTAGATATGAAATTGGATTAAATTATTTAATGATAAACATAAATAATTTCCTCAAAATGCACAAGTAGTATTTTGTAGTGGAATTTCAACAAAATTCAAATTTACATTGTGAAAATGATAGGAAAAAAATAATTTTAAAATAATGAAATTAAATGTGGAATTTTGACACATGTGAGTAATTAATTTGAAAGTATTAAAGGTGTTGACTAGGAGTTTGGAGATCAAATACAAATTTTAATAGTGCTTAGAAACTCCACTTTTCCAATTGAAATTGAAATGAGAGTGATCCATACTTTGAGAGTTTATTTGCATGTTGCATAAAAATGTAAATGTGTTATGGATTTTGAAATTACAACTAACATTAAAGTAAGGCTTGACTATACTATAGTGGAGGATGCACAACTGGGGACAAGAGCTTGATGAAGAAATGGAAAAAGAAGATACAGATGTAAGTAAGAAGGTGGATGATGTGGTCAAAGAGAGTGCATTTATGGTGAGCTCAAATTTTCTCATCCCCGACTCTAGGCCATCCCTTAACCAGATTTCAACACCAAGAACTAGATCTAAGGTGGATGTAGGAGCAAATAAGGCATCCCCAGATGGCCTTTGGAGAAGGAAAAAAGGGATAAAGCGATAAAGAAAGATATCATGGAAGGTCACCAAAAACCATTAGTGTTGGGTAAGAAATCCTCTTATCATAAATGATTTACATCTCCTAGAACATTAGGGGCCTAAATCAGCCCAAGTAAGCATAGGATTTTGAGGGATTTAAAAGAGAAAGAGAAACCAGATGTGTTAATGTTACAAGAAACTAAGATGAATGATGTGAGGATGAAGGATTTTCAGGATTCTTTTTGGAAAGATTCTAGATTTCACTATCAACCTTCTGTTGGAGCCTCAAGAAGGTTTGTTGTGCATGTGGCAAAAGGATAAATTGGAAGGATTTCCTCTCATCAATATTCAACACCATTTAGCTATTTGTTTTACTAAAGTCAGATCTAGAAATCAGTTTATCCTATCAAATGTCTATGCTCCCAATACCTCTGTGGGAAGAAGGGAGCTATGGGAGAAAATGACCACTTTTAGAAGAATGTTTAATGATTTAAATTGGATTATTGGTGGAGACTTTAATACGCCCCTCATCCCTTCTAAGAAGAAAGGGGTATTAATGTCTTCACGGAAAGTATGGAGGACTTGGGTAATTTCATGGGTTGGAATGCCTTAATTGATCTGAATCTTAGTGGTTCCAAATTCACTTGGTCCAACAGGAGAAAGGGGATAATATTATTCAAATAAGATTGGATCAGTTTTTGTCAATACTCAGTGGATTCAACAACAACATTACACTCTCTCCACCCTTCCTAGGATTGGGTTGGATCATAATCCATTAATCCTCAAAACGATGTCAGAGCTCACATGGTTGGTCATCCCTTCAGGTTTGAAAAGATGTGGACTACTCACCCTGATTTGGAATAGAGACTTCAGGAATGGTGGAACATTGAAGTGAGAGGTAATAATATGTTCAAGGTGACCACCAAGCTCAAAAATATCAAAGTTAATCTGAAAGTTTGGAATAAGGAAATTTTTGGAAACATTTTCCTTCAAAAAATTAGAATAGTAGAGGATCTCAAGATTCTTGAAGAAAACATGGAACATGGAGGGTGGAGCCCTGAGGAAAAATCCAAAGAAAAGACCCTTCTTTCAGACTACCACAATATCCTGCATCGGGAAGAGGTTTACTAGAAGCAACAATTGAGAATCACATGGCTTAAGGAGGGGGATCAGAACACCAATTTTTTTCATATCTCTGCTACTATTAAAGCTAATAAAATGTGTATTCAAGAGATCAAGAAAGGTAATGGGGATATTACCAATGATGATAGTGATATTGCTTCTACCATTGTTGCCTTCTTCAAAAACCTTTTTGCTGAGGATATTCTTAGTGATGAAGTTACTAAGGAAGAAATCCTTAACCTCTTTGAACTGCTATTAGTCCTAATGAAAATTAGGAGCTCATTGTTATCCCTGATGAAGAGGAGATCAAAGCTATTTTGGACACTATGGAAGGTGATAAAAGTCCTAGCCTGGATGGATTTATGGATTTTTTCTTCCAACTCTATTGGGATATTGTTAAGACTGATGTGGTTTCTGTTGTTCAAGAATATTTTGATCAGGATGCTTACTTAAACAGATTAATCATACTTTTATTGCCCTCTTACCCAAAAACCTGGTGCTAAGGATCTAGGGACTTTAGACCAATTAGTCTATGTAATACCATGTACAAGCTCATCTCTAAAATTCTAGCCTTTAGACTTAGGGAGACCCTTGGTAGCTTCATTTCTCCCAACCAAGGGGCTTTTGTGCCTGGTAGACAAATTTTGGATAGTATTATTACAATTCATGAAACTATTCATTTTGTGGAACTTTCTAGAAGGGAAGCCATGATTCTGAAGCTGGACATGCAAAAATCCTATGATATAATTTCTTGGGATTTTTGTACTCTCTTCTCTCTAAGCTGGGCTATAATCCTCATTTCATTAAAATGATTTAGGCTTGTACTAAGGATCCAAGATTTTCAGTTATCATAAATGGTAAACCCAATGGTTTTTTCAAAGCTAAAAGGGGCTGAGACAAGGAGACCCTTTATCCCCCTTCATGTATATAATTGTTGCTAAAACTTTGTGTAGATTATGCCTTAAATCCTAGAGAGAAGGTCACATGGAGGGGATTAAGGTGGCCAGTGGTATAGAAAATCAATGTTTGCAGCATTTTGTCGGTGATGTGGTCATTCGAGTCAAGTTTTTATTCAAGAAGCTAAGACTATCAAAGGAATTACTAAGAAGTATGAGAGGGCTACTAGGGTAGAAAATTAACTTTAGGAAAATCTCTTGTTTCTTCATAAATGTGGGAAAGGAACAACATATCAGATTGGCTACCATCCTAGATTGTAATATCAAAAGCCTTCCTGATTCCTATTTGGGAATGCCTCTCTATGGGAGTAAACTTGATGAAGGAGTGTGGAATCTTCTCTTAGAGAGATTTCATAAGAATCGGCCTCTTGGAAAGGCTCCCTTCTCTCTCAAGCTAGGAAGGCTCAACTTCTTTAGAGCAATCTGTAAGGTATTCTTGTGTTTATAATGTCCATATTTATTCTTCCAAGTAGAGTCAAGAAGGCCATTGAAGGGATTCAGAAAAGGTTCTTATGGAATGGATCTGAGGATAAAAATAGACTCCCTCTAGTTGCTTGGGACAAGGTTACCCAACCCAAGGATAAGGGTGGTTTGGGTCTTAAGAATATTTAGTTTATGAACCATGCCCTCATTGCTAAGGTTGGGTGGAGGCTTCATAAAGAAGTTGGTATCTGGGTGACTGTTCTAAAAGTGAAATATTTTCTGCCCTTTGGCGGAATGTTGGATTTTTTCAGTGATTTGGTGCTTCGAGAGGTTCTATTTTCTGGAATAACTTGTGTCAAACTAGGAAATTACTTATCAAAGGGTGAAAATGGAACCTTGGAGATGGATCTAAAATCAAATTATGGGAGGACCCTTGGGTGGAGGATGTTTCCCTAAATTTGAGAAATCCTTAGAGGGAACTTTGGCATTTCTACTCTGATGAGAAAGGAGATCTTGTGTGTAATTATTGGGATGATGAACGCATATGGTCCCCTATCCTTCCCCCTCCTTTATTTCATGGGGATATCCAACCTTTTCATGAGTTAAATAGGAAACTAAGGGATCTTCATATCCCTCCTAATAGTGTCAAGGATGAGCTTGTTTGGAGACTCACTGATACTAGGGATTATGAGGTTAAATCCAAATATTTGACAAACTTTGACCATATGGATTAAAATGTTATTTGGAACAAACATCTTATCCCTAAGATCAATTTTTTTTCAGGAATTCATCAAAGGTAAGATCCTTACTATTGATCATCTAAGAAGGAAGGGAATGATCATTATTAACAGATGTGGGTTGTGTAAGGACAATGAAGAAACTATCAGGAACTTATTTCTAGAATGCCCTTTCTCTTTTCAAGTTTTTGCAATGATCCTGGGTATATTCAATGTGTAGTGGGTCCTCCCTGGTGATGTGGCTCTCTTATCTGAGTAGTGGAACTTCAATTTTAGAATGACATGGTAAAAATTGTGGAAGATGGCCTTGCCTCACATATTTTGGGGAATCTAGATTGAACGTAATAACAATATTTTCAAGAACAAATCGGTTAGCTCAAGCATGTTTTTTGAAAAAGTGTTACAAGCTCTTAAGGATAACTCCAAGATCCTTAAATCCAAACAGGTTAGAGTATGTCCAAAGTGGGAGATGGATGTGCTTAGGAACTTAGAGGTTGAATCCTCCTTCACCATTAAGGAAAAACCAAAATGCATTGTCAAATGGATCAAACCGCCAGATGGCAGCTTCAAGATAAACTTTGATGGGTTAGCTCATGTGATTGACAAAGTGGCTAGAGGAGGGGGTCTTGTTTATGACCATAAAGGTATTTTCATTGGTGCCTATGCGGGGCCTATAGGAAATCAATCGAACAACGTAGTGGAGGCCAGAGCTATGCTTTGGGGAGTTAGGATTTGTCACAACATAGGATTAAAAAATATGATTATTGAGGGTGAATTAGTGTGTGTCATTAATGCTCTCAAGGATAGCAGAAAGTGTGGTTGGAAACTTAATAATTTGATTATAGAGGCACGTGCCATCCTTGCTTCATTTGATCAAGTGGTCATTCAACACTCTTATCATGTGAGGAATAAATTGGTAGATGCATTGGTAGATAAAGGTATAACATGGATTAAGACACGTACTCCAAGAAGTCAGGTGAATAAGGTTATCAATGATGATGTAATGTAGGAAGAAGGGTTTTGATGACAACCCTGGTTTGCACACTCAAGATTACGAAAGGACTTTCCTTTTTTAGAAAACCAACCTTGTCAATTTCACTTGTTTCTTGGATCAGTGTATCTCTTGGCTCTGTGAAGGTATTTTTATAGGTTTCATGGGGGTGATAGGGTGAGAACAGAGCCCACCACTTTTCTCCATCTCAAAAATGACACAGGTCTATGGAAAGTGTTGTATAAAGGGGTTTTACTAAATTCATTTGAAGGCTCAAAGGTAATGACCCTATCATGTCTGTTGAATTTGCTGCTGCCTAGAAGGATGGTAGTTTTGATTTTCATGGGGTTCATATTGATGTCTCGGAGGAATAAATTTCTGAAGTTATTGGGTTAAAAATGGAGGGCCTCAAAAATTTTAAAGACAAAACTAGGAAGAAGCATGAAATTACAATTTTATTTGAGGTTGGGGAAAAAATCATTGCTTATAATGATGGGATTTCCGCACTTTCTTTCCAGATAGGTGGGCTGATGTTTACATGGTTATCATGAATTATTTGACCCTTGAAGGAAATTTCAAAAATAATTACCTATCATTTGTCTATTCTCGGTCTATGAGCCTCGCTTATTTTCTTTATCGATCACTACTCTCGACCATCGAGGATTTTAAGAAAGAAAAGATGGATATCCCCCTCCACTAAGGTCTCATCCTCCTCATGGTTCAAAGAGGTAAAATGGCCATCCTTTTCCCGTTAATGATCATGATTCAGATCAAGAAACCCTAGCCTCCCACATTAACAAAATTAAGAAATAGAAAGTGATTGACCCGGATAAGGGCATTGTTGATGCCTTGTGCAATCTCAAAAAGGGTATCAAGAATTTGGATGATAATTCCACCAAAAGGGCCCAAGAACTTGTTGATTGGGAGGCTAGAATTATGAGGGCTGAGACCACCAATGACACCATTCTCACCATCAACAAAAACCTCATTCAAGAGCTGAAATATTTCCATCAGTGTATTGATTCCCAGAACAAAACCATCAAGGGTATCCAAGCTGATTTCATTATGCAAGAGCAACATATTTATATTCTATAGGATCAGGTTGCTACTGAGGAGGGAAAAAGAAAGATGAAGTTGATGTTGAGCTCTTCTGACAATGAGGAATCAGACACTGGAGATAGCTCAGGTATGGTTGTTGACTCCAATCAAAGCAAGGAATAGAGGGATGAGAAGGTTGAGACCCAGACGAGAGAATGAGGTTGTCAACCAACTGAAAAGGGTCATTATCAAGGTGGCTGGTAAGAGGGATGGAGGTTTGAGCACTAGATCCCATAGCAGGGCCACGATGAACTAATTACGTACCTTTTGTTTCCCTTTTCTGTTTGGTTTGTTTTTTTGTTTCTACCCCTTTGGGGTCCAAAACACTATTAAATTTGCAAACTCTTGTAGTTTTTCCTATATGTGTGGGGGCTTGTTTTCAAGTAATTTTGACTCTACCTTCATGGCCTTGTTTAATTTTTTGTCTTTGAAAACTTTTTCCTCTATGTATGGGTTTTTTTGGTCCCCATTTAAAACCAAACTTTTTATCTTATCTAAAAAAATGTTGATCAAAATTTCAAATTCAAAATGCAATTTGCAATTTAACTTGTAAATTTTCTTCAAAAGTTTGATTCTTTCATTGATATAGGGAAATTCAACACTCGAGAAATTTTTCTAGATTATTTATAGTTTGGCATAACTCTAGGATGTTCTTATTAAAAAATATTGAATGGTTACCCTAAATTTTTATGAAATTCAAATTTTGGGATAACTAGTTATTACTAAAGACATATATTGGATATCTCGAGAGGTTGAACAAAGTGTGAATGAATATGTTAATATATTAATTATCTTTTTATTGGGCTATGGAGTTAGTTCCATGTATCAAAAAGGTGAAAATATAGAATACTATGCAAACATCAAAATGAGAGGGAAGAAAAAATAACAAAGACCGAAAATTTGAAATAAAATAAAACAAACGATAAGATAGGAAACAAAAAGGAAAGAAAACTAAGACTAATATATTTACATGTAGGAGTCATCCTAATTAAATGAATGTATTTATTCAAGTAATTATTATTTAAGGGAACTTAGGGATGATTTTTATCTAAGTACTATAGAAAGTGTTTTCACCACATAGCATGTGATTTTGAATGGTCCCATCTAGAGAGAGTCATGTTTTCCTTGTATCCCTTTTCTTTCCCTCTTCTTGTCTCATAAATAAAAAGGTTGCTGATAAAAATTCTTTATGTCTAGTTATTTTTTCAAAGATTGAATATACCTTCATCTAATTGTTCTCAATGTGATATGAAACCTTAACACGTTTTCTTCCAAATCACTTAGAAAAATGATCCTTTTTATAAATTATTTGAATGTTTCATCTTCAACTACCTTAGCCAAATTTAAATATGGAATATCCAAGGAAATAGAAATATCATCAATGAAACCATACATCAATTAAAATGGTGGACATATCAATATCACTTTTGGAGCTATATAATCAACCCACAAGGCATTATAAAGTTTCTTATGCCAAATACATTGGTTATCATTCACCAACTTGTATATAATGGTTACTAAGTTTTGTTATTCAATTCATCCCCACCATTTCCTTATGGATAATAGTCAAAAGAAATGTCTAGTGGCACACCATATTCATAGTATAATTCTATCAATTCATATGGATGTTGGAATAATTGTCATTGATGTCAAAGGAAGTTGAATGAGATAACATATTAGTTGGTGTTATTAATGTCCAAGGATGTTGTAGGATTTAACTAAAAAATTAGATTGTTGAAATAATATTTTTGTTTTCTTTAGAGTCGGCCGAAAAGATTTGGAAAGCCTCGGATTATTTTTTTATTGGTTTAAAGTCGATTAGAGTTCTTTATAATTTGTCTGAAGTATGTGGCTTGTCTTGGTCTAGGACCAATAGTTTAGGATGAATATTGTAATGCATTTATGAGTTTGTTGAATCATTTTTATGATCATGTTTTTCGACCTTCCAAGGATTTAAAAACAAGTTTATGATCTTTTTGTTGTTAGTCGATTGTCTCTGTTTTGGCACTAAAATGTTCCATATATTCAATTGTCTGGCCGACCCAAGTTTATTGGTTTAATCTTATATCTTAGCATTGTTATTATAACTATGGTCGACCTTCATCTTGTTTGGATGTCAATGTTAAGAATGTGCACATGTATAAAAGGAGATGTATAATCATTATTTAAAGTGTGTTTTGCGAGGAGAAAGTAATGAATTATAGTGTTGGAGTTGTGGAGAAAAGGAATATGTGAAGAGTGAATCTATGAAGGAAACATGTTTGTATGAATAACATGAAGAATTAAAGGATAAAGTCTTGAAGCAAGTGAGAAGTATGTGCACAACAAGAATATATTCTTTTATGTCTCAAACAAATTTCTGAGTATGAAGTAATGGTGACATGTTGAAGAAGAGGAAGAGAAAACTCAAGTAGATTTGAAATGAAAAATTGTTGAAGGAAGAGAAAAATAGAGCATGAAGACTTGATAATGAAGTGAGATGTGAATTTTAGAAGGGATGGAGCTACATTCTGGGTAGAAGGATAAGTGAAAACAAAGAAATTAGATGAAAGTGTGAACATGATTAAAGAATAGAGTATAAAGTGATCTAATTTCATTAATTGGACCAACATCCATGTTGGAAGAAGTATATGATGTGTGTATGAAGAGAATGATTTAATTTCCACAATAAGGTTAAATAAGTAACTATAGAAGGTGGATCTATGTATTTTTGAGGTTGATGCCTCACAATTTGGGGATTGGTGTCTCTAGTGGGTTGGTTCACACAAAGTAGTTGAGTTAGTGCTCGATATTGGGGATTGGGCGTCTCTCTAGTGAGTTGGTGCTCAACATTATGGATTGGTGTCTCTAGTAGGTTAGGGTATACACATTTATATTGAGATATTTTGGGATATATTTGGATAGTAGATCTAAGTAGTATTTTCTATGTGGTTTTCTCCCAAAAGGGTTTCCACATAAATCTTATGTTCTATGGTTGTGTAATTGTTATATCTTATGTGATTGATTGTTATTATGGATGTTAATGTTTAAATAATAGTAAAATTTTAATACTTATTCAACCCCCTCATAGTATTAGTGTGTGTTAAATAATTGGTATCATGTGAGTTCCTTCTAAAGAGTTTGACCACTAGAAGGTAGATATCTTTGTTACACATATGGCAGGACAAGAAGGATTCTCTTCAAACAGGGATCCATTATTTGATGGAACTAATTATGATTTTTGGAGTATAAGGATGCACACCTATTTAATGTCTCTTGGGTTTGAAATTTAGCAAATCATTTGTTAGTGGTTATGTTGCTCCAACAACTCCTCCAATAGATCAAGTTGGTAAGAAGGCTAGTGAAATTAATGTAAAGGCTATGAATGCAATATTGGGTGGTTTTTCTAAATCAAAATTTGTTAAAGTGATGAATTGTGTATATTCCAAGGAAATCTAGGATAAAATCAAGAACATATATGAAGGATATGTCAAAGTAAAGAAAGAAAAATTCCAAACTCATAGAAGTCAATTTGAGAGTTTGAAGATGAAGGATGATGAAAAAATTACATCATATATTCTACGTGTGGATGAAATTTTCAACACCATTAGAGGACTTGAGAATAAATTAAAGATGAAGTTATTGTGTAAAAAGTGCTCATATCTCTTCCTTTGAGGTTTAATGCCAAAGTGTCATTAGATTGAAGAAATGAAGGATTTAAGCACCCTAACAATGGATGAACTTCATGGGATTCTTACAACATATGAGATGAGGAATGAAAAATATAAATCAGATAAGTAAGAGGCAACCTTAAAAGCATAAATAAGGGAAAAATGTAAATCTTGAATCACATGAGTGCTCCAACATTGAATCAGATCAATAAGAATCTCATTTTTTAGAAATCTAAAGAAAGGAACTTGAAAATACAAAGGTATGTTACCCTTCAAATGTTTTAATTTGTAAAATAGGACATTTTTCTTCTAGATGTCCACATGAAAAATTAAAAAATGATAGTGAGGAAGATCACAACATGAAGGAAAGTAACAAGTATTATCAATCTAAGAAGAACTACAAGAGAAGAAAATATGAGAACTTCCACAAGCACAAGAAAAATATCTACACCAAGGAGGAAAGTAGTTGCTCATATGAGGAAAGTGATGAAAGTGACTCGATAGTGATCAAGAGGAATCATTATTCATGACAATAAATTAGAGAGATAACAAAGAAAGTTTTTTAAGATTAAGAAGATGTTGAGGTGGATCTTGAAGGAGAGCTCATTAGTGCCCTAAATGAGATCAAGATTCTTAGAAAGAAGAACAAGAAACAAAAACAAAAACTTCAAAATTTGAAGAAGAATATGATAATTCAAAATAAAAATTGTCTCAATATCTTGAAGAATACAATAAGATCATCATTGGCCTAAAGACTCAACTTGAAGAGATGAAGAAGATGGATGAGGTTGTGAGAATCCAGTTGAAACAATATAATGAAAATTAAATAATGAGAAGAATAATGCTAATTAAAAATTTAAAGCTTGAATGAAATAGTTTCTTTAAGAAAGGAACTTGAGAAGACTAATGCTAAATTAAACAATTGCCTCAAGTTTGAGAAGAGTACTAAAATATTAGATGAAATACTCAGTAATCAAAGATCTCCATTTATTAAAATTGGTCTTGGATTCAAATAAGATTAGGGGACCTCCAAAGAAGTTGTAGACAAGTCAATGACATACACAGATGCTCTTAAAGGTTCAATCAGAAATGAAAAGTAGTAAAGTGAATGAGACTCATGTTCCTCAAAGTACAAACAATCTAGAAGAAGGAGATTCATGTTCCTGAGAATACAAGCATTCCTCATAGAGTTAGATCAGAAAATCACAGAATATCCTTTCCCCCAAGGCAACATCATTTAACCAGGTTTTAGAACTTGTTTTATGGTTATTGTTTCTCATGTAATTAGTTTGGTCATAGAGTTATAAATGTAATATATCATGCAATAAGTTTTTATAATAAGAATAATACAAATACAAGTTCTTTTGGAGTCTCAAATAGAAACTACAATTATTTTTCTCCTTTGATGAGTTTTGAAGTGGAATTTTATAAATGTAATAAATTTGGGCATATTGCACATTTTTGTAGAAGTGTTTTTGTATAATCTCTCTAGAAAAAAAAGAATGTATAAATTATGTATAATTAAAAGGATAAATTAAAAAAATGGAATAAGGAACCACAGCTAGGAAAGAACAAGGAAATTTCCATGCTTGTTCATACAACACTTCACTTCATGCAAAAATGAAGGAACTCAATGTTATATAGATATTGGATGCTCAAGTCATATGAGTGAAGACAAAAGTATGTTTCTCACTTTAAAAAAGTTAAATGGAGGATCTATGAATTTTGGAGATAATTCTAAAACAAGGATTTCAAGAAAAGAAACTATCAATCTTTACATATTGGAAAAGAAAAGATTGAAAATGTATATTATTTTGAAGGTCGAAACATAATCATTGAATGTAAACCAAATGAGTTATCAAAAATATATTTTCGCATTTCATGTTGAAGGTTGTGAGATTAGAAAGACAAAAATAGGGAAGGTGTTTTTGATGCATGCAGGATAACAAACAATCTTTATATTCTTAGTGAGGTTAAGGGAGAAAATTGCTACATGGACAATTAGATGAAAGTTGGTTATGGCATAAAAGGATGGGTCATATTAATTTTGATAACTTAGTAAATATTAGCTCTAATAAATCTATTAGAGAAATGTTGAACTCGATGAAAAACACGCCCACGGGATCGATGGGAAGAAGCTTTGACAACTCTCTCATTCTACAATCTACAATTCACCCTCCAAATTTGATAGTATAGATAAATTATCTGTAACTAAACAATTTAAAGACAAAACCCCTAATGGGGATTTTTTTTTAATTTTGTAAGTCCTAGAAACAAATTTTCCTAGTGAAAAATTTGAGGGCATTTGAGAGAAAAAAAAATTGCTTTACATTTACCTGGATTTCAATGGAGGTTGTGGGATTATAGAGAGATGAGGGAAGCTACTCATGGAGGAAGCATTGGATCTCAATGAAGAAGATTTCTTCTCCACAATTGTTCTTCCTCTACAACCTCTCTCTAACCTTTCCAGGAGCTTCAATTCACTCGATACTAAATTTAATTTTATAAATAGGAAGAAAGAATAAAAAGTATATTTTATTAATGTGAAATTAATCAATGGAATTTGATGGTGGTTTTGAGGAATTTTATGATGGTATTGCATGGGATGGGGATGGGAAGTTCGAGAGGAAACTTTGGCTCTTCTTTTCTTACACAAGATTTCTAATGCTCCTCAAAATCTATGATGAAATCCTCCAATATCCTTCAACCCACTTTGATACCAAATGTAGAATAGGATGGAATCTGTATGATTATATTAATCAACGCAATTGAAAATACAATGGAGTGCTTCAATTCTTATAGGAATATTTATAGCTGAATACAAACAAGGAAATATGTTGCACAAGTGAAACAACAAACTAATTTACACAAACTTCCAAAAAGACAGTGGAAGCATAACAAATATTAAATACAAAACAAATAATTGTGTTTTCAAAACAATATAACAAATCACGGATGTAGGATAAAAAAAAATAGATGGTTATATAATTATAACCATGTTACGATTATTAATAAATACCTAATTATTATAGTTAAGGAAAAATTAACTATAGAGAAATATATATTTCCTAACAAGGATGGGTCATATTAATTTTGATAACTTAGTAAATATTAGCTCCAATAAATTTTTAGAGACATGCCAAAGATTATTAAACTAAGAAAAACACATTTAGCTATAAAGATATGCACAAGTGAAGGGAAGAAGACAATATTTTCATTCAAAAGAAAGGAGAACTCAACAACAATTTTTTGAAACTTGTTCATATTGATATTTGTGGGACAACAAGGACTCAAAGCATGTAAGGTGAGATATATTTCATGTTATTTATTGATGATTACTCTAGAATGACTTGGGTAACATTTCTAAAGGAAAAATATGAAGCATTTGAGAATTTTAAGGCATTCAAAGCCTTGGTTGAAAATGAAACTGGAAAGAAAATAAAATTTATAATATTAGACAATGTAGGAGAATTCACCTCAAATGTGTTTGTATAATTTTGTGAAAATCATGGAATAAAAAGAGGAAGATTAGTGCAAGAACTATGATAAAATGGTTTTGTGAGAAAGAAATAAGGAAGAATAGTGCAGAAAATGGAAAGAACTATACTAAATGATTAAAAGTTATTTGATATGTTTTAGAGAGAAGTAGTTAATACATTAGTATACATTTTAAATAGAGGGAAAATGAGAGTGAACAATAGCAATAATCCTTATGAGTTACAAAAGTCAAAATTTGGAATGTTTGAATTACATGCTCTATCAAAAGAGATGATGAAGACTTAGGTAAGTTTGATTCCATATTTGATGATGGAATTTTTCTTGGTTATTCCTTGAAAAGAAAAGCATATAGATGTTATAATTTAAAAACACACAAGATTGTTGAAAGTGAAAATGTGAAAGTAAATGATATCAAATATAAGAAGAATCAAACTCAATAATGATCATATAGAGGAGACAAACAATGAAGATGAAAAAGTATAAGTGAAGAGGAATTATTTTTGGGAGATAATATAATATCTTGGTTGAGTAAGAAGAAAAAATATATCTCCTTATCTATAGTTGAGGAAAATTATATTACAACCATGTCATGTTGCACACAATTTCTATGGATGAAGAAAACATTAAAGGACATCAAGGTAGAATTTGACTTTCCAATTTCCATACTCTGTGATAACACTAGTGCAATAAACATATCCAAGAATATAGTTATGCATTCTAGAACTAACAATATTCCCATCAAGTATCACTTTTTGAGAGAAAATTTGTAGAATAACATGTTAATATGGAATATATTTCCATAAAAGAACATATTGTTGATATATTTACTAATCCTCTTCTAAAAGAAGCTTTTGAATATCTCGAAAAAAATGGATGTCGTATATTTCTCATCCCATTACTAACAAGAAGAATGAACTCAAAGGGAACAAATCCTTTCCTTATCATAATGAAGAAAAGTCAGAAAGAGATCAATAGATGCATACTCAAAGGGGAGAATTTGAGAATTTGAGATTTTTACTCCTTTTCCATTGATGTCAAAGGGGGAGTTAAATAAAGGAGGGGTAGTACCTATAAATACAACAAAGGAAAAGAAAGAGGAATTAGTACAATAAGATATTACTGAAAAGAAGAGCATTATAAAAAGGGGGAGTAAGCTACATTCTCAAGCTATTCATATGCAAGAGGAAAGGTGATGGTTTATAAGATACCATCAATGAAAAAAGGGGGATATTGTTGGAATAATTTTCATTGATGTTAAAGGAAGTTGAAGGAGATAACATATTAGTTGGTGTCATTGATGTCAAAGGATGTTATAGGATTTAACTGATAAAGAAGAGTGTTGAAAGAATATTGTTTGTTACTTTAGAGTCTCATAATTTTAATTTAGAGCCTCTTTCTATTTCTTGATCGACCAAAAAGATTTGGAGTCGACTGAAAATATTTGAAGTTAAACCAGAAATATTCGAGTCTCTTTGTATTACTTGAGTCTAACCAGAGTGCATCGGAGTTTGTCCAAGTATGTGATTTATCTTGGTCCAAAGACTGGAAGTTTAGGCCAATTGTTGTAATGCATTTCCAAGTTTGTAGAATCAATTTTTATGATCATGTTTGGCCAAACTTCCAAGGTTTTGAAAATAATTTTATGATCTTATTATTGTTGGCTAACTATATTTTATTTAGCACTAGAATCTTCCATATATTCAATTGTCCAGTCGACTGAGTTTATTGGTCTAATCTTATATCTTGGTATTGTTATTATTATCAGAACTATGTCCGACCTTCATCTATTTTGGATGCCATTGGTAAGAATGTGCACAAGTATAAAAGGAGATGTACACTCATTATGTGAAGTGTGCTTGAGAGGAGAAAGCAACAAATGATAGTGTTGGAGTTGTGGAGAAAAGGAATATGTGAAGGAAGCATGCCTACATGAAGAACATGAAGAAGTAAAGGAGGAGGTCTGAAGCAAGTGATCGAAGTATGTGAAGAGAGCAAGATGATATTCCTATATGTCTTAAACAAAATTTTAAGTATGAAGTAATGACAACATGTTGAAGAAGAGGAAGAGTAAAATCAAGAAGATTTAAAATGAAAACTTGTTGAAGGAAGAGAAAAGCAGAGCATGAAGACTTGATAATGAAGTGAGTTGTGAATTTGAGAAGAGGTGGAGCTGCATTCTAAGTGGAAGGAAAAGTGCAAGTAGAGAAAGTATATGAAAGTGTGAATATGATTAAAGAGAATATTATAAAGCAATCTAATTTCATTAATTTTACCAACGTCCATCTTCAAAGAAGGATACAATATGTGTGTATGAAGAGAATGATTAAATTTCCATCATAAGGTTGAAGAAACAACTATAAAAGGTGGATCTATGTATTGTTGAGGTTGGTGCCTCACAATTTGGGGATTGGTGTCTCTAGTGGGTTGGTTCCTACGAATTAGCTGAGTTGGTGCTCAACATTAGGGATTAGTGTCTATAGTAGGTTGGTTCCTACAAATTTATATTGAGATATTTTGGGCTGGATTTAGAAAGTATATCCAAGCAGTCTTTTCTCTGTGTTTTTCTCCGAAAGGGTTTCCACATAAATCTTGTGTTTTATGTTTATGCAATTTTAATATCTTATGTTATTTTTGTTTTTATAGATGCTAATGTTTAAATAATTAAAAAAATTATAATATTGATTCACCCCCTCTTAGTATTAGTGTGTGCTCAAAAATTAATAAAATTTTAAGGTGTTATCAGTCATTATTTTGTTTGGAACCCCAAATATTACCATTATATTATAGTCGATGAAGTTACAAACTATCTCTTATATTTCTTGTTTAATTGAGATCGCCTCAGTGCACTTCATAAAGTATTATATAACAATAAAACATATGATTGGCCAACACTTGAAGAAGGATTGAGAACACTTGAAAAATTCTAGTTCCTATTATTGGAGTCATTCTTCAATGACAATGGTCCTCAGAGGTATGGTTGCCAAATTAGGTCTTATAATAAATGAATGAAATGCCTCATAATTGGATACTCATTCTCGTGAATCATGGAAGATATTATTAAAATAATACCCGAGTCAAAGAATATTATGTGTATGATTGGGGTTTTGAAATTCCCAAGTATATGATTTATTATAAAAATAATCCAAGAATTCCCATCAATTCCCATTTTAAACATATCATTATCCCAAAGTAAATATCTAGCACGGTTAACATTCCTCTATTCTTTAGGATTTAAATTATTAGTAAATTCCCTATAATTGAAGTAATACATAATATTTCTATATAACTCATATATGATTATTAGGACCAAATTTATTGATAAATATTTGATTGGACCTTATTCTTCGTGATTGGATCTTGGATCACTTGTATTGATAATATAACATGAACCTTTCCCACACACGAATATTTATGGGTTTGATATCTAATTCATAATCTTGAAGCTTAGTAGTATATCCTCCTCTTTGGGATCCAAGTTCATGTTATGTGAATATGGATTTTTGATGAATATGGAAAAAACATGGTAGTGTGTGAATTTATAGTATGATACCTAAAATGTTTGAAAAGTTTTATTATGGTATAGGTATGTTTCTCAATTGGTGAATGTTTTATCTCATAGTATTTGAGTTTCCAACTCATAAAACGGATGGGTGATTAAACCCCCTTGTCATATTCCATACTAAAATAGATGAAAAAGTGTGTTATGTTGCATAGCTACAAAATATAAAATCATTTTTATAGTTAGGGGATACCAAGATAGGAGCATTGAAAATATAAGATTTTATTCCTTCAAAATATTTTCCCCCTTTTTTCTCTAATTAAAATATACTTTTCCCTTAATCATTGAGGTGATGTGTTTAGTTAATTTGGTGAAGTTTGAAACAAATCTTCTAAAATCATTTACCTTTAATAATGAATGTAAACTCATTTTTATTATGAGAAGAGTCAAGATTTCAATTTCTTTGACCCTCTCTGGTTCAATCTCAATCCATTCCATATATATAATATGACTACGTAACTTTCCTCCTGTGACACCAAACATTGATTTCTAAGGATTTAAAAATATCCCATGGAAATGAAACCTATCAAACACTTTCTTAAGATGCTCACAATGATCTTCTCTCATATTTGAGAAAATAATTAAATTATCTAGATTAGACCAATATAAAATTATTTTTAATATCATGGAATTCAAGTTCTATTTCTATTTAAAATCATCCCATGCATTAATAAAACTGAATGGAGTCAAATGATAAGAAAAAAACCCAATGGATTGGTGATGGTAGTCTTTTGTTAATCCTCTTGTGTTACTTCAACCTAGTTATAACTAGATAAGTTGTTAAGCATAAAAATATTATCTTGTTACAACATGTACCACTTGATCCATGATTGGTAAAATATTTTTATCCTTTAGGGATTGTTGTTGTCGTGCAAATGTGCAACAGGAAATTGGAAGTTTCCAAGCACGACAACTATACCCCCGTGCCAAAATTTTCATGTTTTATCATTCCTATGCACCCCAAGTCAAATCCGTCAGTCCAAATGACCTAAAAAATAATGTTATATCATCCCCATAGGTGATTTAGGAAATTCCATTCATTCCCTCTAGGTGATTTTAGGAAGTTCTGAAAAGATGCTATCTTCTGGCAATATTGGGAAGGGCTATCGCTGGCCTTCCTAGGACTGGATCAAACCCCTTATAGTGGAGAGGAAGGGAAAAATTTAACATGGAGGTGAATGTAAGACCTTATAACATCATGGAAATTATTTTGGAAGGTTTTGAGAAGTTTTGAAACACTTGGATCGGGATCGATTAAAAACAAGGTTCATGAGCATAGGCGTACACAAGCCTAAAAGCAGATGTTGAGCTTGAGAAGAAGATTCGGGAGCTCCAGATGGAGTTAGAATTTTTTTCATATGGAAATAGGATTCCAATACCTACATGATGGTGAAATCATATTTTTCACAACACTTTGGCACATTAGGTTTGTAGGAAGTTTTTCTCAGGCATAAGTGGAGTACCAAATAAAAATCCACTTTTTAGGGATAAAATGGAAGAATCCAAACATGAAACCATACCATTGGATTTAAAAGGCCATTTCTAGTTAGGATCATATAAAAAAATTTCAAAAATTCCATCGGGAGATCAAGTTATCACTGTCATAAGTTCAGGACTTAGCCAAATTTTGGGAGGATGCGTGTCACTCAAGAGCCTAACAGGATTTTATGTCCTTGATGTCCCTCAAGGTTGGGGAAATCAAGGTTGGAAAATTTTTCCCAGCCCCATTAAAGCCCTCACATCCCCAATGCAACCTCTAGGACCCTCATGTGACCTCCAGACTTGACAGTTCAGCCCCTAGGTGCATTTTTATAAGCATCCATTCCCTATCATCGGATCAAGCACCACATGTCAGCCCCAGTACCACCATGAAAATTTATGTCCCTCATGTCACTGAGGTGAGGGAAATCATACATAAAAAAATGCACTCAGCCCCTATGGGGAGTCTTTTGGTCACTCACGTGAACAACTTTTAGCCCCTAGGTGCATTTTTGGAGCATCCATTCCCTGTCATCGGATCAAGTGCCATGTGTCAGCTCCAGGACCACTGTGGAAACTGATGTCCCTCATGTCCCTGAGGTGCAGGACATAAAACATGGAAAAAGGTTCCCATACCTCTAGGATAGTGTTTTGTCACCCATATGACCAATTTCTGACCCCCTTAGTGCTTTAAAGTTGATTTTGGAGCACTCATTCCCTGTCGTTGGATCACCGCCACATGTCATCCTCTTGACCACCATGGAATTTTATATCCCTCATGTACCTAAGGTCAAGGACATGAAACATTAAAAAATGTGCCCAAATCCAACCAAAAAAATTGAAAAAAATTGTAACTGTTAGTTGTTTCTTATCGCTTCTTTGCTTCTCCATTAGGAAGAAAGCTGCAGAGAACACAAGTCCACCACTCCTAAAGCTTGAACCAGATCAATTACATAAAATTATCCTTCACTCCATGATCTCAAATAGGTCTCTTAAGAATAATTCATCAAGATAAGAAGAAGAAACAAAGAATAGAGAAGAAGAACAGTGAAAATCCTCATTGCCATGAAATCAAAATTTGAAGAAATCTTCCAAACTAGACCACAGATTGAAAAACCATTTGTTGTTGAGTTCTTATCTCTTGAAGGCCATTAAAAAATCATATTCAAACATAAAATTTTCAGCAAGGAATTCTTGCAGCGAATAAATCCTCTTTCCATCTCTACAAAGGAAAAATCTTGATTTCCCATCAAACCGATCACCGGATTGAAGAGAAATTTCACGTGAAGCACCATAATGAAAAACCTATCACAATGGAGTTGATTTCATTGAAAATGGAGAAAAAAACCAGACCTGAAATTTTAAAGCTCCATTAATGTCCACCATGACATAGTAGTGGAAAAAATCAGCGAGCTACCTCTCCACTTCTCAAGGTTCCGGTGGGCAAAATCACTTGAAAATTGGAGGAAACGATTGTTGAGAAATCTAGTTTTGTGCGAACTAGTTTTCACGACATGAAGTACCTATTTTTAGGGATATGGAGGGATTTTTTTATCAGCATTATTCCCTCTTTGAATAAATTTTCAAATTCTTGAAGATCCGATGGGCGAAATCATCCAAAAATTGGAGGGAATGATCGTTGAAAAATCTAGTTTCACGTGAACTAGTTTTTGCGCCATGAAGCCCCTAATTTTTAGGGATATGGAGGAATGAGTTTTTTTTCATCATTTTTCCCCATCGATGAAAAAATGATTTTAACACTTGTTTAGATAAAGGAATTATTCAAAATTCAGAGCGTGGAACCCTGGAATAAAACCGGAATTTTGGGACCCGCTTTTTTCCCAATTTGACATTCGTGGTGCACTTACTAAAAATAGCATGTCTCCTTATATAGGGGTCTATTACTTCGGGTAATCCACCATTTGAAGATGCCATGAATAAGGTAGTGAACACAAAGGGATCATTGCAAGAAAGGTCATCAAAAAGTTCATCTCGGCTCGTAATTCACACTTACTAAAAATAGTAAGTTACACTCAAAAAGTAGTTTTAGCACAATGGGTCGTACAAGGATAATCATTCAGAGGGACATCATTGTTTGGGATCATCCTAGTCATTTTTCATAGGGCATTCAAGATTCATCTTAGTTCATTCAACTTGGCGAGCGTTCATGAGCTAATTTGGAGAAGTTTCACAGTGTGCAAGGAGTTCAAAGATTCAGAGTTTCACTGCATTTGGAGATTTCCATCAATGAGGATCAACATGCTTCATCAAGTGAAATATCCTATTCTTCTTCTCTCTCTCTTTCTCTCTCCTCTTACCCCCAACTTTCTCTCCCCTTCAAATTTTCTAATTCTTCGTTGGGGTTTGCACTTTTTGATATGCCTTTAAGTCACCTAAAAGTGACTTTAGAAACATAATGTAAATCAAGTCACCTTAATTTTATAAAAGGGACTTAAATATTTGATAGGAATATGAATAGTCTAAAGTTAGAAATAAGGCATATGGAGGGTCATGAGGAAGATGATAAGTCACCTCTCATTCTATAAATTGTAATGCCATTCCCATTTCAAAGGGTTAGTGATTGATCTTGTAAACTCAAGAGTGCATTGTACCTAGAGAAAGCAAAGGAGATAGCCATTTTCTTCTACTATCCTCTACTCTCAAATTTCCTCCATTCCCACATTATGTAAAATTTTTATTTGAGCAATCAATACAAGAATAAGGAGTTTCTAGCTTTCTTTGACTAAGGGGTTTCTTGATACCGTGGTTCATTTTAAGAGACCTCTTGGAAATCGGAGGTGGAGAATACCTGGCGAATATCCCCGGAACCGGTTTCGCGGGAAGGTGAATTTTTTGGGGGTTGTATGAAAAAATTTCATCTGATTGTCAAGTGGTGCGACAGAAGGCTGCAGACGCGCGATAGGAGATTTTGTTGTCACGCGTCAAGAAAATGTAGTGACACACGTCAACAGACCTTAGTGACACACGCGTCAACAACCTTGTTGACGCGTGTCACTAAGGTCTCGCTGATGCGCATCGCTTATTTTCTTGACGCGCGTGACAAGCAAAATCTCCGTCACACCAAAATCTGCAGCTCTTCCGACCTCTTCTTTCCCATCAAAAAATCTCCGTGTCGCGTGCGTCAACACTACCCTTGTCACATGTCAACACTTCCTCTGTCACGCATCAACACCTCCTCTGTCGCGCGTCACCACTACCCAAGTCACGCGTCACCGCTTCCTCTCGTCACGCGTCACCACTTCCTACATCACGTGTCAACACGCTTGCCTTTCGCACGCGTCAACACTTCCTCTAAATCACGTGTCAACACCTCCTCATCACGCGGCGTCACCACTACCCAAGTCGCGCGTCAACACTTCCTCTATCGCGCATCACCACTTCCTCTGTCGTGTGTCACCACTGCCCAAGTCGCGCGTCAACACTTCCTCTGTCACGCGTCAACACCTCCTCTATCGCGCGTCACCACTACCCAAGTCACGCGTCAACACTTCCTCTGTCACGCGTCACCACTTCCTCTGTCGCGCGTCACCACTGCCCAAGTCACGCGTCAACACTTCCTCTGTCGCGCGTCAACACTTCCTCTGTCACGCGTCAACACTGCCCAATTCACGCGTCAACACTTCCTCTGTCGCACGCCGTCAATCAGCACAACTGTTATCGCGTGTCAACAATCATAGGCTAACAAGAATCAATCTCACGGTGCTTAAGGGTATGCAAGTTCAAATTTTTCACAAAGATTGGTAATTTGTTAAGCTACTTGAGGTATACTACCTAGCGAATCAGCTATGTTTTTATAGGAGATGTTTTCAAATGAAGGTGAAGCCGACCCCCCAGAAAAAATATACTATATATTTTAGGCGAACAGGACACCAACCCACTACGAATAATTCACCTTTTCAAATTTTCATAAAATGAAATTTTTGCCATATTACGAATATTCGCCGCTAAAATTATCCCTGCTTGATACTTGGTGATTAGTGAATTCTATTTGGTCTTGTTGTTATTCGTAGAGTTCTTTCTTGCCATAAATACATGTGTTGAAGTTACTAACTAGTGTGTGTGCAAGAATCTAATTATCTACTTGCAACATTAGTTCTCCTACCTCTTTTCTCACTCCCCTTTCCCACTCTTCAGACAAAGTCTTCCCTAGTAAGATATTGCTAGCTTTTCCATAGGGTCAATGGAGTGCCCCTGTTGGATCCCCGGTTGAAAGGCCACCACAAAAATCCACATTTTCTCACACATGCATATACGGAAGCTGTACCAATTAAGTAGAGGGACTTAGATTCCTAGAGCATTGGTAAGAAATCCACAATTTTTCCACACGACAAATTTTCTCGCCAACAGTTTTTTGGCGCCCATCATGGGGTAGATTTAGCAACATCTACACCCAATATATGACCGCAAGGTCTGAAAATTTTAAAAAAAAAACAAATATTGAAAAAATAAAAAGAAAAAAGAGTTCATGAAATTCCATTTCTAAAAGACACATTGCTGATTTCTACACGTGAATTTTCACATTCTATGGTGTCTTTTCATATTCCTATTGCATATTTTTCTAGTGCTATAATTTGAAGAAGAATTGGCTGAAGTAAAAGTTGAAGATCAGAAGCAAAAATGACAATGGAAGACAAAGAAGAAATACCTCAACCCATTGTTCTATGGGGAAGGAATACATGCATGTCTACTCTTGAACCCCCACTTCACAATCTACCAATGGGTTCCCGCAAGAACTTTCCAAAGTTTAAAGGTGATAACACACAACATCCGAAGAACATATCACTACTTTCATGGCATAATGTGGAATTCTTGTTGTCCAACACGAAGATTTTTCAATAAGATTGTTCGTGGAGTATCTCTAAGAAAAAGCAGCAGAATGGTTCTACCTCTTGCCTTCCCTATCCATCACTGGTTAGGATGACATCAAGACTTATTTAAAGGAAATATTTAAATCAACTGAAGACTGTCAAGAACTCCTAGTGTAGTTGGCTCAAATGAAGAAAGGATAAATTGAAACTATGAGAGACTTCGTGGCTCGTTTCAAATGGTTGCTTTGCAGGATACCTGAAGAGGATTCACATCTCAAAACAATGTCAAGAGATTCTTCCTCAATGCTCAATCATCAGAAGTAGGATTTTTTGTGAAGATCCCAACCAAGGAACATTGTAGAATCCTAAAGGATGGCTATTGAACTTGATGAAGATCTCATCCTCTCTGGAAAGATCAAGAATCCATCAAATGTAAAGACCCAACATCTTGGAGATGAGAGAACCAATCCATCATTGCAAAATTTGGTGAATGAGATGAAATCTTTGAAGAGGGAATTATTTGAATGAGTATCTTCTCAAAGAAGCAACATAAATCAGATTGCAGGAGCACCCCAAAGGCTCACTTGGAGGCCCCACCCATGAACGTAAATTGCAGATTTCAAGAAAGTGAAGAAGAGCTTGAACAAGAAAGTGAAGGTGGTAATTTCCTAGAAAGTGATGAGTTTGAAAATGATACACAAATCAGATTCTATGAGTATTTTGGATGTGATGAAGAAGATGAAGAGGATGCACCCAGTTTCTCATGTGCGGTATTCACTCATTCTCAATCCGAGAAAAGAGCATCTCCCTCCACTGCTACAAAAGAAAAGAAGGTTGATGATCCTCCTATGGCGACTCCACAAAACAAAATAATTAGTCGAGGATCCCCACTTCCATCTTCCATGAATTCTACATTATTGGAGCCTGACCCTGTAGCAAGTAAGAAGACCCCCATAATCCCAAGTAAGTCTTCCAATTCCTCTTCCATTTCTAAATCTAAATTTTCTCCTACAAAATCTAATACCTTGAAATATCCTAGTGTGCCATTAAAAATACCTTCCATTCCTCAAACATAAAATCCTTCTCCTAAGCCTATCCAGACTCAAAATCAGTCCCTTCACCCCCTTGTCCGCATCTACACCCTTTGACTTCATAGAATATGCAAACAAGGCCAAAGTGTAGATTACCAAAACCGAATATTTGCAGACCTATCCTGAACAGTTTGAGAGGTTTGTTTAATACATCAGAAATGGTAGTCTAATATCCAATGATGTACCACATCATCCTAAATTAATATTACCAAACCCACCTACACCTCCCTCATAGAACATGCTTTCCTAAGTGCATCAAAGACTAATAAAGTTGAACCTTTCTACGTCTCCCTTCTTATTGGAGAATATGTATTGAATAATTGCATAATAGATTCTGGTGCCTCAGAAAACATGATGCCTTTGAAGGTCACAAGGATCTCAAAATTACCATGACCTAGCGGCTCTTATTACTCTTTGGAGTCAAGAAAGGTCCCACTTGTAGGGAAGGTCAAAGATGCATAGGTTTCTCTCACCAGATTTCTTGACAAGAAATTTTTTGTGATGATTTTGGTAGTAGATGTCCTAGCCTCATTTGGAATGTTGCTGAGTAGAAATTTCTTCCAAGACTTGGGAGGTAAAATTCAGATGAATTGGTCTTCTACAACCATACCAGTGAAGGGAGACATGGAGAAATTTATTCCCGAAAAGAAGATGAGGTACATGATATGAAAGTCCAAAAGCCCAGAAGCTAACATTTTATACCAGGGTAGTAGGCGGATGAATCACTTTGTGGCAACCGAGGAGGAAGAGGATATCCCCATCTTGATAGGCCCAGACATGCCTTCCGAAGATATTTGGATTTTGAAGAAGCATTGAGGAGATTCAATTTACAAGAGGACAACTTAATTACCAGATGATGCAAACCGTGAAGAAGAGGAAATGGTTCTTGATGATTTTCAAGTAGAAAAATCAGCATATGTGCTTATCTATGATGAGGAGATATTCTCATTCCCATTTGAAGACGAAGACTCCCTAGATCATGTTACATAGGAAGATACCAAGTGCTTTTGCAATGAGCCCTCGAACAATGGGAAAGAACCATCTGTACAAGAACTACTGAGAGCCATGGAAGAAACAGAGGACCCGAGCTTAGTCTTGAACTCCTGATGTAAGCCATGAATATGCAAGAAAAACATGAAGCTGACTTGGAAGCCTCAACTAGTGTGAAGGTTGGCTATGTTGAAACAAAGAAAGATGTGAAATATGATGTCCCTCTTGAACCAATGGTTGATGGATACAATGAAAAAATGAAATAGGTGTTTTCTTTCCCATTTGAAGAGGAAGAACCTTTCCATGATAAAGAAACTAAAGAAAAGAGTTTTGAGACCTCTAAAGATGAAGCTATTTTCGATGAAGGATTGGTAGAGTGTAAGCGATTCCTAAAATGATGAGGTAATCCCTCTAGATAGTTTCCTTGAACTACAAAATAAATATTCTTCAAAGGCATACAAAGAGGATCTGCATGAAATGATGAAGCATAACTTTGTGTAAGAAATCTTGGATGTAGTAGAAGTTGTAGAAGATCCCGAGCTGATTCTTGATCTCTTCACTAGTTCCATGGACATACAAGACAAGTATGAGTTTGCATCCAATCCTTCCATCAGTACTCAAGCACCTCACAGTGGAGTGAAGGAAAAGGATAAGTATGAGGTTTCTCATGGAAAGGATGTCAATGAACATAGACCCGAGAAAGAAAGTAACTCAGAATATTCAAGGAATTGGAATAAAAATCAGCTTTGGGGCAGTGATGAGATGCTCGATGGAGAATCATATATATGGATAAACATGGAAGGAAACTGGCACTATGAAACCAATTTCAAAGAGCATAAAGGTGGTGGAATTTCCAAACAAGGACTTGAGCATCAAGAAGCTCACATGGAATCACTCCTACAAAGTAAAAGGAAAATCATGGAAGTACCTAGCTTTCATAAACAATTAAGGAGGGAGGGTACTTTCTTGGAACCCATCAATGGCTTTACAGAACATCATCACTCAGTGTTTCCCACTCACGGGTAACTTTTGAGAAATGAAAGTGCTTCAGTGAAAGTGGGTTGTCCCCCACCCTATACCATAGGTGATTATTAGGTGTGTTTCCCTTCCTGTTGTGTGTCATGTGTTTTCTTTCCATCATTTTGTGTGTGTGTGTATGTGTGTGTGTGTGTTTCCTTCTTCGCTCTCTTTCTCTCTTGTTATAGGTTGTACATGACTCCACAGGGCCCAATGGATAAGGCACTAGTCAATGAACTATATGGTCTAAAATTGAGATTCTAGATTCCCATGTCATGTCTTTCTGCACTCATTCCATGTCATGTCCCCAAGCTAGAGCCAACTATTTTTGTGCAAATGTGCAACAGGAAATTGGAAGTTTCCAAGCATGAAAATTATACCCATGTGCCAAATTTTTCATGTTTTATCATTCCTAAGCACCCTAGGTCAAATCCATCAGTCCAAATGACCTCCCAAATAATTTATATCATCCCCTAGGTGATTTAGGAAATTCCATTCATTCCCCCTAGGTGATTTTAGGGAGTTCTGAAAAGATGTTATCTTTTGGCAATATTGGGAAGGGTTATCATTGGCCTTCCCAAGACTGGATCAAACCCCTAGAGTAGAACGGAAGGGAAAAATTAAACATGGAGGTGAATTGAAGACCTTAGAACATCATGGAAATTATTTTGGAAGGTTTGGGGAAGTTTTGAAAGACTTGGAGCAGTCTGAGTAAAAACATGGTTCACAAGCCTAGGCAGTACACAAGCCTAAAACAATTGTTGGGCTTCAGAAGAAGATTCTGGGAGCTCAGATGGAGTTATAAGTAAAAAAAAAATCAACAAAAAGAGGATTCCAATACCTACATGATGGTAAAATCATATTTTTCACAACACTTTCATGCATTAGGTTTGTACGTAGTTTTTCTTAGGCATAAGTGGAGTACAATATAAAAACTCAAAATTTTAAGGGATCAAATGGAATAATCAAGACATGATAACCCCACCATTGGATTAAAAATTCCATTTCCAATTAGGATCATATAAAAATTTCCCCAAAAATTCCATTGGGAGCTCAATTTATCACTGTCACAAGTTCAAGACTTAGCCAAATTTTTGGGAGGACACGTGTCACTCGAGGAGCCTGGTGGGATTTTGTGTCCCTGACGTCCCTCAAGGTTAGGGACATCGTTTTTAAAATTTTCCCAGCCCCCTTGAAGCCCTCTCATCCCCCATGTGACCTCTTGGACCCTCATGTGACCTCCAGACTTGACAGTTTAGCCCCCAGGTGCATTTTTGGAGCATCCATTCCCTGTCGTCGGATCAAGCACCACGTGTCATCTCCAGGACCATCGTGGAAATTGATGTCCCTCATTTCCCTGAGGTGAGGGAAATAATACATGGAAAAATGCTCCCAGCCCCTATGGGGAGTCTTTTGGTCACTCACGTGACGACTTTTAGCCCCCGTGCATTTTTGGAGCATTCATTCCCTGTCATCGGATCAAGCACCACGTGTCAGCTCTAGGACCACCGTGGAAACTGATGTCCCTCATGTACCTAAGGTGAGGACATAAAACATGTAAAAAGGTTCCAATCCCTCTAGGAGAGTGTTTTGGTCACCCATATGACCAGTTTCCAGCCCCTCAGTGCTTTAAAGCTGATTTTGGAGCACTCATTCCCCCGCCATCGGATCGCCGCCACGTGTCATCCTCTTGACCACCATGGAATTTTATGTCCCTCATGTCCCTGAGGTCAAGGACATCAAACATGAAAAAATTCACCCAAACTCCAACCCAAAAATTTGAAAAAAATTTCTAACTGTTAGTTTTGCTTTCTTGTTGCTTCTCCATTACCAGAAGAAAACTGCAGAGAACACTAGTCCACCACTCCACCATTTCCAAAGATTGAACCAGCTCCATTACAACACATTATCCTTCACTCCATGATGGCACATAGGTCTCGTCATAAGAATAATTCATTGAGATAAGAAGAAGAAATGAAGAATAGAGAAGAAGAACAGTGGAAATCCTCATTGCCATGAAATCGAAATTTGAAGAAATCTTCCAAACCAGAGCACGGATTGACAAACCATTTGTTGCTGAGTTATTCTCTCTTGAAGGCCATTAAAAATCATATTCAAACCTCCAATTTTCAGAAAGGAATTCTTGCAGTGAATAAATCCTCTTTCTGGCTCTATGAAGGAAAAATCTTGATTTCCCATCAAACCGGTCGTTGGATTGAAGAGAAATTTCACATGAAGCACCATAATGAAAAACCTATCGCAATGGAGTTGATTTTCATTGCAAATGGAGAAAAAATAGACCTGAAAATTTCAAGCTCCATTAATGCTGCCATGACACAGTAGTGGAAAAAATCAGCGAGCTACCTCTCCACTTCTCAAGGTTCCGATGGGCGAAATCACCCAAAATTGGAGGAAACGATCGTCAAAAAATCTAGTTTTGTGCGAACTAGTTTTCATGCCACCATGAAGTCCTATTTTTAGGGATATGGAGGGCTGTGTTTTTATCAGCATTCTTACCTCTTTGAATAAATTTTCAAATTCTCAAAATCCAATGAGCGAAATCATCCAAAATTGGAGGGAATGATCATTGAAAAATCTAGTTTCACGTGAACTAGTTTTTGTGCCATGAAGCCCCTATTTTTTAGGGATATGGAGGACTGATTTTTTTGTTAGTATTCTTCCCCCGCTGATGAAAACATCATTTTCCCACTTTTTCAAATGAAGGAATTACTCAAAATTTGAGTGTGGAACCCTGGAATAAAACCCAAAATTTCAAGACCTGTTTTGTCACAATTTGACATTCGTGGCGCACTTACTAAAAATAACATGTCTCCTTGCATAGGGGTCTATTACTTTGGGTAAGCCACCATTTGAATATATGCATGAATAAGGAAGTAAACATAGAGGGAGCATCATGCAGGCAAGGTCATCAAAAAGGTCATCTCGGCTCGTAATTCACACTTACTAAAAATAGTAAGTTACACTCAAAAAAGTAGTTTTGGCATAATGGGTCATATAAGGATAATCATTCAGGGGGACATCATTTTTGGGAGCATCCTAGTCATTTTTCATAGGGCATTTGAGATCCATCTTAGTTCATTCAACTTGGTGAGTGTTCGTGAGCTAATTTGGAGGAGTTTCACAGTGTGCAAGGAGTTCAAAGATTCAGAGTTTCACTACATTTGGAGATTTCCATCAACGAGGATCAATAGGCTTCATTAGGAATGACATATCCTCTTCTTCTCTCTCTCTCTTTCTCTCTCCTCTTCCCCCAACTTTCTCTCCCCTTAAAATGTTCTAATTCTTCGTTGGGGTTTGCACTTTTTGATATGCCTTTAAGTCACCTAAAAGTGACTTTAGAAACATAATGTAAATTAAGTCACCTTGATTTTATAAAAGGGACTTAAATATTTGATAGGAATACAAATAGTCTAAAGTTAGAAATAAGGCATATGGAGGGTCATGAGGAAGATGATAAGTCACCTCTCATTCTATAAATTGTAATGTCATTCCCATTTCAAAGGGTTGGAAATTGATCTTGTAAACTCAAGAGTGCATTGTACCTAGAGAAAGAAAAGGAGATATCCATTTTATTATATTATCCTCTACTCTCAAATTTCTCCATTCCCACATTATGTACAAATTTGATTTGAGAAATAATACAAGAAGGTGTTTCTAGCTTTCTTTGACTAATGGGATTTTTTGATACTTTGTGATTTGTGAATTCTATTTGGTCTTGTATCTATTCACAGAGTTGTTTCTTCCCATAAATGCATGTGTTGAAGTTTCTAACTAGTGTGTGTGTAGGAATTTGATTTTCTACTTGTAGCATTAGTTATCCTACCTCTTTTCTCACTCCCTTCCCACTCTTCAGAAAAATTATTCCCTATCAAGAGATTGCTAGCTTTTCCACAGGGTCAGTGGAGTGCCCCTGTTGGATCCCCAGTTGAAAGGCCACCACATAAATCCACATTTTCTCATGCATGCATATATGGAAGCTACACCGAGTTAAGTAGAGGGACTTAGATTCCTAGAGTGTTGGAAATAAATCCACAAGTTTGTCCTCCCGAAAATTTTTCTCACCAACAGGGATGTTTGGTTCATATTGTGAAAATATACAAAAAAAATTATTTCTCCATTCTTTTTCCACACTAGGATAATGTTCACAAACCATATTGAGTGATGGATGGGAAATAAGATTCACACATCTAGTAACTTTTGTATGTTTGAAAGGATGGTACTAAGTATCTTGGGATCAGAATGCAATTGTTTATATTGTTGGACATTGTTTCATTAGTTTTGTCATTGATGTCAAGTATCATTGATGTCAAATGGTGTCTAGGTGGCATAAAATTCATCATGATATTTCAATCATCAATAAGCATGAAGGTTGATTGGTAGTGCTATGTTTTAGTGAAGTGGCATGGTGTCTAGGAGCTAGTGCAAGGTTCAAGCAAGTAAGGTGTTGTGAGTAAGCTTAAGAGGCGTTCAAAGGTTTATATGGTGTCTAACATGTTTAGAGAGTTCTGTTAGAGGTGTTAGTGAGCTTGAAGGATGGAGAAAAGGACATGTTCCATGAAGCATGTGTTCAAGAAAGACAATTTAGGCCTAATCCTAAATGTAGTGTAAGCATATGGTATGGTAACATGAGGTATAAAGTAGGGAAGACTTTTATGATCATTTGAGGAGTGTTTTTACATTGCATAGCATGTGTGGAAGGTGTACAAGGTCATGGTTTAGGTGTATAGTGCATGTTCAAGGTCCTTAGAAGAAATATTTAGAAGACAAGGCAAGTAAGGCATGGGAAAACTAGGTATCGTGGATGAGTTTCAAAGGTAGATGAGAATGAATGAGAATTGGAAATCATGGAGGAGGTCATCCTAGAGGTGTATGTAAAGTATTAGGTCATAATTCAATGAAGGAAACATAAAAAGTTGCTTTGGGCTCTAACGAGATCTTAAAATTGGCATTCCCATCTCGATGGTCAACTTCAAGTACTCACCCACACATGTGTACTCTGCATGGGGAACCAATATTTTTGTGGATGTTAGGGTATGGATCTAAGAATATTTTCCAAGTGGAATGGGTTCATTTGGTTATCAAACTTTTATGAACCATTTTTAAGAAGCCAAGTGGGTTTAAATCCTCCTAAAACTGTAGTCTTAGAGAGATGGAAAAATATGAAGGGTGTGGTATCTAAATGGAATGAGAAGGCTAGTGTGATATTTCAAGAATTTAGATAATTCTTCAGAGCTCATTTTGGTGGTGGTGGCATGCTCTAGATGTGATGGTAAGCTACAAAAACCTATATTTTGTGAATATTTGCATGTACATGCATGTGTTGCAAGTTTCATGGTGAAGTATTAGTTATGGATCAAGCTTGGGATGCGTGATAAGTGATCATGAAAATATTGGGATAGGTTATGTGCAAGAAATTGGTGAAACCTTTCTCCAAAGTTTCCTACCACTAATGGCCTAAAGGGTGCAAAACTAGTCATGGAGGTCCAAGAGGTGATTAGTAGAAATGCATGTTGTAAAAGTGTTTTATGAGCATTATTAGTTTTTTAGGTCCCATATGATATTTTTTAGCTCATGTTTTGATCAAATGATGTGTTTTCACTCTTAATACCTAATGACCTAAACTTTCCTGTTAGGTTTGTCAAGAAGGCTTGTGGAACATGTATGCAAGTGTGAAATTCTAAGTGTGAGATATGAATGTGAGTACTTGAAGATGTTTTTCAGGTCCCTGGTGAAGTTTTCCATGTAGTGATTGAGTGTGGAAGTTGAGTTTGAGGTGTTGGAGCTTAATAAGCTCAAGACTAGTTCTTCACCATATATGCAAGTTTGAGTAGTTTTCAGAGAAGGAAGAATTTTGGATTCATATGACATAAATTAAAGGTTTTCATGAATCTTGCAATATTCTTGAGGTCAAGACCTTTATGTTGATATGCAACACGTGCCTTGGATAAGATTTTTGGTGCGAAAATTTGTTCTCTTTTGAAGAGTGTTATATTAGGTGCATAGACCTAATAGTTGGTGCTTGCCAAATAGAGTGGTGTATGAAGATGGATAGAATAGATTTTTTTAAGCATGAATATGGAGTCTATAGGTTGTTTTTGAAGTGTCTAGAGCTGATTGAGTCTTGTTGGAGTTGCCTTATGTCTTTGATATTCAAATTGTGACCATTAGAGTAATGACTATTGTTTTAGGCCTAATTGAGAATTTTTATGTGTGTAAGGGTTATGCCGACCTAATGATTCTTGAAATGTAATTTGTAAAAGTAATGTAATTTGTATTTATGTTGTTTATGACTGAAATTGTATGGTCATATGGTATTTTTACGACCTATATGGTTTTGTGGCATGAGTCATGTATAAAAGGAAGTTGTATTTTATCATTTGAGATAATGAGTAGAGTGGAGAGGATGGAGTTGTGAGTGAGCAAGAGGAAGTGTGTGAAGAGGTTAGATGGATCTAGATCAGATAAAAGAAGAGGCATGATAATGTGTGAAGAGAATAGGAACAAAACTTAAAGTTCATATGACCTAATCAGTACATTTTGGTGTATACATAAGTGAAGAAGGGGAGAGAGAAGTTTTAGAGGGTTTTGAGTGAAGAGGGTTGAAAACATGATCACAATCAGCTGGTTGAGAAACAATTACATTAAGTGATCTTCTATCATGTGGCTGAGTGGGTACTTGGTCATATTGGGGGGTTGTATCCTTCTTGTAGATTCGGTGCTCTACTAAACTAGGGGTTGGTGATCCTTGTAGGGTTGGTACTCTACTAAACTAGAGGTTAGTTCTCCTTGTACAGTTAGTGATTTAATAAACTAGGGGTTTGTGCTCCTTGTGGGGTTGGTGCCTCACTAAATAAATTTCTTTTATTGTGTAATATATACAAGATTCCTTTGTGTTGAGTAATATATATGCATAGGTTCAATGGGTTTTCTTCCCCTTGAGGGTTTCCCACTTAAATATGGTGTTTTATGTGCTTTATTTTGTTTCATGCTTATGTGAATGGTTGATATATTTATTTATGGTTTTCTAAGATACTTGATATTACTCATATAATGGATAATGAATGTTGAATGGTTAAACACAATTAAAATAAAAAATTTAACCGAATTCGATTCACCCCCTCCCGGTCATTTTTCTTCCAACATATAATTTTATAGAGATGTATCCTACTTAAGAGGGATGGCATGTTGCATCTATTAGGTTCTAAAGGAATTCAAAGCTACATAATATCATCCCTAAATATATTTATATTTCTTGAAAAGATTTATAAAATCCTTTTTACCGAAGGTAATAACACTTTCCGATTATCACCATTCTTAGATGTTATTTCATACCTCTATTCACCTATTATATTCTTCAAAGGGATTCGAACTCATCTCTACACATCCCTTTGATGAAGCAATCATGTTTATCATACATTTCCTCTAGAGATACTAAGACTTTTGGGATCTTATTCCCTTTCTATTTCTCAATGCCAACAGTTCTCACATCCTTCTATGAATTTGAAGTAGATTCACATAAAATAGAGTCACTTCACTCAAAATACAATTCATTGAAATTATCAAATTTATCTACAAAAGGTATTTTTTGACAACCTTTCACTTCTAGGAGTTATATGAAACACTTGGTAAAAATATCACCTCAATTATGTATTTTCCTCCTTGAACTTGGGATGAGGAATAAGTAAATATAATAATACTACCAATGCATTAGATTTATCATTTCAATCATGTAGTATGGAATCAATAAATAAGGAATCAAATGCTTTAATGTAGTACCAAACCTAATTTTTATTACATCTTATATGATCATCCTTGACTTAAAATATATTTTTCACTTGTTCAAAATTTGTTTGGTATCACCTTAAGCTCTAAGGTTATTTATTCTCTTTTATTATTTGAATTTCATACCCAACAAGAGAGCTCAAGGTAAAATTCACTAATATTTTCATCTTTCTCTAGAAAAGGTATGATTTGATGATCATAATTGAAAACCTACTACTTCTTGGAGTTATATGAAACACTCGAGCAAAGGATCACCTCAATTGTGTATTTTTCCTCCTTGAACTCAAGATAAGGAATAATTAAAGATATTAATACTTCCAATGTATTATCTTTCTTGTTTCAATCTCTTAGTACTACATATATATAAGGCATCAAATTCCTCTATATAGTACCAAACCTAATTTGTGTAATGCTTTAGATGATAATTCTTGACTTGTTTTAAAATTATTTTGCATCACCTCGGATATATAAGGTTCTTTATTCACTAAAATTCAATAAAATATCTAGGTACAATTCACTAAAATTATGAGGTTTCTCTAGAAAATATATGATCTAATGATAATAATGGAAAACCTTTAAACTCTTGGAGTTTTATGAAACACTCAGAAATAGATCACCTCAATTGTGTATTTTTCCTCCTTAAAATCAAGATGTGGAAAAATAAATATATTGATATTGTTGATGCATTAGATTTTTCATTTCAATATATTAGTACTATATTTATAAATAAGGCATCCAATTCCTCTATGTAGTACCATACCTAATTTTTGTAATGTCTTAGATAATCATTCTTGAATTAAAATAAAATTTTCAGTTGTTTCACAATTTGTAGTCATGAAATCAATCATAATCTATTTACACTAGGCATCTATGTATGTCATTATATGCATGATTCCTAAGCACAACTATGTATTTATCATTATATCCTTCGAGCATCCTAGACAATGTCTCCCATTAGGGACAGGAGCACCCAAGAATTATTGTCCCCTCCGGGAACTTTTTTCCTTTTTCCTAATTTTAAAATGCCACATCATTTGGTACCTTTTCTAAAATATTTCTTATTACTTTGGGTCAGATTTTATTATTGTTAATGATGAAATTAAAACAAGGGAATCATATATATACATGACTTATTATCATTAGGGGTTGGACAATTTGGGGCTAATACTTACTATCTACTACTTGGGAAAAGAGCAACATTCAAGGATTGCATTTAGGCTATATCATTCACTACACATGAGGTTATATTTCCGAATTCCATCTCACACATTCATCTTGGGTGGAAAATAGTTTTATCCCGCTATCTTAATGTGACTAGCACAAGTTCAAAGATAACTTCAAGGACACAATTCAAATCACACACACACACAAGAACTACATAAAGTCTTAAATGTAGTGCATCGCTTGGTAACAATCACATTGGGGTGACCATTGAGGTCACTCCAACTCAATTATATGCATTATTTATTCCATCTAATGTTTTGTTGAGCTTTGTGCAGATAAATAGGGGTTTTTTGCAGGTATATATGCGACACACGAACCCTATAATGAAGTGGATGTGAAAAACAAGTGAAAATAAGAAGCTAATTTTAGACCCAAAAATATTAAAAGTATATCACTTGTCGGGACACTAGCATCTAGTTTAGACACCAGCCCCTGAGTGGTCCTATCCACATTTGGGTCCTGCCATCCGAAGAGGTTCTAAATTCCATTTTTATATAGAGATTTCATAGTCTAGATCCAACCTTCTCGGCGTATTTCCCATCCTAGGATCAATATAGATCACTTGATACAAGCTATGTCTCTCATATATCATATATTACACACTTGTTTATACCTTTCATGCTAGATCATGTTTATTAATACTATATGTGTTTAATATTTTTCCTCTTATGAATATTTAAATTTCTTTAAATCATTTGGTGAAGCTCCACCGTGATCATGCACTAGATCCTTTTTCTTTCTTCTTCCTCTTTTGAGGTTATGGATAATTATTCCTCTTTCATCCCTACTCATTTCTATTCCCAAGAGGCCATCTAAAATGAGTATATCCCAATCATTACTAAACATCCACTTCACTTCACAACTAACTTTGTAGACCCCACTTTCAATGTTATCGCCACTCATCGAATAAATAACCTTTGCAGCTCCCTACTTCTCTCCCTCCTCCTCTTAGTGCACCACTCCCTCAACCTGCCGCTTCATCCAAAGAGTATGATATCATTGAGAAATTAAATAATACCCCCACTAAGATATCTCTCTTTGATCTCTTGCGTGAGGCCTCGATTTTTATTGCACTCTCGAAAGCGCATTGTGAGTTATTTAAATACAAAGTTATGACCATCCCATTGAATTTTTCAATCGATGGAATCTTTTAAACACATTAGCAATTATATTACATTTACTAATGAGGATATCTCACATGAGTCATCTACTAATTCTCCTCCTCTCCTTATCATGGCTCAGATCCAAGGTTTCCAAATTAAGCGTGTATTCATTGATAATGGTTACGTATTGCTGATCTGAAAACCAAATTTAACTAGCAATTGTGTACACACATTTTCTTGCTTTGTATTGATTTTCGATGTAAAAATTGTGCATTATTTCTTTTTGTATTTTTAATAAAAGAATAAAAACTGCAAGTATTGTGCAAATACTAAAAGAAATTAAGAGGAATTCACCAGCAACGTGACGCAAGAATTGATAACGGAGTTCGGCGCTTGAGGCCTACGTCTCCGGGTCCGGTTGAATGGGACCGATCTATTAGAATCTTGAAAATAATCCTTTACAAAGAATTCTACAAAATTCTGACCTTCTCACAGTCTTCCTCTGTCAAAAATAACAGGGGTTGCTTTTTACATCTCCTTCAAACTCCACTCCTAGCTCAAGATATGAGCATTACAATATTAGTACACAGTCCCGAATGCATTACATATAGAATATCACCCTTCTTATATTGTTTGTGCGCCTCCTAGCATGCCGGCTGGGCGCTTATCTTTTTACTCGGCCCACCTGAGTTCCATTCTCCTCCTTTGTTTTTAGTTTATCCTTTTGGGATTAAAATCCCACATTGGGCACATGAAAACTCGGTCAACACTTTATATACATAGTGGGTGTGGTTGTTGAGTGGCTTAAAAGCCGCCTAAGCCTATGTGGAGGGCGCTGTAGATAGGATGCATTGCATTGGGGTTGGTGCATGTTTAGTTTTGGGCGCCAACAATCCCATCATATGCGCATGGTATAGTGGACAGTTTACAATATGCGTGGAACATGGAATATAGGTAATGCGTTGAATAGTTTGAGAAATATGCGTGGAAAATTGCAAAGTGGGTAATTTAAATAATACAAACCCAATGTCCCACATGCATGGCGCAAAAGGAAATATAGAGGTTTATATACACAAGTTGGTTGAATGGTTGAATGAGAAGGAGGCCAAGGCACCCCTCCATAATCGAGTGTGTCGAACCTGGCTGAGGGCCCCCAGCCAGTAAATAGTGGGGTCCATTTTTCCGAGAACGAGTGTCCAAGACCGGCGTTCCAAAACCCATTTTTTAATACGTTGCAAAATTCGTCCACGTGTCACAATATGATCGCAACACTTGGCAAGTGTGCACACGTCCAACCTGCACAAAACTCCAAATTTTGCTAGTTGCCCAAAAATTTCAGCGGGCTATAACTTTTGCAAACGAGCTCCGTTTCCTGCAAACAAACTGTCGTCGGAGTCGTATAATTTTTCTCCACACTTTAAAAATGACTGCAACAATTTCTGAGAAGATCTTAGATTGGTGTTTCTCTGTGAGGATCCTCTGGATCATTCCTCCCCACTGAGAAACTTTTGGACCCCAAAAGTCAACCTAATTGGTGAATAGGTGAGGGTATTTCTCCCTCACCTTTCCGGTTTCCATCCATTTTGCCTTGTTCGGATGCATGCCTCTGAACCCAACACGAAGATATTCAATATCACCCCTTCACGAAGTTCTTACTTTCCTGTCCAAAATGATGTCTTCCTGCAACTCATCAAGATACTCAGGAGCAAAATCATCAATGGAAGGCATAATGTTAGAATCATCATGATCAACAATCATAGGTGGTTCATACAATCTTAAATTCTCAACATTTACAACTGAGTAGATTTGCATATATGGAGGTAAATCTAACCGGAAAGCGTTGTTACCAATTTTTTCCAATATTTGGAATGGACCATACCATATAGGTTTCAATTTTTTACCTTCACCTATCAGTCTTTCCTTGTTGATGTGAAGCCAAACTGAATCACCAACTTTGAACTTGTGATTAGTTCTATGTTTATCATGCCTAGCTTTGTACTTAGCCTGGCTTTTCTCCAATTGTTCATGGACATACTGATGAACCTGTTGTATTCTCTGCACAAATATTTTAGCCTTGTCAGAATCACTTGCACCATTATGACAGTTTCATGTCCATAATATATATCTAATGGAGAATTAGGCAGATATCCATAACAAGTCTCAAATGGAGACTTCAAAGTAGAAGAATGTAAGGCACGATTATAAGCATGTTGCACATAATAAAGATGTTCATCCCATAATTTAGGATGTTTGTTACTATAGACCCTAAGTAATTGTACCAACGTGCGGTTTACAACCTCTATTTGACCATCGATCTGTGGATGAAAAAAGTGCTCTTTTTCATTTTTGTGTCCATTAACCCCACAATGTTGACCAAAATTCCCCAAGAAATCTAGAATCCCGATCAGATATGATTGAAGTAGGTAAACCAAAATGAACCCAAACAAATGAAAGAATAAATGTGTAGTTCCCTCACCAGATTATTTGTTTAGTACATGGAACCAACACACACATTTTGCTAAATCTGTCCACTACCACATATAAGTAATCGTGTTTTTCCGTGTCATGGGCAAGCCTCCCACAAAGTCCATGGAAACACTTTCCCAAGGCCGTGTTGGAACAGGGAAGAGGAGTGTAAAGTCCTAATTTTCACATTACTTGGCTTGCTTGTGGCACAAAGAACACATCCTTTAATATATCGGTTTACATGTTCATGCATTATAGGCCAATAGCAATATTTTTGTAAATGTGCAACCTGTCTTACTTACACCAAAATGCTCTGAAATAAGAGAAGTATGTGCTTCCCTAATCATATGCACACACTCATTTTCGGAATACAAAGTTTTCCAAAATGATATAACAATCCTTCATGCAAATGATAATCTTTTTCTCCTAATTGTTTCCCACTTACTAAATCCTCATACACTTCTCTAAAATCAACATCATTTGCATATTGTTCCTTGTAACTAACATGAGCCAAAGAACTATCTTTGTAAAAGGATAGATGCTACTACCACCGGTGGTCCTGGACAACATGTCGACAACCTTGTTTTGAATACCTTTTTATATACGATTACAAGATGAAATTGTTGCAAAAATCCCATCCACGAAATGTCTAGACTGCTGCAATTTGGTTTGTGTTTGTAAATATTGAAGTGGTTGATGGTCGGTATGGATAATTGTTTCTTTTCCCATTAAATAATGCTTCCATTTTTAACACTTTGAACTAAAGCATACAACTCTTTATCATAAGTTGGATAGTTTCTTACCACACTTGTAAAGGTTTCTGAATGGTAACACACTGGTCGTTTGTTCTGCATCAAAATTGCCCCCATTGCGTAGTCACTAGCATCCGTCTCAATCTCAAATGAATGTTGTAAATCCGGAAGTGCCAAGATCGGAGCAGTACTTATCTTCTCTTTCAGTGTATCAAATGCTTTTTTTGTTGTGTTCCTCCCCACTGAAAGACCTGTTTAATACTTGTCAAAGCATGCAAAGGAGATGTAATATATGAGAAGTTAGCAATAAATTTCCTCCAGTACTAAACTACACCTAGAAAACTTCTAACTTCCGTCACATTTGTGGGTCTAGGCCATTCAACAATAACCTCTATTTTTGCTGGATCAATTTTCAATTCTCCATTTCCTACAATATATCCCAAGTAAATTAAATATGTTTTACCAAATTCACATTTTGACATCTTCAAATACAATTTCTCTCTCCTTAGTGCATCTAAGACTTTCTGGATGTGTTTAATATGTTCATCCCATGATTTACTGAAAATAAGAATATCATCTAAGTAGACAATAACGAAATTATCAATGAATGGCCTAAAAATTTCATTCATAACTCTCATGAATGTTCTTTGGTGCATTGCACAAACCAAAAGGCATCACTAACCATTCAAACAATCCCTATTTCGTTTTAAAAGCAGTTTTCCAAACATCACCTTCTGCAATTCTTACTTGGTGATAACCACTTCTTAAGTCTAACTTAGTGAAATAAATTGCATTTCTTAATTGATCTAGTAAATCATCTATTCTAGGAAGAGGGTAACGATTCTTTATAGTAATCTTGTTTAAAGCACGAACCAATATAATTGGTGAACCACATGGGGATGTACTTGGGTGAATTATACCTTGAGCCAAAAGTTCCATTACCTGTCTCTTGATTTCCTCGTTCTCTACTACTGACAACCTGTACATTCCGATATTGGGAAGAGGTGCATCCTGAAGCAACTGTATCTCATGTTGAACCCCTCTTTTGGGAGGTAGACCTTGTGGATCCTGAAAAACATCATCAAATTGAGAAACAATTCTTACCAATTCATCCTTATGTTTTAGATCGCAAGTCTCAAAAGCCATCTCATTTTCTTTTTCCTTGGCTTTGACCACCATGAGCACAAAACTTTTGCTTGAGTTGACAAGCCTTTTCATTTGACCTGCAGTTACCAAGGATAGATTATTCTTTTCACGGTGAGCTCTAATAATAAACTCAATTCCATCCTTTACAAGCAAATATTTATTTTCTTCCCTATAGAAGATTGCTTTACGATCATACAAATAAGGACTTCCCAAAACCACCCCACAAATATCCAAAGGAACTACATCCAATTCAACCTCATCAATAAACTTGTCTGTAATGGCAAATCTGAAAGTACAAGTTTTAGTTACCTGCAGTTTTGCATCATCACAAACCCAGCCCAAAGGATAAGGCTTAGGATGTGGTGTAGTTTTGAGTCCTAGTTTTTTAACAACCTCCTCTGAAATCAAATTAGCTTGAGATCCACTATCAAAAAGAGTATCAATTTTCGTATGCTTTGAAATTACTCTAATGTGGAAAAGCTCATTTCTTTTCTTATCGTCAGGTGTAGTTTGTTTACTAGAAGAAGATGCAACATCTGTAGTGCTATTGTTGGAAATTGAAAGAGTTGATTTACCTTGTAAACCCATAGCTGTGATTTTGGTTTCATCACCTGAATCAGAACCAAGATCATGCACTACGGTGTTTGTTTTCTTTTCTTTTCCTTTCTTAACCATCCATTTAGGCTTCTTTTCAGGATGTAATTTCCAACATTTAGACTCATCATGGTTTTTTTTACAATGATTACAAAATGGTTTTTCATCTTCCTTCTTAACAGTAGAGTTTGTTTTATGCTTACCCTTTCCTTTTCCTTGTTCTTTCGAACCTTTTCCTTCAGATTGCTTGTTCTTCTGATTAAAAGAAGAGAAAGAGGACTCCTTTGTCATTTTCCCTCGTGCTTCCAGATGGGTTGCTTGAACACATACTGCATCAAGATTAGTAGTACCTAAAACAAGTATCATATGCCTTAGATAACTATGCAATCCACCAATATATTTGAGCATTGTTTCTTACGTGTTTAGGGAAATTCCCGAGTTAGAGCCCTTTTCCTAAATTCTTGTGTGTATTCTTGAACACTTTTCCCTTAGTTTGTCTTAATGTTTGCCAATCCATCATAGCTTGTTGCTTATAACCAAGAGGATAAAATTGTTGCCTAAGATTTGAAACAAATTCAGACCAAGAAGTGATTTCTATACCTTTTTTTTCTTCCACTTCCTGAAGCTTACTCTCCCACCAAATGAGTGTTGTTCCACCCATCCGAAGAGTTACCAGATGAATCTTTGCTTCATCATCAAAAATTCTCTGAACCCTACAATATACTTCTATTTGCTTGACCCAGTTATCCAACTTCTCTACATTTAGCTCTCCAGTATACATAGGCAATTCAAACTTGATATCTAACTTTAACGAAAGAAAATCAAATTTTAAGGAGTCTCTTTTTGGAATGTCAGAACTAGAGCTTTCTTCTTTCTTACCTTCTCTAGTCCCCTTTTCCCTTTTCCTTTCTTGGTACATTTCTTCCACCATTTCCTTCATCTGTTGGAAGGATTGACGAAAGTTTTGTTCCACTTCCTCTCGATCCGCCATTGTAGGACTTTGAGATCGTCTGGTACCAATTTTGGGATCTCCTTCAACTAATTCTCCTTCACCCTTCTTAGATCGAGACCTTGTTAACATCCAACACACAACTTGCAATCCAAAACACGTTAAACTGAACCAAAAATCAGTCAAAACCAGCTTTGATACCAATGATCTGAAAACCAAATTTAACTAGCAATTGTGTACACACATTTTCTTGCTTTGTATTGATTTTCGATGTAAAAATTGTGCATTATTTCTTTTTGTATTTTTAATAAAAGAATAAAAACTGCAAGTCTTGTGTGCAAATACTAAAAGAAATGAAGAGGATTCACCAGCAACGTGACGCAAGAATTGATAACGGAGTTCGGCGCTTGAGGCCTACGTCTCGGGTCAGTTGAATGGGACCGATCTATTAGAATCTTGAAAATAATCCTTTACAAAGAATTCTACAAAATTCTGACCTTCTCACAGATCTTCCTCTATCAAAAATAATAGGGGTTGCTTTTACATCTCCTTCAAACTCCACTCCTAGCTCAAGATATGAGCATTACAATATTAGTACACAAATCCGAATGCATTACATATAGAATATCACCCTTCTTATATTGTTTGTGCGCCTCTAGCATGCCGGCTGGGCACTTATCTTTTACTCGGCCCACCTGAGTTCCATTCTCCTCCTTTTTTTTAGTTTATCCTTTTAGGATTATAATCCCACATTAGGCGCATGAAAACTAGGTCAACACTTTATATACTTAGTGGGTGCGGTTGTTGAGTGGCTTAAAAGCTGCCTAAGCCTATGTGGAGGGCGCTTTGGATAGGACGCATTGTATTAGTTTTGGTGCATGGTTTAGTTTTGGGCACCAACAATCCCACCATATGCGCATGGTACAATGGATGGATGATTTACAATATGCGTGGAACATGGAATATAGGTAATGCGTTGAATAGTTTGAGAAATATGCGTGGAAAATTGCAAAGTGGGTAATTTAAATAATACAAACCCAATGTCCACATGCATGGCACAAAAGGAAATATAGAGGTTTATATACACAAGTTGGTTGAATGGTTGAATGAGAAGGAGGCCAAGGCACCCCTCCATAATCGAGTGTGTCGAACTGGTGAGGGCCCCTGACCCGAGTAAATAGCGGGGTCCATTTGTGCGAGAACGAATCTCCAAGACCAGCGTTCCAAAACCCATTTTTTTAATACGTCACACAATTCTTCCACATGTTGCAATATGATCGCAACACTTGGCGAGCATGCACATGTCCAACCTGCACAAAACTCCAAATTTCGCATTGCCCAAAAATTTCAGCGGGCTATAACTTTTGCAAACAAGCTCCGTTTCCCAAACAAACTATCATCTGAGTCGTATAATTTTTCTCCACACTTTGAAAATGACTACAACAATTTCTGAGAAGATCTTAGATCGGTGTTTCTCAGTGAGGATCCTCTAGATCAATTGCATTTTTTTCATCTATTATTACTATGCCAACTCAATATTCCTCACGGTGAAATTGAAATTATCCTCTTTTTGTCTATGGAGATGACATTACCACTTATGCATGCATTAGTATTATCAAATTAGAGTTACAAGTGGGATCTTGTAAGCTCATTACTTATTTCTATGTCATAGATTCCCCATTGGAATTTAATCTCCTCCATGGACAACCTTAAATCCATCAAATGTGTTATATCCCTTCTACATTCCATCGTTGTGTCAAGTTTATCTTTGATGGATATGAACATACTATTATTAATAATTTGGAACCATTCAAATATTGTCACATGGACTCTTCCACCTCCATGGTTATTCCCCCATCTCAACCAATCCCCTCACATTGTCTTGATACATACAATATTGGGGATCCCAACAATTCCAATCCTATATCACCAACTCCCATCACTTCCTCTACTTATACTCACACGACTAATATCATCTCTCATGCCATATCCTCTCATACACCTTTTTCATCTGTTTCCAAACCCTAGAAAATCCAAAAAATAATTACATGTTGAGGTGATTATTTTAATAATGATGTAGTTGATATTATTGAGCTTACTGATGACACTCTTTATGTTTTATAATGTACCCCAATGGAATTTGATGAATCCTTATTTTATAGCCACTACATTTATATGTGTCATGGTGAATACCAAGTTAAATCTCTAACTCCACATAATATTATTCTTTGTTATGGTTCCTTATCATAATATCATGCACACCATTAAAGCCATTCCACCTCCCAAGCTTACCGAATAAGGTCCTATTTCTATTAATTGTTATTCTTCTAGGTATCACTCCTCTTTTGATCGATTATTTACACATTATACATTAATCATGAGTATTGGAAGCATTTACCTTATGATCCTCAGTGTTATGCAATCATATGTACTTATGAGGCTCTAACCCACTTTGGCCCCACTCGCACCAATATCATAAATTTAATCAAACCACATAATGAATATCAAGGCTATATCTTTCTCCTATCATCTTAGAATACATGGGTCTTATACATACAAGTATGGGTTGCACATGATCCTTGACCTTTCTACTCACTCTTGGGAAATCTTGGCTAAATTACAATGGTGAAACTATTGATATGCATAATATTATTCTTACTTATCCTATGGCCTCCAAGACCATTTCTATTCATAATGATTCATTCCTTTATTACACTCCTAATTTTTCACAATGGAATGCACATAAGCACTTCTATGCACCTTTTACTAATGAATAATATGTCATGGGCATGTATGAATTAGGAAACATAGGTTTCTTCAAATATAGGCTAAAATTATTTGCATATTATGCCTCTAATACTAATATTGCTGGCTATATTTCAGATTTAGACTAATATCTCAATTATATCACTTAGATCAGTATGGTATTCACACATTGGGGAATATTCTCCCCTCTTGATACCCGATGAACCACTCTTGTTCTAGGTTCAAACATGACTATTGAGGGCACAATTACCTACATGGACATCACCTTGTACACATAGACTAGGGGGAACCTTTCCCCTTATAGTTTTTATATTTCATGTTTACATATTTGTAAAAATTTAAAAACATTAGCCTAGATCTTGATTAGATGTATCGTTGTTTATTCATTCTACTATATGTTGCATGTTACTTGGATTCATTGTATGTTGTATCATTTTTCCATACACACATGCAAGTTCACATGGTACTTTTTGAGGTGAATTCAAATCACTTAAATGTTTCTACATGATGTATGATTATTGACACAATTCCATACCATTCCCATTGAGGCTTCTAGGGAATCTACCTTTTCTGTTTCTCTATATTCATGTTCTCATTATCATTAATATCTATTAATTTCATTTCTATTTTCCAAGTGTATACATTTTGTTATTGATGTAGGAACATCACTCCATGTATATGAATAATCCATGAGGGAATTTTTTTTTGGATTTTTAAGCATGTTCATATGTCTTTAAGGTCATTAGATGTCGATTAGGTATGCCAGTTGGAGTCTAGGATATTAAAAATTTGAAATTAACACTTTCCCTTCAAAACGCAAAACCTGAATGTGGAGGCTATTTTTGGATTTTCATTGTTGTTTTCATGAACTCATGGGATTTTAAATTTGTAAAATGATGGAATGAATTCAAAATGAGTGTCTTAGGTCTTCTTAGGGGTTTAGAAGTCATAATATGAGTCAATAATTAAGGACTTGATTCTTTAAGCTAAGAAACCTAGTGTTAAGTCTAGAAGTCAAGCATGTGACTAAGAGAACTAAGATCTCATTCAGTTAGAATTGGTTGAGAGGGATATATAATTTAAAATTATAATTGAAATATCTATTCTATCTAGGTTTGAATCAAAATATGAATTCAGGAAGGATGTTCAAGAATGAAAAATTAGTTTTGTGATCATGGCATGTCATTTTGAATAACAATGTGCTAGTGTTCTTGTGAGATTACAACTATTATATCTTATATCTTGTATTGGTGAAGTAAATAATGACTGGTAAGGGTTTATATTGTGTGATGCATGTGATTGAGTGACCTATTGTATTGATAGTGAGGTTGAAAATTTGGAAAATGTTTGTCTCGGTTTAGTAGCAGAGTAATCAAATGCCTGATAGGAGTGTTTTTGTGCGATTGATGAAATTATTCTTATGCATGGGAGTTCTCCTTGGTCTTAGAGGGAACTTCTTATCCTCATAATGAAGGTAAATTTTTTAAGATAGTGAAAATCTTATGAATGGTAATGCACATATTTTATTGATAGTTCTTGCATCTTGTCAACCTTGTGACAGTTTGAGAATTTTGCATGGGTTAGAATGTGTGATTTATAATATGTGTCAAGTATGTGATATTTAACTTTGAGAAAGTAATATATTGATGGCTATGTTGATCAAGAACCTGAAGGTGAGTATTTTATGTCTTTGCATGTTAAACCCTTGAAGACTCTTATTGTGATGAATAAAGGAGATTCCTTGTGATTTGTTTAGCCTGTGGATGGAAATTTAGGCTCCTTAAATGATCAAATGAATGTTGATAAGGTTTAAAATTCAATATAAAGAATTTGGGATTCATATTTGATACCTTTCTTGTATCAAGGGTTTCTAGACTAAACCATGAACTCTAACTTTTTGTTGATGGTTGAATAAGACTAGACCTATTTTAACACTATACTCCATGAGAGAGGGATTTAGATGCCATTGATAATATTCAAAGAGTGAATGATTCGATTCCACAAAGAATATTTTTCTTGAAAGTTCATTTCTTGTTAACTATGAAGGGACAATGTTTTCTTAACGTGTAACATAGTAGGGTTAAGTTTTATTGAAGAAAATCATTTGTTTTCAAGAGTCACGATAAGATAGAAATAAGTGTGGAGATTATATAGACCTTAGGAATAATCTTGAGGTCTTAAATACATTAAGGATGAAATTTATAAGTATTCCAATCCTCTCATCCCAAGCTGTAACCTAAAGGAAAGATCTCACTAGGGTATGAAATTTGAAGACCCAAATCATTTAATGGAAGCCTAAAATTTGGTATAAATAGTTCTAGGGAATTTATCAAGGTGTTTCAAGAAAAATTCTTGGATTCCATTGGGTATTTTTCGATATTTTTATGACAATTGGCTTGACGGCTGAGAACAACAATGGGAAGGCTAATTAGAAGAGCTCAATTACAAAGGAAGTACCAGATGTTCTCGGTGTTGAATATTGAAATCTTTTACACATATAAAACCCTTTAATGGTTACTTTAAATGCAAATTAATTTGTATTTAAGCCTCAAATCAATTTTGTGCATGACAATTCTCTTATGGAAACCTAGTCAAGGGTTTAGAAGCAAATTATCAAAAGGTGAGATTAGTAAGTTGTACAAGGAGTTGTACCTTCAAGTTGTGGGGACATATATGAGATAGAAAAATAATACTAACAGATTTTATGAGGCCTCCTAGATACCCCTAGAAACTCATACTTATACATGAACCAAGCTTGCATTATCTCAAAAGTAAAATGATAGTTTGAAGGTAAAAAGGGAAAGTGAAGTTTTGAACATTATGGAAGAATTGAATGAAGGAGATAAAATTGTAGGAGGGTGGATATTAGAGGTAAATTATGGAACAAGAGCCAAGTTAAGTTCCAAGCCAAGTGTGGCTAGAAAAGTCTATTGGTAGACAAGAAGTTGACTTCAAGGTAAAAGAGAGAATTTTAACCACATTCCTTGATTTTTGGGATAAGGATGATTTTAAGGAATAGTGAAAGTAGAAAGAGAGAAGGTATATGCATGAGTGGAAGGATGGATAGTGTTTGAAGTAGAAAAAAATGCTTACTAGAAGCAAATTGATAGTTAGGCAAGTTATTTTAAACATGATAACTAAAGAATGAGGTGATTGGGTTTGATTTTGTTTGATGATTGGATGGCTCGATAGGATTTCTACACCAATTATACTATAATTTGTTTCTTACATGCTAATGGGTTTTTCATGTGTATAATTTGTCTTATATGCATACTCCAGAACCATGGTTATCTGATCTTCTTATTTTATTTTCTTGTGTCTTGATTGCAATTATTTGTAGGCAATGCCTGATGCTTCATTATTTGGTTTCTTGTATCACCTTGAAGGATTAAAGTGTCTTTCAACATCCTAAGTGGTGTACCATGTATTCAAACAACTACTCATCTTGTCTTTTTCATGTTACTATGTGTTCTAAGTTGTTTCTATTGTATCATGTATATTTGTTTGTGACTAAAGATTTTGGATAGCCTTTTCCCCATTGTTTACATGTGCCATGATTGTTACCATGTGTATTCCCTATCCCCCATGCACGAGTTATATTTTATATTTTCACATCAGTTTCATCTTTCCTTGTTTGGACAATGCTCACCTTTATTCATCTCATGCAACCCAAACAAGTGGGAGTAATAATCAAGTGATTATTTCACCCTCTTAAAAGTTAAAAAACCAGACACATAATGGTACACACAAAAATAGGATAAACAAGAGCTAATAAATAGGAACATAATCATAATTGTGCTTAAAATTAGTACACGAAGCACCCAACAAGAACAAGAGTAGTGGGTTCTAGTTTCCTACTTAGGTGTTTTTATCCTAGATGAAGAAATAACTAAAATACAAAATTAATGGGTTATGGGTAACAATCCCTTCCAACTTCTAACAACACATGCCTAGTTACAAGTTATTATTAGCAACAACAACAAAAAAATCAATAACACATTACACACTTTGAGTAATGCAAATAATTACTTCATTTTTCTTAGGATCATCTATGACTAGTTTTTATTAGGTTTGTGACCATCTACAATGGCACTTAGTTGTGCGTAAGATTTAAATGTTGGAGGGAAAATCTTACCACTCTCCCAATACTCTTCCCTTGGAAACATGACATCCAAATCCTCATTTTAGCAAGAGGACATTCAAATCCTTAGTTTAGTGATAGGACACTCAAATCCTTAGTTCAGCAATAGGACACCTAAATCCTCAATATTATTCCAACCATCTCCAAGGAAACAAACATACATGAACAATTCTATCTCTTCTCTTACGACACACAAGTGTACTCTATCCTTGATTCACTTATTTTTCAATATGCATTTCTATTTTGACATGTACTAAGTTAAATTTCAATTTTATTTATCATGAGTATTGAATACACTTATTTTATTTTATAGGTACAACCTTATTCTCGATAAAATGGAAACACATAAATAGAACAAAGAACAATATCAAGCACAAGATGCTCTAGGAAAGGAAACATCTAAGGAACACATACATACATCACTTGTACTATGCAGACAATGTCACCACTAGGATCCTTATCCTCTCTTCCATATTCCATAATACACACTTCACAATATCCATTTGGCATAATATCAAGCACATTCCTCATTCGACGTGCTATTGATTATAACTCCCTTTGAATCTCCACAAGGTACGCTCTTCTTATCTAATTTATGCTACCAAATATTCATTCACCAGCATAAAGTGGGGAAAATGTAGTCATGAAATCACACACTTTCTATTTACATCAGACCTCTAAGTATGTTGTTATATGCATGATTCCTAAGTGAGAAAACTAGATATTAACAATATTTTTCTTTTACATTGTTTTATCCTCTTACACACTCTTATTATTTAATTTATAGGAATGACCAATTTATTCTTAGAAATTACTTGACATATGGATAAACTCTATATTTATTGTTATATCCTCTCGAGAATCCTAGATAAATACCACTCATTAGGGACATGAGCATCCATGTGATAGTTTCCCCTCCGGGTGCTTATGACCTTTCCCCTCCTTGATTTTCAAATGCCACATCATTTGATACCTTTCCTAAAATCTGTCTTATTACTTTGGGTTGTATTTTCTTGTTGTTAATGATGAAATTCAAATAAGGGATTCACACACACACACACACACACATGAATTACTTACTATCATTATGGGCTAGATAATTTGGGGTTAATACTTACTATTTACTACTTGGGGTAAATACCAACATTCAAGGATTGAATTTTGGCTACATCATTCACACATTCATCTTGGGGGAAAAATAGTGTTATCCCGCTATCTCAATGTGACTGACACTAGGGAAACCTAACTTTAACGTACATAATTAAAATCACATACACACAAGAACTAAATAAAGTCTGAAATGAAGTGCAACACTTAATGAAAATGACATTGGGGTGACTGTCGAGGTCAACTAGACTCAAGCATATGCATTATTTATTCCATATAATATTTTCTTAAGATTTTTGTAGGTAACTAGGATTTTTTTGCTGGTATAGGTGTGACATAGGAACCTTATAGTTAAGTGGATGTAAAAAAAAATAGTGAAAGGAAGAAGCTATGTTCGGACCCTAAAAATGATCGAAGTAGAAGACTTGTTAGGAAACTTGCACCTAGTTCAAACACCAAAACCTAGGAGGTCATGTCCACATCTCAACTCTCCCATTCACAGAGGTTCCAAATCATAGTTTCGAGACGGAGGTTTCACAGCCCAGATCCATCCTTCTTAGCATGTTTCCCATCCCAAGATCATTCAGATATCCTAATAAAAATTATTCACTCTCATCTCCTATCTTGAAAAATTGTATATACCTTTCATGCTAGATCATTTTTATTACTATTATATTTATTTGATCTTGGTCCTTTGATAAATATTTAAATTTATTTATATCATAATTCTTTTCCATCACCTTGAGCTTTAAGGTTTTGTTCCTGTTTGTCTATGAATTTTATACACAACATAAAATATTTAAAATTTATTATATTGTTGGTATTATTAACTTAAAATCTGAAAGAATAGGTAAATATCTATTTGTCTAGGAAATTCATAACTAATCTATATCTCAAATTGGTAGATGAATAAATACCATAAAATTCTAGTGTTCACACCTCATTTGAACTAGTTTACATTAGTTTAGGTTTTTCAAGATAATATTCACTCATTAACATATAGATTTCATTGTTAGTTTCTTCAAATAGGATGTCAAATATAGAATGACTCAACTTCCCTAAAAATACAATTCACTCAAATTATCAACTTTCTATAGAAAATTTATGATCTAATGATCATCGTTGAAAACCTACCAATTATAAGATTTATATGAAACACTCGGTGAAAATATCACCTCAAGTGGTTATTTTTCCCCCTTGAACTCAAGATGAGGAATAATTAAATATATTATTCATACTACCAATGCTTTAACTTTCTCGTTTCAATCTCTTAGTATTGCATCAATAAAAAAGGCATTAAATATTTGTTAGACTATGAAATATTAAGACCTAGGTAAAAATATGGAAAACCCAAATCATTCTTCTAAAAATACTTGTTTATATGTGCATTTAAAACATGAATTTTTTTGTGATGATTAAGTAATTAACATAGAGTACCGAATGAGGACATTACTATCTAATTTATTAGTGTATATTATAGTATCCAAGGAACACCGTGTAAAATCATAATCAATACAAAATGTGTCAATATTTTCAAACCAAGATCAAGCGTCCCATTTCAAGATGTAAAATTATTTATTTAATCTAAATGCATAATTTTAGTTCTCACTATCAATGGAACATAGAAACTAGGACATGTAGATATCCTTCAAAACAACAACATACAAGAAGGAACTTTTCCAATCCATCTAGTGGAATTCCCATCCCTATGTCATAACCAAGGAAAGTAATAGATAAATAGAATTAATTTTATAATTTGGATCAAAAATTTCATGGTAATCAACACCTTCAACTTTGTAAAAACCTCTTACTACAAGTCGATCTTTGTACCTTTTCAATGGAACAATGCTACATATTTATTTTGGTACACTTACTTGTACCTCACTATTTTTATTCCTTTAAGAAGTGGAACCAAATCCCAAGTGTTTTTATTTTTCAAATTAAAATGTTCTTTTACAATAGTTACCCAACATTCAAGATTCTTAAAAGCTTGGTGATAAGTCTCAACATCATTTATTACTTCTAACCGTGCCAAATTTGCAACACCATATTAATATTGAGCACCCATCCTAATTGGATTTTAAGATATCATATCAAGACACCAACCTCATGGTGTAATGTGGACCTATGTTGGTTGAGACTATGTTGATTGTGTAGGTAAATTCATAATTTCCTATGGCATTATTGGTAGAGGTACTTGTTTTCCCCTTATGTATTTTCATCTAAATTATAGGAACCCACTAAATGGAAGTATTATAGAATTTATGTTCATCATAAGAATATTTAGAAGTGATGTTTGACTCAACATAAGATAATGGAGTGTTATGAATATAATGGTTAGTACGTACATTAGATAATGAGTGTGAGTAGTTATTATTTATTTATACATACAAAGCCGAATTAAAGGTTAGGAGTGCCCTAGGAAATAATTGAAGTGGACACCCTTCTTAAAATTTTAGTTAATAATTTTTCCCCATCAAATAAATAAATAAAATCTACATACATTATTGTATTTTAAAATTTTCATAAGATCATAATAAATCACTAATTTAGAGAAATTGGTATACAAAAGGAATAAAAATATCCTATAAAATTATCAAATAAGGACAAGTAATAATCCATGGATGGAGAGAATTAATCTGAGGTAGCTTCCATGGTTTTGTGAAGAGTGGTATTTGGACCAAGCCTACTAATTCCTCCAAAAAAAAAAAAATTCCCCCAAAACATTAGGAATAGAGAATTAAATAATATTTTCCTTCAATTATACTTGTCTTTACTAGCTACACCAGTGACATTATAAAAATACATGAACCTTTTCTGAGAAAAATTACACACTTGAATTATCTAGAGCTACATTAGAGAATGGGTAACAATACCAACAAAATTGTATGAGTTTAAGAAGATGCATATTTATTTTAAATGAAAAAATATTATAGTACCTTTTTATGTGTATGCATGGAATTTATATTACTTTATAATAATATCAATGCAAGGGTCAATTAATATAGACTTCAGGTAAAAACTTTAATGTTGAGTTCCAATAATAGTTAAAAATATTGAAAATATTTAAATTGAGGTTCCCCCTTATTCCTAGCGCTACTAGGCGATTGCTTAGTCTGCTCTAGGGCTTAATCCCCTCTTGTATACATACTATGTTTGGATATTTATTTGAACAAATCTCATGTATAGGTATTCTCAATAGATTTAATGGATTCCTTTTGAGGACAATATACTTATATGTAGGATAATAAAAATCCTATATGTATTCATGGGTCAACATAAAATTAATTGATTATTATTGTGTTATTGCTATATGAAACTATGACCAAAATAGCCTTTGGTATTAGAAAAAAATTAGAATAATAAATAGTATAAAAAGGGGATATTGGTATTGTGATTCATCCACACAAATTATAGAATAAATTATAAAAAATATGTATAGTAAAATAGATTAGTATTGAAGTATTTAAGGTAATATATTTTATGTGTAGGCTTAGTCTACAAACTTGGCTATTAACACCACTCATCTATTTTTTTATATGTATCACTATTTATATTTATTCCATTCATACATAAACATGGACTCATGGATCTATGTTTGTATAATATACTCTAATTACAAAATATGTACAATAACCAATCATATTTATGAAAAAACTTTGACTAAGCTTACAATAGAACCATCATATTGTTAATGTCATGAATGCATCATTCTTATGGATATAAAAGACATCCTTGTGAAATCAAAATAATATTTTGACATTTTTAATTAAAATTGGTGAGCCTTTTCATCTATATAATATATATTGATTCTTCTTCTATAGTCATCAATACATTCCATTATAGTTCCATAAAAATTTTGTCATCTTTGGCAATCATGTCAGTGTGCCTAGAAAATCTATCAATGGGAATCAAAGTGCATATCAACATCCTCATTCACATTATTTAGGGTATTATATAAGCTCTTTATAATGTAGATTCACCCATATAATTATTTCATTAGGAATGTGACTTCAGGTATTGTGTGAGTAGTATGTCAAACCTATGTCATTCCAACATCTTATCTCTTCATTTTCTTCTAAACATATGTCATAGTTACAATCGCGCTCTCTGGGGAAATTTCAAAATAAATTTTTAAGAGATTAATGTTATAGTAAAGTTTTGTTCTTAATTTGTATCTATTATGTGGTTATAGTGCTTTCTTATATAAAATTCTAAAAAATTTGATGACTTTATCCATTTTAGTAGTATTTGATAACTTTGTCAAGTTTCTAGTATCTACATATTTTATAATAACACATTTATTAATTATATAAAAGATTAGTTTTATTTTAGAAATTTTTAAGTACATAGAAATTTTGATTAAGATAAAAGGTTATTAGGTTTAAATTAGTCATGTTCATGAGTCAGCTTTTGTTATTTTTAAGTTTGACTAGATTAAAAAATTTAGGTGTATAGTATTCTAGTGTTAATTATCTATATTGTATGTCATTAATTGATGTCAAAAAAATTAAAAAATTTCTCTTATACAAATGCATTATCATGACAACCCTATGTCCTTGTGTGTAATTTATGGGGATTTTATTATCTAAAATGATATGTAAATAATCTTCAAGTTTAAATATGTTGATTGAGTAGCATTCAACTAGAGGATAAAGGCACCATAGTTTTGATGTCGAAGATCATCCTATTGTCATCCAATAATGACGAGGTTTTGGTATGTGAAAGTCTCACCAATCTATGCTAAAATGAGTAACATCAAGGGTGATCTCTAGTGGTAGTGATCATCACCTATGTTGTGCATGATCAAGTGGAAATGATCCTATGATGTGGCATACAAAAGTGACAATGAGAAATTAGTCCTTGACATTTTAAATTTTCATGTTTCTTTGTGGTGTAATATATGGGTGGAGTTTCCATATTTTGCCTCTATGTAAAAATATAGTAGAGAATCATATTAGATGGTTGTAGCATCATGATACTTGACCAACATTTGTGGAGGATGAACAAAATTGTGAATATTTTTCATACGTGGGTGGTTGCTACGTCCATCTATGAAATTCATTCATAAAACATTACATTTTATTTTTCATGCAATCCTAATGTTGCATGTTTCTATTCATAAGCATAATGTGGTGTATATGGTTTGAGATCATGTGCAAGCTTTGAGGAAAAACCTTATGGTTCCAAAGTAATATGTTTTCTACCCATGGTCTCACTAAGGGGGATTGTTAGTTATATAATAATTGGTGCTTACATTAGATAATGAGTTTGAGTAGTTATTATTATTTTTTTACATATTATATTTGGAGATCTATTTGAACTATCATGTATAGGTATTGTTAAGAGATTTAGGGTACTTATGTTGAGGTCCATACCCTTATATGTAGGAGAAGATATTTATTATATATGTATTTAATGGTGAATGCAAAACAAATTGAGTCTTATTATGTTAGTTATCTATGAAAATCTAACCAAAACAACCTTGAGGAGATGTAGGTGATGTACCATAATCTTGTGACCATTCATCACACATTACATACCACCAAGTAAATAGTTTATTAGTTCTTGGAACTAGAATAGGATATCCCTTCACATATTCATAGTCACCAATAAATATACAAGGATGGACCTTATTTTACAATTCTTTTTTATTTGTATATGGGATATGTGCCCATGTAATGCATCCAAAAATATTAAAGGTAGAAACATTAGGATTAACAACATATCATTTTTTCACTATCAAATCAAGAAATTTCGAGTGGGGACTTCACTTTTGAATTTAGTTTTCATACATAATGGTTTATTTTCAAAAATTAGGAGGCGTGTATTTGTAATATAGCATATAATTAACCATTTACTTTAGGGTGCTATATTTTTGTTAGCTACACGATTTTATCGGGGTATAAGGCATGGTGTGTTGAATTTGAATACCTAATTCCTCACAAAATGTAATCATCCATTTATTAATGAATTATCCTCAATTATTAGTTTTAAGACACTTTATATCCCATTCAAATATAATCTCAACAAGGGTCTTTAAAATTATGAGGCATTTGAAGACTTCGCTTTTGTTTTTCAAAAAATAGACCCAGGTTTGGTGAGAGAAATCATCAAAGAAGGTAAGGACATATTTATTATTCAAAAAATAAATATAGGTAAATGACATGAGGTAATTGAGAATCAATACAATTTTTCACTTTGGATATCCAATATTTTCCTTTTGGAAATGGATATCTGTGTTATTTTCAAGTGTGCAACCAAACAAAATCCATTTGTGAAGGAAAAATTTGGCATCCAAAGAACCATACTGTGATTATTTAGAGTTTTCAATGATTAATAGTTAATATGACCACAATTCTCATGCGAAATTTTACTTAATACATTTGTATGGCAAATCATGACTTGTGAAGGGTAATCAAACACAAAGTGATCAAACTTCTATAATCTAGCTTGATAATAGACATTCTCATGGATACAATAATAGATTAATCTTTTTATTATCTTATGACATATTGTTTGTGGTAACTCAAAAAAAAATCTTTCACCTAAATGATTGATATCATAAATGGAGATTAAGTTTATAGATAAATATGGAATGCGTAAAAAAATCTTGAACATGTCATTTTCCATCTCAATAGACCCTCCACCTTCAATGTTAGAGGAGTTTTACTTCCCACAAAAAATATATTGTGTTATTATCCAATAGAGTTTGAAAAAGAGAACTCTTATTTTCCATAAGGTTTGAGGCCCATGAATCCAAAAATTATTCATTTATTTATGCTCCACTAGTTACTAGAAGGAGCAACACCTATCTTGGAGGGAAGAAGCTACCATTTTTGTCTTTACTGCTAAGTATTCTATTTTCTTGAAAAACTAATTTTCAACATGGCCTAGTTTAGATAAATAGTTACAAAATTATTTGTAAACTTTAGCTTTAGTTTTCCTTTTGCATTTGTATTTTTCTTGACTTTGGGTATATAGCTCGCTTTGTTTATCGATTTCCCTTAAGCTTGGGTTGTGTTTAACCTTTTTCCTTAGCATGGCACTTGATTCTTATAGTGTTAGGTTACGGAATTGCATTAGAGTTATTAACAACTAATTCCTACTATTTAGTACCTTCAAGTCATATATCATCAATAAAAATCAAATTTTCATGGTCTCTCTGAAGTTACTCATAAAACTTATCAATAGTAATTTATGCATACATTACACCCAAAGAATCAGGTTGTGTGTAGTATTTAGAGATAAAAATTAAGATGGATGACCTAATTTAGACAAAAAAATTACAATTATCCTTTCATTGAACTTTTTTATTGAAATTCAACAAGAATAATTCTATACTATTTGATATCAATGATGAAATCCTCAATCTAAAGAAAGTTGTCTTAACTAAGATCTAAAACATTTTTTTCCAATTGACATATCCACATCTTACTCATGTTTACCATAGGGGTTTAAAATTTATTCCAAACTATATAAGGATTTGTATCACCCTGAAATGGAAACTTGAGTTCATGATAGACTAATTGGCCTATAATGTTATAAGTTTCATCACACCTATTTTAAAAAAATCAATTGAAAATGTCAAAGGGTGGATATTATTCACTCATTATAATAAATTAAATTCCCTTTCTAAGAAGCATACAACTAATATATTCTCTCTAGCTAAAGTAATTATAACTATTTAGAATCACCCTTTTTTATCCATATTGAGTATTGAAATTAGTTGCAATTTAAAATAGCCCATTTACTTTTTTGAAAAAGTGTTTTAAGAAGTAGTAATTAAATAATTTCCTTGATGAGAAAATAAAAATGCACAATATTCTTAGGGGTAAAATATTATGAATTTTTTTCCTTGAAAAATGAGCCCAAACAACATATTTAATGGGAAAATTTTCATGAAAATTAAATTATCAATCAAAAATTACCTTAAAGAAAAAACCACAATGGTGTTGGTTTCCAGTAAAAAAAAGGTTTAAATTTTTTTGTATTGTATATTTCTATATTATAGGGGAATGTTGGTTTGTGGCCCTACATGTCTGAAATTTAGTTAGAATTACAAAATTCCACCCAATTCAAAAGACATATCCATATTTGATTATCTTCCAAACATGCCCTAATGCACTTCCTATTTTTGCTCTATCAATGTCCAAAAAATAGCAATTTATAGTTACACCTAAAGTAATGTTTCTACCAAAAATAGATATATGGCATGTATCTAAACAAAATCTAGACTAAAGCTAAGACATCATGTATATAAATGGACCCTCTTTCCTCAAATATTCCTCTAACAAGTTAGTGATATGCACATAATTCCTTAAAATCTTATCATAGAACCCATAATGACCTAGAAATGGATGGACATATTTATATATGCACAAATATTATAATTGCATCATAATAGCCACTTGTGTAGGATAAAATAACATTCCTTCCTTATAGATGGAACATACCAATAAAGTCCCTAAATTTATATTTTCTATCACATTTCAAACATATGGAACAATTTTCCATGATGATCCATAAAAAACCATATGTTTTCCAATCATCAAAATGCATATGTAAAACTTTAGGTATAAATTTTTGAATACTTATACCAAAATGTGTGAAAACATAATAAGTAAATTCTTTAACCTGAAAAACATCATAATTTATATAAAATATCCCCTTTTATGGAAAATATTATCTTTCATTATCTTCTTATGTTTTTTTATTAGATAAGGTAAAAAATAGGGATCGGCTCCCAGGGGGCCGAAACAAGAGAGGAACACAAACAGAGACAAACAAGAAAGAAAAATCCAGTTAAGGGTCCCAGAAAAGTGAGTTAAATAGGCTTAACTCTTACAATGTAGGATCAGGACCCCCAAAAGGAAAAAAAGATAAAGAAAAACAACAGGGCATCACAGTTTGCCCAAAGTCCGCAAAAAGTTTAGATACCTACAAACCCTCCATAACGAGATAAAATCACTAGAGGTCCCATACTAGCTACAACCCAACCAAGAAACCAGAAAGAACCACCATCTATTCTTCCTCCGAGCTGCTAATACGGAGGTTGAATCTCCTCCTTTTCTTTTCTCCTTCGATCTCCTCCACTCTGTCCAGAAGCACTTTGACCTGAGTCTCTAGCTCCTTCATCCGGTTTTTAGTCTGTACCTAGTCGAAACCATCTTCTTTGAAATATTTATGATATTCAAGATGGATTCCCTTTTCCCTTCATTCGTATCCTCCATAGCTTTGAGGACCCCCTCTAAGTACACCATCTTTCTGTTCCAATCTTCGAAAACAATGGGATCGCCCACACACTCATTCTTCCTGGAAGCACTGGCTTCCCCAACAGCTCCCTCCTTATAGTCTCTGTCAATTCCATCCCCCTTGGGGATAGTTTTTCCCTCTTTCATCTTTGTAAGACATTCCGCCAGGGTAATGTCATCATCCTCTTCATGCTCCTCCAGGGTTGAGACCAAAGGGTGATCCAGAACCAGCTTGTCATTCTCGAACAGAAGAAGAATCAGGCCCTCATGAAGGGGCAGCTCGGTTTTCTTGTTGGAACTTCATAAGTGAGTTTGAAAGAGAGGTAGCTAGGAAAAAGGAATGCTGACCATAAACTTATGACGAAACATGTTGAGGAAGGTCATGTGATGAGTATAGATTTTTCTATACTTACCCTCCAGTGATATACTTCATAACTTGTAGGAAAACATCCTTCCAGATTCCAGGAATACATGAGCATGTAATGCCATCAGTGAAGAAAAAACAAGTCTCCTTGCCAACAAAAAAATGCTCAATCTCAAGGTCTCTGCGGGTTCTTTCCTTGTAGATTTTTAAACCATCCATCTTCATTTCTGTCACCCTAGCAATATTGGCCTCCGAGACCTCGACCTCCACACCACGGATAGTAAAAACCCCTTCTTTCCAAGCTTGGCCAAAATCCTTGGAAAGAGTAGGGTCATGACCATGTAATTTAGCAATAAAATTACTAAATCCCCCAACTTTAAGCTTGTTCCATAGATCCCTGTTGCTCTCTTCCATATTTTGACTGGTAGGTTCCACACAAATCCTATCGCCACCCATCTGCACTTTGTCAAGGTTGCCTTTCTAGCTAAAACTTATCACAATCCACAAACTGATCTTCCTATCCGAGTTCGAATTGAAACAATGATTTTTGTATAAACTATCTTGGTGCCTGAAATACTTGCCCCCGCTCGTGTCGGCATCATGAAACTTAGCGCCTTTTTTCCTTAATGATTTCATCATTAATATTAGAGGGTAATCTCTCCCCTTTGCACCAAATTTTGTATTCATTACAAAGGACTCCCACATTGGCCATCTTGTCCACACATTTATTTCCCTACCTCAAAATATGATTGATAGATATCTTGTCAAAGAACTTTAGCAATTCCTTGATGTCTTGAATAATATTTTTATCAGCTTGATCTTACTTTTATTGAGAAGAGAATTTATAACAATTAAGGAATCACCTTCAATCTGAATGTCCTTAAGGCCTTTTTCCTTAGCGACCAAAATACCCCAAAGGAGGGCTCTAGCTTCTGCCATGTTATTAGTTTGCTTACCCAGGGGTCTAGCATAGACAAATAACCAATCACCCTCACTATTCCTTAAGATGCCACCTCCCCCAGCTTGGCTAGGGTTTCCCTTTGAGGCCCCATCAAAATTGATCTTGATCGTGTTTCCCAAAGGTCTAATCCAGCTAACAATCTTACCTGGGATTTTGCTCTTGACCTGACTATAGGTGAAATTATCTAGGACTTCCTGTTCCCATTTCGGGTAGGGATTTTTTGTTTTTCCTTTAAATAGTTTGAGATTTTCCTTAAAGGCAGCTTGAATTTTCCTTTTAGCTACCCCAATCAGAGGTTTCTGGTCTCTAAAAACACTATCATTCCTTGTTTTCCACAGACCCCATAAGATATGAGGTAGAGCAATCTTCCAAGCCTAGGACATGGGCTCTCCCATTGGGTGCAACAATCCTCAATATTCGAGGGAAAAATCCATTGCATATTGAAAAGCTCGGAATTAGTGAGAAGACACCTTTAGAGAAAGGACAAAGTAAAAAAAGATGATTCACATCTTCTTCCCCTCTCGGCAAAGTATACACCTATTAGGGATCTGCATTCCTCTTTTTATAAGATTTTCAACAGTCAGGATTCTATTTTGGGCAGCCAACCAGTAAAAAATATTGATCTTAGGGATCAGGTATTTAATCCATAACTTACCCCAATACTCTTTTTGGAAGTCTTTCTTGAAATGAAGTCTATAGGCAGATTTAACAGAATAATTTCCTGAGTCTTCCTCTTTCCAAATGATGGAATCCTCCTTGGTTTGGAATATGGGGATATGGAATTCCCTGAGTTTCTTATTGAGATCTTGAAAAGGTTTGAAATCACCATCATAACCAGGGGGCACTATGATTTCCCATTGGACCTTATCCTCTTCATGCCTCCAGAAATCTCTTATCCATATTTTACCATTCTCCTCATAGAATTGAGCCACCTCCTTCCAAATTTCCTGATCCGCTAAGGGGAATTCTTCTATCCAATTATCCCACCAAAATCTGATCATGTTCCCCTTACCAATCTCCCAAAGGGAACCTTTTGAGAGGATGTATTTTGAATCCAACAGGGAATTCCAGAAGAAGGATCCTCTAGGAAGATTTTCATGAGAGAAAAAAAAGTCAATTCTACCTAAATTCCACAAATATTTCTTTTTTATTATATCAATCCACAATCCTTCCTCTCTAGCAATTCTCCAACCAGCTTTAGCAACCAGAGCTTTGTTCATGATAGGTAAACTTTTCAGACCCAGACCCCCACACATCTTTGGCCTAGTGACCTTGTCCCAGGCCACTAAAGGGAATTTAAACTTTTCGAGGCTCCAACCCAGAGGAATCTCTTCTGAATTTTTTCCAGAGCATCAATAATTTTGGCCGGGAGCTTGAAGAGAGACATAATGAAAATGGGAACTCCTTGAAGAGAGCTCGAAAGGAGTTGGATCTTACCCACCTGAGAGAGGAGGAGGCCTTTCCAGGATGAAATTTTCTTATTTACTCTTTCCAACAGGGCATTCCAGACAGAGGAATCAAGCTTATTGAGGATTAGAGGCATTCCTAAATAAGAATCTGGGAAACACTTGATTTTGTAACCCAGAATGTGAGCGAGCCTTAATTGGACTTGTTTCTCCACATTAATAAAGAACACCGCACTTTTGAGAAAATTAACCATCTGTCCCGAGACCGACTCATAGTCCATAAGAACAGATTTGAAGTTGGTGGCTTCTTGAACAGAGGCCTTACCCATCAGGAATTTATCATCAACAAATTGATTGAGGAAAATCTGGGGGAGGCCATTAGAAATCTTGATTCCCTGAATCCTCCTAGAAAGTAAGGCCTGTTTGCATATTCTACTCAAAGATTCAGCCATGATAACATAGAGGAAAGGAGATAGGGGATCCCCTTGTCTCAAACCCCTTCCAACTTTGAAGAATCCCTCTAGACTACCATTGACCAAAACCAAATAACTGGCAGTAGATATACAAGTCATTATCATTCTAACCAGAGAATTATCAAAGCCCACTTTATTGAGGATGGCCTCAAGGAAAGACCAAGTAATTCTGTCATAGGCCTTGTGCATATCAAGCTTGAGGAACATTACAGATCTGTTAGAATTGACAATGGAATGGATGGCTTCTTGAATCACCACAATACTATTAGTAATCTGCCTTCCTGGGACAAAGGCACCTTGATTTTCAGAAATGAAATGATCAAGAACCAATCTGATTCTTCCAGCTAAGATTTTAGTCTAGGATTTTATAACCCGTGTTACAGAGACTGATCGGTCTAAAATATTTGACTTCATTGGCTCCTACAATTTTTGGAATAAGGACCAAGAAAGTGTTATTAAGCTGATTGAGGAGTTTCCCATTACTGAAGAAATCTTGGACCATTTCAATGACTTCGTTCTTAATCACCTTCCATAATTTCTGGTAAAAGAGAGCCTAAAAACCATCAGGCCCAGGTGACTTGTCAGGTTCCATATCGAAGACCACAAATCTGATTTCCTCCTCAGAAGGGATCCTTAAGATCTCACGATTTTCTTCTCGAGGAGATGACTTTCTGGAATAGGTTCAGGATATTATTTTGATTCTGCTCTTCAATCCCTTGACCTTGTTGAAAGAGATCCTTGAAATAGTTAATGATGACTTTGTTTATTTCCTTGCTCTCCGAGAGAATCTCCCCATTCTCATTTTTAATTTCATTTATCTTGAGGAGGTTGGTATGGGAGGTGGCCGAGAAATGAAAGAATTTGGTATTCCTATCCCCCTCCTTAAGCCATTTCACTCTCGACTGTTGCTTCCAATAGACTTCTTCCTTTGCAGAATATCATGATACTCAACCAGAAGATTTTGTTCCTGCTCCTTGAGAACCGGATTGAGACCATCAAGATCAATAAGTTCCTCAATATTCCTTAAGTCTTCAGCCAATCTACTTTTTTCCTAGAAGATGTTACCAAAGACTTCTTTGTTCCACTTTTTGAGGCAGCCTTTGAGGTGCTTTAATTTGTAACTGAGTCTATAACTAGAAACCCCAAAGACCCCGATATTCTTCTTATGTGATATTCACTTAGTTATAGAATTAAAATACATCGATAAAAGATTGTATCTCACACCCCATAAATCCTTTTAACACCTCTTGATAAGTTAAATTAGGAAATGATCTTACGTGTATGAATAATTCAACATAATTTAATAGATGGAAGGACATATTCTTATGTCCTTTCTACTCGATCATCATTGGGATTATCTTTTTTTCCCATGAATAGAAGAAATAAATATTGTGTCAATAATTTTATCAATTTATTCATTTTCCTTTACATTCAAGTTTAGATACACACTATGTCTTATTTTATTCATCAACCTTGCTTCTTCCTACAAATTGATGTGCATCTTCTCCAAACTTGGATGTAACCTCATCTCATGATAATTATTCAAGAAAAAATGTATGGATTACATGAATAACTCAATGAGTTAAGTAAACTCAACAACACCCAAATAAACCCCTAATCTTTCCATGTAAGGGTCATCCTCAATACATATTCTCACTTCCTTATAGAGAATAGGTTCATTATATTACTACGATGAATCATATTGTACAAAATATGCCACCATTTATCCTTTAGTTGATTAAAAATTCAAATAATAAATATCATTCACTATTTATTTTGACCCTTTTATGATCTAGGATAGGATTTCTAAAATCTATTTTTGTAAAATCCTAAAAATCTAGTTTTAGCATCTTTTAGTAGCTTTTAGTATTTTACATTTTGGGGTCTTCAAATCATTTCTGGGATTCGAATTGTATGATAATATACAAAGTGCTATGGTTGGAGATATTTTTTTCAAGTTCATTCTATCATCTTTCCAATAGATCATGAGTTTTGTCAATGAATCAACGTACTTATGAGATATGACCCCAACAAGTACCATTAAATAAAATGATAGTAACAATAGGATATATTTCAACTTTTTGAATTTTGTCTATTTGAATTCATCCCTAAGGTGGATACAAATGGTCTCCATGTAGTATGGAATTTTGGTTCCCCTCTAGAACATTTTGTATTCTATTTTTTTAGCATTTTTTCATATTCTCCATTGTATAGCTATAAAGTAACTTGTTTTGAATAAAGAGATAAATATCTGGGCATTCATCTCTCTTATGTTGTTTTCCAATTTTTACTCATTTGGAATTGTAATAAAAACATGTTTCCAAATATTTCATTGGGAATTTATTATCATAGAACATTAAGGAACATTTTAAATGTGTTTTCCATCGGGTTGCATTTCAATTCAGATCATTGGTATCGAGCTAGGTACTTTCCACTCTTGCATGACGTAATGTGAAAGGTTATAATACTATAAGAACGGTGTCTATAATCGTGATCCTTTTGATTATATTCCTTACCAACTCAAATGACCTCAAGCAATGTAAGAGGAAATGGGAGACCCCTTTAGATAAATTCTTGATGAATCTCTTGAGAAGAAGAGGAGGGAGATTATGGCACAATTTTTTGATTTCCTCTCTCAGTCATCTCTACAATCAGCCCCACCTCCACAACTATACCTACATCAAACAAGACCTTCAAGGGCTTGACACCATTCAAAGTACAAGTAAATTTTTGCATTCCACAGTTTAAAGGAAGAATTGATTTTGATGAATTGGATAAATTTCTTGATTAAATATAATCATATTTTTCTATCCATACTCTTCTTTGTGAAAATATAATGTTCACACTTTGCTAAAATAATATCTTCATATCAAAAAATTTGGGAATCATAATCCCTACAAAGGATGACAATATTTATGTAATGGTTGATACGAAAGCTCTAGAAACATAGGGTATTTTTTAGAGGCCATCAAAGAAGAATATTATCCAGTAAAGACCTACGAGGACTAGTTCAAGAAACTACATCGGTTATGTCATGGTCATGACCAAATAGTTCAAAATTATGCCATTGATTTTCATACCTTCTCAACAATAGTGGGTGCATGAGACATTAAGAAGCATTAAATTATCAAATCTGCGCAGCAGGTTTTGATATTACATCTAGGAAGAGATGGAGTTTGCAGACATCAATACTCTCGAGGAAAACTATCTATATGCAAACAAGATCGAAGAAAGGTTAAAATGTAAGGGAAATAAAGATACTTTATATTTCAAGAAGGGAAAATTTAATACCAAGTAGCAAGGAAGGGATGCATCTCTGCAGAAGCAAGTCAATAATCAAACATGGGAATAAATCCATGAAAAGAAATAGAGATGTGATGTGATAAGATTAAGAGAAGGTACCATGACACGAAGGAATGTCAAGTTTTAAAAAAAAATTGCTAACAAATTCATGGGATCCATATACATGAGATACCTCTACAAAGAACCAAAGTACACATGAAGAAGAGGATTTTATTCGGAATTAGTTCCATGTACCATTATTTCCACTACAAAAATAATATCTCCACCAAAAGAGGATGTAGAATGTCTATTCCACTTGTATATGTGGGTAAATTGTTTAGCTCTTTAGTTTATTATAGATAGTGGTAGTTAAAAGAATCGGATATCTATAGAAATAATAAGAGGATAAATATTGTAACAAAGAACTCACCCAAAATCATTCTCTATTGAATGATTCATTTAAGGAAGATATATCCATGTGAATTGATAGTGTCACCTTCCCTATTTAATCAAACCATTCAAATATGTGGTGTTATGTGATGTTACACCACTAGATATTTGTAATGTACTTCTTGGACAACCATGTATGTGGTGTCATCATGGTGTATATTAGGCAAGGCCTAGGAGTGTCATCATTACTCTAGGCTATAAAAACTACCACAAGCTAGAGGTTACCTCTTCCAAATCAATGGCCATGGCCATAGGTTGATTTCTCAAAATAGGACATTTTTTCCTACTCATGATCTATCCTAAGGTTGCAATAACCAAAAAAGAAGTCCCATTAGGATAAATTATGCAAAGTGTAAGTAGATGGATTAGATGGTATTTGAATACACAGATGTATTCATAGCACCAATGGGTGTTTCTCTAAATTTTTTTAGGTAAAACATATTATTGAATTGGTCCCTAGAACACCACTCCCAAATGGGCCCATATATAGGTGATCCATGCTTGAGAATGAGGATATTAAGTGTTAGATTCGAGATTTGATTTAGAAGGGGCACATTTCACCAAGTGTGTCACCTTTTGGAAGCCCGATTCTTCTTACCTAAAGGAAATATGGAACATGGTGGATCTAAATTGACTATCAAGCCTTGAAAAAAATCATAGTGAAGAATTGATACCCACTTCAATGAATTGATGACCTCCTGGACCATCTCAAGGGAGCTAATTTCTTCATGAATATCAACTTGAAGTCGGGATACCAAAAAGTTCCCATCAATCCTCTAGATATTTATAAAACTTCATTCAAATCCAAGTAGGGCATGTTTAAATGATTATTCATTCCTTTTGGTCTCAAAATTCACCTTCAACAATCATGAGAATATGAATAATATCATTCATGTATTTATTCATGGTTATGTACTTGGATGATATTCATGTTTTCAAAGTGAGATATAGGAGGAGCACATTCAACATGTGCAATAGGTTATTTATACCTTGTGATAACACAATATCTATGCCAAAATAGATAATATTTATTTTGGAATGAATAGGGATACATCATTAACAATTATGGTGTGCATGTGGACAATGAAAATATCCAAGTCATCTAAGACTAATTGGAACCGAAGACCGTCACTAAACTCTAAATTTTCCTAGGACTAGCCAACTTCTATCACATGTTTTTATTGTTGGCCATTGCGTCTTAGTGTTTTCATTGATGTCAAGTCCATTGATGGAAAATGGTGTCATGGTTTTGTGTAATTCTCCATGATTTGTATTTCAACGGTCAAACATGAAGGTTGATTGGTAGTGTCATGTTTGGTCAAGTCCTATGGTGTTTTGGAGCATGATTCAATATGCATGGTCATAGTTTGAGTTATCCTAACATGAGTAGAGGATTTCATGAGATATATCATGGTTTTTATGATGTTTCAGAATTGTATGATTATTTGTAAGATAGGATACATGATGCTTTAGAGTTTTCTTGAATTCTTAGGAGTAAATCCTAAATTTGTTCCATTTTCTTGAGTCCGATCTCGCTTACTTGAGTCTTAACTACTTTCTTCAGATTTTTTCTGTAGTATTTCATGATGATATTGTGACATGTGTTTAATTTCATCAAGATGCAAAGTGATTTGGAGGAGTGCAGGTACATGTTTGAGCATGGTTTGTAGGTGATCATATAGACCTAGTCTAGGTGCTTGAAGGTCAAATGGAGCATAAGAGTGAGGTGTAGAGTTATATGATCTCATGGAATCATGTAGAATTTTTATTCATGTTTTCTCATGGATGTTAGGACCTTTTGGAGAGGTTTCATGATGAGTTATGAGGTTATTCTATGATGACATAGCCTAAACCATGTAAAACCCTAAGGGCTAGTCATGCAAATGAGATGGGGTGATAACATAGAGACCTATTTGAGATATTATGATGATTATAGATGGTGAACATGGGTTTTCTAAAGGTGTGAGAAAAATTTCAGGTCATCATGAAGAGAAATTTGTAAGTTGTGATGATTTAGGAAAAATAAGGTGTTTGAGAGTGTATTTTCCAGCTCGATATGAAAGAAATTCTCATGGTTAGCACGTGTAAAGTTTGCATGGGAATTTTATCCTTTTAGGGATGTTGGGGCATGGATTTAAGAATATCTTAGAGTTGTAATTAGGTAAAATTAGGCCCAAAAATTTATGAACGAATGTTAAGAAGTGAAATTGCTTTTTGTGTGCTTGAAACCCTAGCTCAAAAGCGGTAGGAGAGATTCACTTGGTAAGTGCCCAAAATTGATTTCTTGTGCTAGTATGATGATTGGATGTATTAGAGGACTCCTTCATATTTCCATAAAGGTAAGATAGAGCACGTGGTGATGAGTGGACTCCACTTAAATAGACAAGTGTATGAAGAAGTCCAATTTAGGACTGTTGATTCTAGTTTAGATTTCACAAATTAAATACACAAAAAAAACAAAAAAATTCTAATCGATATTCAATTCATTTAAGATGTATAAGGATAAATGATTACAAATTATATAGCTCAATGAACTCCCACTAAATATGATTCAAGGCTAATCTTCAAATGCACAAATCTCTCCCTCAAATCTATCATGTTTATCTCCTTGATTTACTCCCAATAATATCTCACTCAAAAAAACCCTATTCTATGGTGAGATAAACTCGTGTATTATTTAAATATTAAATAATAATAATACTCAAACCTAATATGTTCACACTAGAATAATAATTTCCTAACATTCACCCCCTTAGTGTGAACATGGGGTAATATAGTACATGCTTATGTTTTACATATGGTTTTACAAATTGAATAACCACCAACCAATAGTAGAAGGTTCTCTAGTGGAACCCATAACCACTCAATAGAGGTTTTCTATGAGAACCAAAAACTCCCAAGAATGTGTTCTAATGGAACCATCAACCATTTCATAATATTGTACATTTTTGCCCACATCATACATAAGGAAACTATATAGGAAATTTTGCTCCTAATTGAACAAGAATTATCCTTCTGTTCTTATTTACTACCACACATGAGGAAATTAAAACACCAAACAAAAATTAAAAAACATGGCCACCAAAGTAGTATTGTGGCCTCGTTGATGGTTCTTGATGAGATGTCGATAAAATGCCTCCTTCCTCCGTTGCCTCCAACCTCCATTTGTATATTGATAACTTAGATGGATTTTATTATGATGCTTAATTTACATTGATGGATGTCGGTTACCACCGAAAAATGCGTTCAGTAATATTTTTTTAGTTGTTCAACTATTTACAACTCACAAAATTGATAGAAAAATAACATTTGACTCTTTATACAATGAGACGATATAAAATAACAACAATACTTTAATTTTGCAAGACTTTGATACAAAACTAAATAAAACATTGACAAGACAATAAAATCAAAAGTACACATAAATGATATTAATAAAAATAAATTTAAAAAGTAAAATGAAATGAACAAAACAATTAAAATAAAAAATCTAATAATCACTTAAACAAATCATTAATTTTTTTTTTTGAAAAACTAAAACTAAATGAAATATCTAAACCTAATACGTAACCATACCACTTTTTTTAATTAATATGAAAATTTGTATTAAACTTCTAATAAATATTTAAATCTAGACATTATAAACTAAAATGACACGCATTATCACTTTTAAATCTTTAAACTAAAAAAATAAAACTAAAATAAACTTTAAAAAAACAATATGAAACAAACTTATAATAAAAAAGCAATAAAAATATGAAGACTTTTTCATTACATCAACACTATCTATTTAAATGAATCTTGCATAACATAATTCAATTTAATTAAACAAATATTATAATATTTATAAACTCGATTAAAATTGCATGTATCTGATTTTACTTTGTCACTCTAGCTGATCGTTGTCTTGTAGATGGAATGGAGCTTGCAACATAGTGTAAATTTGCAGTCCCAAAATGTGAGAATACCAATGCAAATGTGTTGTGTGTAACTAATACAAAGTACTCAAGCACATGAAATTAAACTTTTTTTTTTTAATGACATGCATTTGTGTCCATACAATTGGAAATATACATAGAATGCACCTTCATAAGATACCTCAATCTATGTATGTAGGAACCATGAATAATACATTGAAGGTTCGATTTGGATTTGTACTATGTCCTTCCTATAATCAAAGATGCCACAAATATCTCAAACATGCTAGAAAAAAATATCACTCTTACAACCCAAAAGGTGTGCATGGAGACAATAAGAAAGAACATATGGATACCGAGGACGTCATAGCTACATGGATGTTCACTTTCACAAAATAGACAAATGGACTCTCTTTTTTTTTACTTCACCACATTCTCACATGCTTGGATCTTATTAACTCTGATATCAGATGTTAATTTTGGTTTAGATTTCAAAAATTACAAACACAATAAAGAAAACACAAAAAAAAATCTAATTAGTATTCAATTCATTCGGGATATATAATGATGAAGGCTTACAAATTATATAGCTTAATGAGCTCCCACTAAATAGGAGTCAAGGATAATATTAAAATGCACAAATATTTCCCTCAAATATCTCATGCTTATCTCCTTGATTTAATACCAATAATATCTCACTCAACAAACCCCTATTCTATAGTGAGATAAACTCACGTATTATTTAAATATTAAATAATACTAATATTAAAACCTATATGTTAACACTAGAACACTAATTTCCTATCGGGAAAAAGTTGTCCAAAGGAGGTATGAAATAAATTAACATTTTTTTACCCTGAGAGCTGTAATTGATTTCCATGATGGTTTCAGATCATGGTTGAGCTTCTAAATGGCGAAGTGTGCCCTATTTATGAATACTGGTCTTAAGGCAGTTTTGGGGTAGTTTAGGAGCAGTTTCAGAGATGGACCTGGTTGAAGGACTTCCACTTGGAGTTGGAAGGAAATGTAAGATGTTATGGAAAGAGGATTCAGATATATTTCCAATGGTATGTGGTTTTTCTCATGATGAAGATATTTTTAGGTAAACCAACTCAGTTTGTGAAGAAGAAGGTTGTTTGTTTTTAGGACATGATTGCTTTTGTTGAAAGATTGAGGTAGATGATGTATGAGATAGATTTTTTGATGCTTTATATCAGCTAAAAAGTGAATAGGGATTAATTTTTTTCTTATTAAATGAATTTTTAGGTCTTGAAAGTGGTAGAAAGGGTGCAAACTAGTTGTGTTTCTAAAACTACTTTCTGGAAAGCTCAGTTTGGTGAAGAGGAAATTTGGTGTGGTTTGCACATATGGATGTTTCATGAGATCTAGTAAGCATGGATGTGATAGAAAGGTCTATGAGATTATAATGATTCGTTAAATTCCATAGTTGATATGTTCTTGAGGCCCAAAGGTGAAGACATGTCTTGGAAACAATTGTTTGGTGAAGGATATGAGCCTTTTTAATAGTGTAATGAAAATTTTGATTGGTGAAAGCTTATGTATGACCATGGTTGATGTTGTTATGTCATATTTGACATGTGTGAGCAATTAGGGAGCTTTAATAATCATGGTTATGGTGTTTGTGAGTTTTGATCATTGAGGTGATAAGGTTTTGAGTTGTTTTTGAGATTTTTATGAATTCAACCTTAGCCAACCTACATGGGTCCATTATGAATGTATTGGGATGTTTATAAGATGTATTTGTTGGGATAAATTATTTAGGATTGAACTAATTTATGTTTTTAAGTTGGAATGCATATAAAGGTGAATTTTTAGTTCATTTTTGAACCAGTTCTCTTAGAGGGAAAAGTGCGACCCAAGTAGAAGTGAGTAACATGTATGATTACATAATTTGAGATTGTAGGAAGTGTGTGAATGTCTGAAGAAGGTTATAGATCATGTGTGAAAATATTTTAAGCCAATACAAGTCCATAAAATAAGACTAAAGAGCTAGTTGAAGGAATGAGGGTTTGAAGGTATGTGTGTGAGCTGAATTTGTGATCTCTATCAATTGTGGCAGAAACAAAAATTAGATATCTTCATCTTCCGATGGTTGAGTTGGTGCTTGATCATCTTAGGGGTTATAGCCTCCTTTTGGAGTGGGTTCTTCACTAAATTATGGGTTGGTGCTCCGTACAAATTTGGTGCTTCACTAAATCTCTTTTCTCTATGTAATATAAGAAAAGTTTAAATGGGGTTTCTTCCCTTGAGGGTTTACCACTTCTATTTGGTGTCTTGTTTACTCTCTCTTGTGTAGTGTTATTATGAATGGTTAATGCACATGTATGGTTATGAATGATGCATGGAAAACTCAAATGATGAATGTATGGTTTTTTAAATGAAGTAAAAACTTATTGTAGGACTAATTCACCCCCTCATTCCATTGTGCTTCCAACATGTATTTTTTCTAACAATTCATGGCCTTTAAATCAGGTGACACACAGAGGAGTGAATGAAAATTTCATATGGACAGAGACATTACACAAGGAAATTACACGAATGAAGGAGAAACTCTTCTCTGCACCAATTTTGGTATTAATAGATCTACAACAATCATTTGAGATAGAAACTGATGCTTTATAATATCCATTAGAGTAGTCCTCACCCAACATGTGAGTTTGGTGGCATACCACGAAGAGACCTTCTTTGACACAATGCATAGGTACCCGACATATGACAAGGAAATATAGACCATTATACAATCATACAATAATGGAAGCACTACATTATGGGAAAAGAAACTATCATACACATAGATCATAAGCCTTTTCAATTCATGCAGACCCAAGGAAAGTTGCATAATGATCGTCTTATCCCATTTTTGAGTTCATCGATAAAGTTGGGTAACAAATCAAAAATTCATGTTTAGGACTAGTTAAAATCTAATTTTTTTCCAAATTTTTCCTTGAAAGTTACATTTTCATGCCTTTTCAGGTTTCGAGGTTTGCTTCACATTTTTCATGTCTTTTAAAAAATGTTTTCCACCCCCAAAACCCAACACACTATAGCCTTTTTGGTTTTGAGGTTTCGATAACATTGGGATATCTAATTCAAGAACACATGCTTCATGTCATATGTTTCCCAAACCCAAACCTTGAAATGTTAAAGTGTATCAAAGTTTTCAAAATTTCTCGCATCAAAACATGGTAATGAATTTACATGATTTTTTATACTTGTTATCCGAACTCGAATCCCAATTTCCTTTTGGTTTTCTTTGTGTCGGGTTTTCGGGACCCGATTACACATTTGCACGACATGTTCCATGCAATCAAACTTCCGCCCCTAAGTCAACATAATTAATGCCAGGGTGAAGTTGGTGGCCCACACATGTCATCTTATGTGTAATTAATGCAAGAAAGTTTATAAATAGGTGGATTTTCCATGTCATTTGTACTCGGTACGATTTCTGAAATTTGAATTTCTCTCTGTTTTTGTGCCCCATAAACTTGATTGGTAATTTCTTTGCATTTTTTATCATTTTTCTTGGTTTTTTCAGCTTCTAATTCTTCTCATGGTAATTATTTTCCTTCTTGTTTTTTCATATTTTACCTTGTGGGAGTTTTATCTTGTTTTCTTCATGATGTTATTTCATTGGGGATTTGTGCTTAGTTTTTTACATTTTCTTTCTTACTTATCCACTTTGTTTTTTATCCCCATTGTTGGAAATCATTCTTATCATGATAAACACGTCAAAAAACCCAACATGAACTTGTTGGGATTTTTGACCTATTCATCATGATAAAAATCCCAAATGAGAAAGAAGAAAAATAATTATGTTTTTAACTCCAAACTATTTTCAAGATTTTTCATTGTTGAAACATGTCTCGATACCTAATAGTGTGTCATACTTTTCAAAGTAAAAATCAAGATCTCTTTCCCAATATTTTATCAAACTTTCGGGCTTTCAAAACAAGGTTTGAGTTATGTCGAGTGTATTGGGAACATCAATTTGTTTGACAATATCCAAGTTTCAAAATGTATCGGACTTATGGGGTTGCAAGTGAAGGTATTTCTTCAGATAGTTAATGGGATTTCTTAGATTATAGAGCAAGGTAAATTTTTTGATGGTGTATCATGTTTTTCAGGTTGTTTTACGGGGTAAAACCTGATTCTATTCCTTGGGCTTTCAAAAGGTTTTCAGAAATTGTCTTGGTCAAAATCCTCATGTTTGACTCGGGGAAAAGTAAGGGGAAGGCATAATCTTCTAGAGAAATGAATTATAAATATCAAATGGTCATGCCTACCTATAATATTTATTCAAATGACGATATTAGAGACACTGAATTAGGACACATTGACATGGAGTAGTTCTGGAACAAAGTTTAAAGTTCCTCTCGGACCATTTGGATACAATTCATCCGAAACATTAGATTCCACCTTGCTACTACTTTCCTAATATCTACTCACTTCCCAGAGCTCATTGTTGCTCTCACTAATCATTATTACTTTGAATTTAGGTTTGTCAAGAATCAATATGGTGAGTGGTGATCCATTTGGGTACCGATTATTTTGATGATCTCCTCAAACTTCCCAATTTTACTACATATGTCAACACAAATCCCAAGAATTCTCATCAATCTTGGGATGAGAAATTAGATGACTGCATCAAACATGACAACTAAAAATGTTTGATAAATCCCAAACCTATTGTAACTAGATTCCTCAAGACCTTTCCTCGAGTGATTTCATCCTCAAGATTGATGATATCATGAAACTGTTGAGCAGAGTTTTGGACTCTCCGAAGCTAAATAATTTCAAGGATGTGTGTATAAATTTCTCACCACCATATAAAAATGAGAAATTCCTCAATTGGGGTGATTTAATTAGTAATATGATTGATAATAAATTAAAATAATTACTAACCACATGAAAATTCTACATGATGTCATATGCCACCTATGCAAAGAATCTGGAATGAGATTATATTCTAGGCTAACTACGGTGGGTTCAGACCCTTCGATCATGTCTATAAGTTTTACCCTCAATAGTCTCTTAAAGGAAGCCAAAATCATTTCCAAAGGGTAATCGTGATTTATTTTACAACATCATTTGTAGTCTAGACACCAATATTTCTAGGAAAAGGGTCACTGATGTTACTTGGAATTTAGTTTCTTATGGGGGTTGTATCTTCTTTTAGTTTCCAACATTCACCTATCTTTGGGTAGGGGCATTCCAAGGTTCCCACTTCGACTACCCCTATTACTAAGTGATAAATCAATCCTTATGGAATTATTCAAATAATTGTTGGATATTAACAAGTTTTAAACAAGTAAGCACAAGGCAGGGATTCATTTCCCCATCTCCATTAGATGATACACTGCACATCAGTCATCAAGGCTAAGATCATTCACATTGAAATAGAAGAAGATATCAATATGATGTTTCCTTCTATACCTAGTTTTAACTATCATTTTGTTTTGAAATATTTTGGAACACTGTAGTTTCATGTACAGAAATTGAAGACATTTGAAATGAGTCTAGAGATAAAGTAAAGTGAGAAGAAGAGATAGTAACCAATTGACCTTGGATGAGGTAATAAATTTTAATCTTGTTAATTACCATGAGGATGTTGTTGATTATGGAGAGTTCTTGTACCACATGTATGTGAAAATGAATGTTGAGAGTATGGGGTATCATCCTATTGATTGGTCACCAAGGAGTCGCATTCATCTAGGAGATAACTTCTTAGATCCTTCTTCGAGCCAACTCTTGGTTGTATTCATCAAATATTTAACCTAAGGATCCCCAATTCCAAAATTTTCCAGTCACTTCTATGTTAGAGGTGGGCCCCACTCAATAATAAGGATTAAAAGTGAATTTCCTAAAAGGAAGTTAAAGTTAAAGTTCTACAACAATGGAACCAATACTCCTCTCGCATATGATGCTCCTTCCACATTTGTTATTTTGGTTGATTCTCATTCTCCTCAACATACACAAGATACATTAGCCATCATCGTGGTCACCCCACATGTTACTTCCTCTCCTTTCATCACTCATGTAGTCCCCATTGTTACCCCGTCCCCATAGGTAACTCTCTCTATCGCATCTCCTCCCCATATTTCTTATCTTTACCTTTCCTCTCCTCCATTTTCTTCTTCCTTTCAGATCTCATTGGTCTCTACATCCATTTCTCCTATTTCTCCTCCATCGCCCTCATCTCCTCTCGTGTCACTCATAACACAAGTATTATCATCTCTTTCCCCTCTCTCTCAACTAGGATAAGTATGATATTAGGTTCTCCTCACTTGGCCCATTTCCCCTCTCCTTTTGTTGTTCTTTATTCAATTCCTTCTTCTCCACACTCATCCTCAGTCATGATTACCACTATCTTTTCCACTCACCCTTCCTTGGTGACCTATTTTCATACTCCCCTATGTAACACCTTTGACAAATAATTATATTTCTCTTTTGCATTACAAGCGTTGGCATGTGATTTTCTTGAATGAGGTGTGTTTCCTTGATTGTTGAAAATCATGCTTGTTATGGATAAATCATTTTTGCTCTTGGATTCATTGGAATGAAATGATATGGCTTGCAAGAATCCATTTTCTTCTTGTAGGTAAGTTGCAATATAGTTTTGAGAGTTGCAAACTTATCTCTTTTAACTGACTCATCCTTGGATCAATTCTAGTGATCCAAGAAATTTTTAAATCTCCTTACCAGACTGAATGGTAAAATTGACATTCATAGGTGGAGAGATGTAGCGGACTAAACTTTATATGTTACAAATTCTTTGGTCTTGTATGAACATGCCTTCATTCAGTTGTATGATTGTGCTTGGATCTTTGGGATTGATCTCTTCAAGACATTTAATGGCGTAAGAAAAATAAAGTCTGCTTCATGACTATGAAGGGAATCTAAATCCTAAACCTAAAGGATTATCCTAATGGTATCCTAAACTAGGTAAATGCACCTACTTCCTAGCTATATCTACTTATTTGGGTTGCAATCTAACCTAAGCTTCTTATTCTATTTTTTTGGGATGGCATCCTAACCTAAGTTCTTGTGCTTTGAATGAATAAGGGAGAAATTACTAAGGTAATGCTAGGCTATTTTAACCTAATACCTAATACTATATGGTTGTGAATTTGATCTAACCTAAGGTGGAAATTACTTATGAAATGATTTTGACTAAACCTAAGGTTATAACCTAAGTTTTGGGAAATCTATCCTAAACTATTGAAAGGGAACCTAGGGTCGCATGGCATTATGGTGATGGTTCCAATGGCATTTATTTGATTTGATTTGGTTAAATGAATGGAGGTACAACCAGTTTGTAAAGGCAAGTAAACTTTAGTGGAAGCATACGTGGAGGCTTCACTAAAGTTGGAAATGCATGCTGAAGTGGAAATAACATTCGCCAGTTTTAGGAGGCGGTGGAAAGGAGAGATAGGCGGGAGATTTAAGAGTAATTACATTAATGAACCTCAATTTTTGCATGTAAACCATCTTGGAAACAAGGAAGGCGGATTTGTTGGAGATTTTTGATCTTGCATGCATTGCGATTTTTTTCTCTACATGGAGCTATCTGGTTCTTCGAACCAGCAATTTGAATTTTACTTTGTGGTTATTTTTGGTTTCTTTGGTCTATTTTTGATCCAAGGAAAGTATATGAGGCATTGGAAGAAAAGATGTTTGGTTGTTGATATTTCATGGAGGAGAAAAATATTTGGAAGCTCGCTTGTAAGTCTCCTTCGAATTGGCAAAAGAACTATCAGGCATGATAGGCTCTACCCATTAAGATTTCTTGCTTTCTTCTAAATGATTCATTAAAACAATTCTGCTCTCATGAGATAAATGTTTGCATGTTTTGTCTAGTTATTTACTTTCTTGGTTGTATGAATCTCTATGATTTTTGGATATGAATCCATTACATGATAATGTTTACATTTGGAAACTCTCTCTCTCTCTCTCTGTGCAAGTTTGATGGTGATAGGTATATGGAACTTGTATTCAAGTATGGTGTTTGGTTCTGAACTCACATGCTAAGCATTGTGTTGGTACTGAACTTGTATTGGAGGCTTGTGTGTTCTAAACTTGCATTTGAAGCATTGTGTATGGTTCTGTACTTGTATTCTGAGCTTTGCGTTTTACTCGTATTCAAGGTTTTGAGTCACTTAGAACTCATATATGGGACTGTCTACTCGAAAATGCTAGAGAGAATAGTTTTGGGTTTGAGTTGATATGGTAATCTCTTTTGAGATCTTCTCCTTGAAGCTTCTTGAGTTTGGAATGGTTGTGGTACTTTTGTTTTTGAGATTGTACCACCTTCTTTGAACTTGTAAGGGTGTGTAAATATGGAGGATATTCTTCTCTCCTCTGCTCTGAGAAAACCCATGTCTTGTTGAAGGCTTGACTATTTTGTTTGAAGGTTAATGGACCTTTTAGGAACTGTATCTTGTTGTGGGACTAAGGAACCTTTGGTTTGATACTGTACTATTATTTTCTCTTTGGGTTGAAATAGAACTCATTTGAAACAATCGTTAATGGTTTTGAAGTTTATGGAAATGCAGTATGCATGCTCCTTGTGATCGATGTTTGGAATGAATACCTTCTCTGTCGCAATCTTTATAGATGGAGTTGTGCAAGTCTTTTTGTTGTGAATTTGTTTCAATCAAGTTTGAGGTAACATTGGGACCTTGCTTGACTTAATGTGTATTGGGTTTTCTTACTCTCTTTCAGATCCTTTTAATTGATTTATGGGTTTTAAAAGAAAGATGAGTTGAATACTCTCGTGTACTGAATCTTGTATGGAAGGATTTATTACCTCTGGTTCGGGATTGTTACGTATAATTGTTCTTACTTGGATCACAAACTTATGTTCTTTTGTTTTGAGTTGTTTAAGTCCTTGTGTTGGGATTTCAGTTACTTTTGAGTTTGTGAGTATTTTGGAGACCTTGCTTAAGCTTAATATTGTTGTTGAGTTTTAGTACCCTCTTATAGATTCATTTGGATGAATTTTTGTCTTTAAAAGGAGAAAAGAATGGATTTCTCTTGTGGACAATATTTTGTTTTCTCTTCAGCCTTGGGACGGTACTGTGTACTCCTTTCTATTCGAACTTGTGTTTAAATAAAGTGGAATAGGTGAACTAGGTCAGTATTGATTTTTTTGTTCAATAAAGTTTGAATCCTTAGGGGAAACTAGAAGCGTTGTTGTCTATAAGTTGTGTGTTGATTTTGTGTTCTCTTTTGGGAAACTAGTAAAAGAACTTCTGAGTTGAAATAGAGATGGGAATTCATTTGATAGTCTAAATGAAATGAATTCTCATTGGATCTTTTCTATTTGAGATCCTTTAACTTTTGTAAGATAAGTTCACTTGATCAAACTTCTCTGTAGCATGACTCTCTTCTTGGCTGTAGAGTGATTGTTCTCTTAGACCTGCTCGACTTCTTGGGTTCAGCTTTCTATCCTTTCTGTCTTGTAGGAAATAGTGAGAAACCACTCTTCTGAGATGGAAATTTCCTTGTGGATTGTTTAGTCTACTTTGTACTAAGTCATTTGTTGTAATGATGTGGAAAGAGAACAGTTGAGTCAATTCTGTAGAAGAGAAAGTGTAAGAAATGTTTTCGTCGGCTGCTTTGTTTGACTGAGTCATACTCCATTTGGATTTGTTAATGGAAGAATTTATCTTTTTCACTTTATCTTATTATGAATCCTCCTTGGATGGACACAAGAAGAGATTAAACTCGTGTGAGTCTTTCTTTGATTTGTGGAACGTCTGGTTTTAGAACTTTGAATGATATCTTCTAACATGTAGAAGTTAGTTAAGACTTACAGGTAGACTGTTTTGATTCTCTATCCCTTCTTGGATTGATTTGGGATTCTTGTTTAGATGTTGTCTCTTTAATGTTGAATCCTTATATTGTTATCCTTGAACTAAAGCAGTTATGTGTGTTCTGATCCTGTTTTTGTCTTTCAGATGATTAGTGAATGGGGGATAGTATGTATTGATTCTTATTATTTTTCTTAAGTTGTAGGATGAATCATCCTAATATGAGCTATGTTGTAAATAACTTCTTTTGCTACATAGTAAAGATAAATATTGTATTTCTATTCTAGATAGAATTATGAAACAATTGGATGAAAAGATTTGTTGTTTGTTTAAAAGTAATTGATTGGGTCAATTAAACTATATGTTATCATGCAGATGTAGCTGATTATATTATGCTCTTTTCTTAAAAAGTGAATTCAGACTCATTATTTGTACTTCTTTTTTGGTTGTTGATTATATTATGCTCTTTTCTTAAAAAGTGAATTCAGACTCATTATTTGTACTTCTTTTTTGGTTGTTATTACTTATGCTTATTTATATGATATATTAATTGTTTCATTAAAGAAGAGTTATTTTAATGGAACAATTAGTGGAATGCACTTAGTTTTAATGCTTAGTGCTTATCATAATCAGTTACATGAACTAACCCGTGCTAGCAATTTTTGCAGATGGACTTCGTAAGTGATAAAAGAAGGCAAAAAAATTGTGATGCATAGGCTTATTTAATTCTGGATCTTATGAAAGGAATTTCGATTCATTCTTGAGTTGTATTGGAAAAGAAAAGTGATGTTATTTTATGATCTTAATGTTGATCGACATACAAGTATGTCTGAAATGCATAGTCTTGTAAATGTATATTTTATCATGATGAATTGAAAGGTTTGGAGACTCACACCAATTTGTTGTGTAAATTCTCTTGTACTTTCTATGACGGAAATAGTAGTGATATCTTGTTGATATTATTTATATCTGTTTGTATACTATTGTTGTTATCAATTAATAAGTTGGATTAAGGGGATAGTACAATCTCCCTTACTATAATGAAACTTGTTAAATTGCAAAAGATGTTGTTCTCTAACTACACAACTATAGTTTAATAATGAAATATGCATTGGTCATATAATTAAACTATATGAGTAAAGAATGATAAAAAGGTTATGTTAACCCTAACATCTAACCATGTAGAGGAAGACTCTTCCTCTCTCAAAAGAATGAAAAATAAATGGAATGGTGGTTATGATCTTTAATCCTTGTGCTTCATTTATAATAAGTAAACACTAGCTAAATCTAGGTGAATGATACACCTTCTTTGGATAGCTAGGTTACATTAAAAATTAACCGTTTGATGTTTGTTGCCTTATTTTCGGGATAACTGCTTGTTAGGCCATGTTAATGAACATCAATGCAAGCATGAGTTAATGAAGTTCTTAATATCAAATCAGATTAATTATGGATAAAGAACTTAATGAATGTTGGAATTAGGGTTAGGCATGGTTGTTGCAATCTGAATCTTAATCCATTTAAATTATGAATTAATGACCACCAAGGGGTATGTACATCATGATGAATTAGTTCTAACAGATGTTGGTACACGCCAACTACATGATTGTACCTTCAAGAAGACTAAGGGCTTCTTGAGAATACAAGATGTTGCGATTGACATGTGGTAACACCCTTCCACATTTGTTCATCTATATCTACACACATCTAGACTTGAACTTAGTTTCTCTTTAGGTCAAGTTAGTAGCGTGTTTAGGATAGGGAGTAGCTTTCATGACTTGAGGTGCCTTGGCACATTCTCGTTGACTTAGGATGATTGAGTATGTCCATATACCCTAAGTCATCATGAGCATTTTCCTATACCAAATTATGTTGCTAACTTGGGCTAGGTTCAAACCTTAGGCAAGTGGTGATGGTAGTCGGTCAAGAAAGACCATTCTAGATAAGAAGAGTGAGGTGAAGGATGTGTTCGAAACGACAAGTATGTCATCTAGGAATAGTAACATGAACAGTATGTTGAAAATATTTGGCCAAAGTATCGCAAGTTGTTGGTCACGTTGTCCTATATCACCTAGTTTAAAGAAATGTGATGTCAGATGAATATTGGTAACAAATATTCAGATAGGTTCTTTAAACAGATCACTCAATACTAGGAATAGGATAGGAAAACTAAGTATACGTAGTATACATAAAGTATTATATACTTTAAGACAAACATGAGAGATCGGTTGGTAACCAAATCATGGAATGAGAGATTGGTAAATTACCAAGTCATTACAGCTACATATGGTTATCTGTTATGAGATCGATTGGCATGGAATGTGTGTTCTAAATGATTTTTTATTTAGAATAGAGAACATTGTGTTTAAAAAAAATTCCCTTGTTTCTAAAATCTTAAAATGGGAATGTTACATCTTGGTATCAGAGTTGAAGGTTGCAGCTCTTAGACCTATTGTGTCCATAATCGATGAAACTTAAATTTTCTTGTGAATATAAAATGTTTAGAACAAGAGGAAATGTTGCAAATAATCCTCCACCGAGGAAGGAGCAGTAATTGCCCAAAAACTTGATGAGATCCTTATTTCCCTGTTAGACACAAGGAATCATTTGGATGTACTTGAACAACAAGTAATGGGTAACGAGGAGGAAGAAGATGGTAATAATAATCAACCACCTCTTGATGACAACGCCAATTTAGGTGCTAATAATAACAATGTGAACATACATGATCAGCCCGAGAATAAAAAGGCTAGGTGACAACCGAACTCACTAATGATATAAAAAGGATAATTCCACCCAAGATTGATGGCACCATATTAGGAGATGGAACTAAGAATTGGCTCGAGAAAAATGGAGAAGTACTTTATAATAAAGAATTTCTCAAAAGAAACAAAGGTGATATGGGGAGCATATCATCTTTCCCATGAGGCATCTTCATGGTGGGACAACCATAAGGCTGAGTTAAATATTGATGAAACTAATATCACTTGGGATCAATTTAAAGGTTACTTTAGGCAACGTTGGTTGCTACAACTTTATTATCATCATAAAATGACTGAATTCCAGAACTTAGCTCAAGGAAAGCTAACTGTAACTGAGTATTGGGAACAGTTTACTAAACTCCTTAATTATGTACCTCAGTATCAAATTGAAGAGAAGTTCAGGATACGGAAATTCATCATGGGATTGAATCCTGTTATAGGAGGAGAGGTGGATGTTCATAGCCCAACCACGATATAAGGGGTTGTAGAAAAATCCATAAGGTAGGAATAGAAATTGAAGGCAATTTTTGCTCATAAGGAGGAAGTAAGGAAGACAGTCCCGACTCCTTTTCATCATCTCTTGCACCTAAGAAAGGACCATGGAAGAAATTTAGAATGAAAAGTAAGTTTTCAGCTGATAATAGTAAGAAAATAGCAACAAATAAGTCTATTGGTAATGCACAGAACAACTTTGTCAAGAATAATAATAACGGACAGAAGTCCTATGGAGGTCAGAATGATAATTCTAGGGCTAGAAATAAATCCGAGCCTAGAAAGGGACATGTAAGAGGCTGTTATAACTATGGAAAAGATCATTACGCAAATCAATGTCCTTTGAAAAAGGATGATCATAATCAGCGCAAAAAGATACACGCTTCTGATGGTGACAAGCGAGGTGAAAAATAGGCCACACCCATAGAGGTTCCGAGTAAGCTATTTGGCATACATATAACTATTATTTTTGATACCGGAGCTACTAAATGTTTTATTTCTAGTAAATTATCATCCAAACTAAAAAGAAAAGTTGGAAACATGGATAAAACATGGACTGTACATTATGGAAACAATGTTGTTCATACAATTAATATGTGTCTTTTTGGAGCAGTCCTTGACTTACCTAGTTTTTCCACAAAATTTTATCTTTATGTTGCACCTTTGGGGTCTTATGATGTAATCATAGGTGTTAATTAGTTAGCCGAACATAAGGCAAAATTGGACTATTTTGAAAAACATATTAGTTGTTTAGATTATCTGTAGAAAACATCAAAGATTCAAGGTGTCAAACGTGAGATTTCGGTTAGAAAATTGTCAGTTATGTAGCTTAAAAAGGCCAAAATAAAGGTTGTACCTTATATGCAGTAAATATTGTAGAAACTTGATTGAAGAAAACAACGATGTCATGGAAAGATATCTGCTATTACAAAACTTCGATGACGTGTTTTCGGAAGAGTTACCAGTCTTCCACCCAAAAGGGAATTTGATGTCACAATTGAAATCAAGCCGGAACTAAGCCTATTTCTAAAACACCATATCAAATGACTACTATAGAATTAATAGAGCTTAAGGCTCAATTGCAAGAAATTTTGTCTTAAGGTTTGATTAGTGAGTTTTTCACCTTGGTGAGAACCAGTAATTTTGTGAAAAATAAATATGGAACACTTAGATTGTGCATTGATTACAGAATGTTAAACAAAGCAACAATCAAGAATTGATACCCACTCCCTAGAATTAATGATCTATTTGATCGGATGCATGGAGCATTGATATATTCTAAGATAGATCTTCTATTTGGATATCATCAATTACAAATTAAGGATGAGGACATTCATACATCTTTCAAAACAAGGTATGGACATTATGATTTCACAGTTCTATATTTTGGATTAACAAATGCACCTACAACTTTTATGAATTTAATGAATAATATCTTTCAAGAATACTTGGAAAAATTTGTGCTTGTATTCTTGGGTGACATTCTCATATATTCTAAAATTATTAAGGAACATTATGAGGACTTGAAGATAGTTTTGGAAATTTTGAGAAAGAGATGATTATATGGTTAGATATCTAAATGTTCTTTCTATGACACAAAAGTGCATTATTTGGGACATGTAATAAGTAAGAATGGAATTGTTGTAGATCCTTCTAAAATTGTAGTTATAACTGAGTGACTGCACTAAAGAATGTACATGAAGTTAGAAGCTTCATGGGACTTGTAGGTTCTTATAGAAAATTTGTAAAATATTTTTCTAAGGTGGTTGTACCAATAACTTCATTACAGAAAAAAGGATAAGAAGTTTTTTTGGAATAAGAAATGTGAATCTACATTTAGAATTTTGAAAGACAGTTAACTTCAGCACCTATGCTAGTTGTACTAGATCCTAATGGAGACTTCATTGTTGTAACAGATGCATCTGGGGAAGGTCTAGGAGGTATTTTGTTACAAAATGATCATGTCATAGCTTATAAAAGTAGAAAACTAAAGTTACATGAGTTGAGTTATACTCCACGTGATTTAGAGCTTGTTGGCATTATTCATGCACTACAAGTTTGGAGGCATTACTTACTTGGTAGACCTTTTGAATTAAAAACTGATCATCTTGGGCTTAAGTATATTTTCACTCAGCCAAATCTAAATGCAAGACAATGAAGATGGTTAGAGTTTTTGTCTCGATATGATTTTTACATCAATTACATCAAAGGTAAAGAAAATAGAGTGGCTGACGCTCTAAGTTATAGGAAGCACATTTATGCTCTTATAACATTGAGAACTCAGTTTAAGGATGAAGTAAAAAGTGTTATGGAATTTGATTCTTACTTTCAGCAAGTAAAAATAGTGCTTGTTGCAGATCCAAATGATGTGAGGTATAAAGGTTTTCATTTTGAAAATGAAGGAATCTTAAGATTTGAAAATAGAGTATACATACCTTCACTAAATGATTTAAGAAAGAAATTTCTAGAAGAATTTCACAATTCACCTTTTTCTGGACACCCTGGTATTACAAAGATGCTTGTTGATATAAGACAACAATATTTACGGAAGGGGATGGAAAAGGATGTTATTGAATTTTTGACACATTGCCTTGAATTTTAACGTGTTAAAGCTAAACATATGCACCCACCTGTTTATTATAGCCTCATAGTATACCATAGTACAAATGGCAAGTAATAAGCATGGATTTTGTACAAGGGTTACCTATGTCAAGAAATAAACATGATGTTATTTTGGTAGTTTTGATAAACTAACAAAGGTAGCACATTTTATCATTGGTAATCGAAGGATGATTCTCCTATCTTGTGCAAAGAGATTTGTACATAAAAATTTTAGATTACATGGAATACTGAATTAATCATATTTGATAGAGATCCTAGAAGGATGTCAAGGTTTTGGAAAACACTTAATGCAGCTCGAGGAACTAAGTGAACTTCAATTCTATGTATCATCCAAAAATGGATGGACATCTTGAAAGAGTTAATTAAATTTTAGAGGATATGTTCTAAATGTATTATATGGATCAATAGTATAAGTGGGAAGAGTACCTTCCACTAGTTGAGTTTACTTAAAATAACACATATCTAGCCTCTCTTAAGATGGAACCTTTCAAAGTATTATACGGAAGAAAACTCGGAACCCACGTTAGTTGGGACAACATTGAGGATAGAGAGCTAATTGGACCTGAAATCCTTACGGAAATAGAACAAGTTAAAATGATTCGTGAATTCTTAAAAGAAGCAAGTAGATAGGAAAAAGAGTTATGCTAATTTAAAGTGAGTTGATAGGAAATTTGAACTTTGTAAGAAGGTCTTTCTTTGGGTTAAACCAAAAAGAGCTCTATAACTTTAGCAAGGGTCAAGTTATCACCTCGTAATGTGGGACCCTTTGAGATGGTTGAAGTAATAAACCTTGTGAGCTAACCATTTAGCATTTACCTCCTGCTTTGTCATGAATGCATGATGTTTTCCATATTTCTTTACTTAAGAATACGTTTTAGATTTATCACATGTGTTAAAATAGAATTCCTTGCAGGTCTAAGACCCAAGAATAATCATGGTTAAACCCATACGAGTGTTGGAAACTACAATGATTGCATTTAAGAAATCATGAAATAAGTCAATGTAAGGTCCAAGTGCAACTCAGGAAAATCTAGAAGATATGAAAACTACTTTTCCATATTTATTTGATCAGAATTGACTATGATTTGTCAAAAATTTGTGATTTTATCTTTATATGTCAATAATACGTCGCTAATTTTGGCGGATAACTATTTATTTTTAAATAAACAATGACTATGTGAATGCTAATTTCGGAACTTTAAATTTCGATATTGTTGCAAACATATGTTAATAAAGTGAATAAATTGATTATCCTTAGTACAATTGTTAAAAATAAGATAATCATCTAGATGATGATTATTTTTAGAAGGGAAGTATGTAACACCTTTGACAAACAGTTATATTTCTCTTTTGTATTATAAGCATTGGCATGTGATTTTCTTGAATGAGGTGTGTTTCCTTGATTGTTGAAAATCATGCATGTTATGGATAAATCAATTTTTCTCTTGGATTCATTGGAATGAAATGATATGTCTTGTAAGAATCCATTTTCTCTTCTTGTAGGTAAGTTACAATCTGTTTTTGAGAGTTGCAAACTTATCTCTTTTAACTGACTCATCCTTGGATAAATTCTAGTGACCCAAGAAATGTTTTAAATCTCCTTACAGATGAATGGTAAAATGGACATTCATAGGTGAGAGACGTAGGGGACTGAACTTTGTATGTTACAAATTCTTTGATCTTGTATGAACTTTCCCTCATTCAGTTGTATGATTGTGTTTGGATCTTTGGGATTGATCTCCTCTAGACATTTAATGGCGTAAGAAAAATAAAGTATGCTTCACGACTATGAAGGGAATCTAAATCCTAAACCTAAATGATTATGCTGGCAGTATCCTAAACTAGGTAAATGCACCTACTTCCTAGTTATATCTACTTATTTGGGTTGCAGTCTAACCTAAGCTTCTTATTCTATTTTGTTGGGATGGCATCCTAACCTAAGTTCTTGTGCTAAATGAATAAGGGAGAAATTACTAAGGTAATGCTAGGCTATTTTAACCTAATACCTAATACTATATGGTTGTGAATTTGATCTAACCTAAGGTGGAAATTACTTATGAAATGATTTTGACTAAACCTAAGGTTATAACCTAAGTTTTGGGAAATCTATCCTAAACTATTGAAAGGGAACCTAGGGTCACATGGCATTATGGCAACGGTTCCAATGACATTTATTTTATTTGATTTGGTTAAATGAATGGAGGTACAACCAGTTTGGAAAAGGCAAGTAAAATTTAGTGGAAGCATACATGGAGGCTTCACTAAAGTTGGAAATGCATGCTAAAGTGGAAATAACATTTGCCAGTTTTAGGAGGTGGTGACAAGGAGAGATAGGTGGGAAATTTGGGAGTAATTTCATTAATGAACCTCAATTTTTGCATGCAAACCATCTTGGAAACAAGGAAGGTGGATTTGTTGGAGGTTGTTTGATCTTACATGCATTATGATTTTTTCTCTACATGGAGCTATCTGGTTCTTGAACCAGAAGTTTGACTTTTACTTTGTGGTTATTTTTTGTTTCTCTGGTCTATTTTTGATCCAAGGAAAGAATATGATGCATTGGGAGAAAAGATGTTTGGTTGTTGATCTTTTGTGGAGAAGAAAAAGAGTAAGTTATTAAAAAATTCAAAAATAATGAGGTGGTTTCATCATCATATTTTTATGAGCGATCGTTAAGAAGATAAAGTGATCGAAACCCTAGCTAAACCTAGATAGGAGAAACTTGCAGAGAAGTGAGTATATTGATCTTGTTTTATTCCTTTTGAAAAAATTATGATTTTATGTTGTAGAGGAATCTTCCATATTTTTAGAAATGTATGATAGAGCATGTGGTGTTATGTGGGCCCCACCTAAAAAGGCTTTTTTCTGAATAATTTAAGTTTAAGGAGAATTTTTCCAAATGAGGTAGTGACTAAATTTCCATTTTGTGATTTATGTGGGATTTTACTTATGTACATTAATGTTTCAGATCTTGGTTGTGATGAAAAAGTGCAAATTTTTCCCTATTTATGTTGGTGGTCAAAGGCGATTTTGGGGTAGTTGTTGGTAAAATGGGCATAACATGAGCTATAAGAGTTGTGAGGTGATTAAAGTTTTTTTGGAAAGAGGATTCAGATATATTTTCAATTAGATAAAAAAATTAATTATGATCAGTTTTGATAAGTTTTCTAGGTCAATTTTTAGACGGGAAGATTTTTAACACTAGATGACAAGACATGATTTGCTGATGTTTTGAGTTGTTTGGAGCATGAGATGGATTATATGATGCTTTATATAACCTTTATAGTGAAGAGGGATGAATTTTTAATATAATTAATCCATTTATAGCTCTTGATTGTTCCGAGAAATGTGTTAACTATCTAATTTTGGAAAACAGGTTTTGGGAAGCATGTTTTGGTGAAGACAAATGTGGTTGTGGTTTTATCAGGTGATGGTTTCATGAATTATTACTAGCTTAGAAGTGTTATAAATGTTATATAACTTCCATTTAGTGGTCACATGAAATATTTTGGATGTTTTGGAGTGATATAGTGGAAAAAATAGGTTCACGGGGTCTGAAGGGTGAAGGAAACAACTATTTCGAGAAGACAAAGAGCCGGTGGACCCATTAAACAAAATAATTTTATTGTTACATTTATTTTAATCATGTATTTTTAATATGGGATATTTAATAAGAATGGTTTTGGAATGAGGGGATTTTTTTCATTCCAATGCAAGGGTTTTTAGTATTTTTGGTGCATGGATGAAGTGTTTTTGCTAGGCCGACCTATATGGGTCATATGTAACTATTGTGATGATTTTTTGGGATTTTTTTAAGATTTATGGGTCTAATTTATCATTAGGGGACGACCTATTTTGGGTTAGAGAGAATAATTGCTTATAAAAGTAAATATTTAGCTCATTTTGAGAGCTAGTATCTACTGCATGGGTAAAAAGTGTAACCCACAAGTGAGTCAATTGAAGGTATGTGTGCATAATGTGAAGGCTGAGTAATAGAATGAAATTTTGAGGATATTTTTACATCATGTGTGCAATATGTTAGAAGTAAGACAAGTTGAAAGAAGAGGAAATAGCAAGTTTGATGCCCTAGGGTTTGTGATATGAATCGGTGATCTTCATCGGTTGTGGTAGCATAAATATCAGAGATAAAACAAATTTAGGAGGATTATTTTGTTCTTATTAATCCTAGGGGTTTTATCCTACTTGTGGAGTTAGTGCTTCACTGAATTAGGGGTTAGTGCTCTACAAAACTAGGGGTTGGTATTCTACTAAACTAGGGGTTGGTGCTTCTTGTGGGGTTGGTGCCTCACTAAATTTGAAACATGGTAATTTAATATTTTTGTTTGGTCGGTTTTCTTCCTAATGAGGTTTTTCCACTTACATATGGTGTTCTTACATTGAGTACTTTGTTTCTTTCTCCTTTGGTTGATGTTGCATATCTTAATAAGAACACATGGTTATGAATGTTATATGAACAATATAATTTATCAATGTATGGTTTGGTAAATGAAATAAAAATAATTAAAGGACTGATTCACCCCCTCTCAGTCCTTTTTGCTTCCAATAATTGGTATCAGAGTAAGTCCTTGAGAATCAATTCTAATCACTTGAAGGAGATACTAGAAGCAAAAATGGGTAAGTCATCTAATCATTGGAGGAGAAAATATGAGATTGCTAAGTATTTGTTTTTTGGATTGGAAGATACAATAATTGAAATGGAGAAATATCATTATCTAGATATCAATGGTTTGAAATCTCAAATGAAAATTTATCTAATTCTCTAAAGGAGAAAGAGGATGTTTGTTCTAGGTATGAAGAAAAATTGAAAGCCCTAGAATCATATTTGGGGAATGATTTTAACAACTTGAAGATTTATGAGAGGCTTGAGAGGATATTTGATGGTGTTGTATAAGTTCAAAAGGCCATGAGATGACAAATCATGCCTAGGGTTTGAAGGAAAGAAAAATAATAATGATGATGAAGGTGGTCCAATTTCAAATTCATATGATAAAGTGGCTAAGAGGACTGATTTTAGGAGGTCTAACCCCATTAGACAACCTAATGTTATGACGTATGGTTCATCATTTCATAGATATTACTTTTTTGTCATGATTTTGGTCATAGAGCTAGAGATTGCAAAAGGAGGTCTCAAGGGATGATATAGGTCTCTTCAAAGGTGAGTGTTTTTCATGTTATGAGTATGGGCATAAATCAAATGATTGTGGATAGAAGCTTAGTGTATTTGAGCCAAGAATAAAGAGGGATTTTTTTACTTTAATTGTCAAAAATCGGTTCATATAGAAAGATTTTTTCTAAGCAAGAGGAGGTTAGTCAAGAGGTCTGATCCAAAAGGTACAGTTATGACAATCAAGGGACCTAATCATGAAGGTCAAGATCAGATGAATGCTCCATAATTAGAAGTTTTCAAGATTTATAAAGTAAGTATAATTAAGAAAACTAATTCTCAGCCTAATCAAGTGAGGTTTGTTAAAGAAGGTTCTTATGACACCAAGGAATGGTCCAAGTTGGGTCAAGGAAGCATGTTTTCTTTAGTTGAAGAGATTAGAATTGAAGAATAGCATATGTGTCTAAATTTCTTTCAAGATCCTATGCAAGATAAGTTGAATAAGCTATGTCTTTAGGACACCACACAATTTGTAATGTTTGTTAAATAACTCCATCCATGTGTTTTGAGTCATTGTATGTTGTAGGTGTCTGAGTTTGTGAGTATTGGTATGATTTATGTTCTCCTAGGAGTATCTTTCATGGTTGAGAGTCTCAGTTAAAAGATTATGAGGTCTATAAGTGTATGACAATCTATTCACTATCACCTTGAAGACAATCGGTATGTGTGTAATTGTGAGTTCTTGCTAAGTGTCATCATTCAAAGAGTTCTATCAAATTAAAATACATTATGTTCTAAGTCATAGTAAGGTGTGTGTGTCTCTAAGTCTAAAGGATGCATTAGGACTCGAGTCATGAATCAAGATTCCTCTCGATCATGTGTTTTTGATTCGTGTGAAGTCCAAAGTCTATCACTAGCATCATAATGTTGTCATCTCGGGGTGTTTAATCTACCATATTGTGAAAGGAGTCATGTCACTTTCAAATGGAGTGTTTCAGATGCATAATGGGTCTAAATCATGTGGGTTTGTCTCAAAGTGTTTTAAGGTCATTCAAGGTTTGTGGTAATCAAAGCATCAGGTTTTCTCTTAAACTAAGCAAAGTATAGTAAATGATGGTGCTTCAAGATTGACAAGGAAGTATAGATCCAATGTCTATGCAAAAGGATGTCTTAAAGACCTTAAAATCTATTATAGTATTTGAAGGAGCTTGTACAATCTATGTTTGAGAGATAATTGTGTAGCTCCAAAGGTCTTGGACATGTTTTCATTCAAGATGCATAAGAATAAGTCAATTTTTGTGTCCTCCAAGATTTTGCAAGAAGTAACTAGTGGTTCTTTGTTTTGAATGTCTTGAATGAAAGACCTCGAACTATCAAACCATAGTGAAAGTATACTCATGCATCTAAAGGTTTAAGTGGTCAAATAATTTTAACACATGTCACTATACAATGTGCTCCATAGGTTCAAATAGATTATTCCGGGGCTTAGATTGATATGGTAGGTTGAAAAATCCCTAAAATCCATGCATATTGTAGAGTGCACATTATTTTTCACATTAGGCTTCATGAAGTCATGAGATAATGAGATGTAGCTCTAAGGAGTTGCAAGTATCATAAGGAGATGTCATTAAATCATGTTATGGATTCAAGCTCTTAGACTCATAACATGATCAAAGGAGAACCATGACAACTACGTATAAACAATTTATTCAAGGAAGGTTTCTTGATTGCAAAAATATACTCTTCTTTGCTTTGGTTCACAATGTATAAAGTGACTTGTAGATGGTCATCCGATGTAAAAATGGTATGAACATGGATCAAAAAGGTCATATGAGGTGATTTTTCATCTAAAAATGGTATTACAAGTTTGAAAAGGCTCTTGGGTATAGAAACAATGAAGTTGAATAGTCCTAAAAGAGTGGATACAATATACTTTCAAGTCAACAAAATGTGAAAAAGGTGTCATGTATATTCAAAGTGATTGTTCTTTGGTAACTTAAGTGAGTGAACAGTATCATGGTGAGCCAAAATTCTGAGTTTGTGTCTTAAGGGTTTACTATTGGAGCATCAAAGTAAGTCATGTAGCAAGGTAGTATGAAGTCAAGTCTTGAAGAGATAGTTTAGGGGTCTGCATCAAAAGAGGAATGGTCAAGATCAAGGTGTTTTGGTCTAAGAATGAAGAGGTTTTGGTTCTTTAAGGATTTTTGAGTATGTCGTTGCAAAGGAGTCAAAAATTTGGAACATTGTGTTATTCCTAAGGTATGATTAGTTACATGGAAGTGTTTTGAGTTCAAAAAGTATGTCTAAAGTAGAAGTCTACAAGTTGTCTATCAAGGTACTTCAAAATGCAAGATGATTATCTACAAGCTCCAAATGTCAAAAAGTGAATGCTCTCAAAATGTAACCCTCAAGGATGCAGGGGTAAGGAGGTAAGTCCATATCTCCTCACTTGAAAGGTATGTTTCTAAATATGTTATAGTGGTATATGACTATGAATGAGGCTTTCTATATGACACTAGATTTTGTAACAGATATGTTATTGGTCTAGAATGACATATCGAGTTTATAAGAGCTTTTGTATGCCTAAATATTTGTGTGGAAAATCTGAGTGAAGAAGTCTATGAAAACAGTGGTGATAAGGTGTCAAATGAAGAATTTTATCTTGAGAAAGAGTGTTTCAGTTCTGAAAGATGAAGGAATATGTATATGGATGTCAAGAATCCTGAAGTATGTTATGACTAGCCTAGGTGTAATTGATAGATATCTGTAATGGAGATTTGTGCATGATTAGCTCGTAAAAGTTGAAAAAGTGAATCATGATCCTGTGCAAGTATCTCAAAGTAGTAAATTTTTTTCCCGTAGTTATAATGTGTGCCCAACAAGGTAAAGTGAATATCATGACTACAAGAAACAAGTTCACAAACCATCAAATGAAGAAGGTAAGCTATAAGTTGCAAACTTTGAGGTGTAGGACATAAATTGTGATGTAAAAATATTACAAGAGAATCAGATAAAGTGATATACTTTTTAAATGAATTGACCTCTTAGGATATGGGAGACTTATAAGCCTATGATTGATTGAAAAAGGGGTAACTTGTAATTTTGTAGAACAAAATTCATGAATAATTGTAGGCATGTGTTCATGAAAACTAGATAATTTGAATAAGAAAGGTTTTTCATGGAAGTTGCTTTAGGTATTTTAGGACTATAAAGTATGGAAACTAAAAGCTATGGGTCTATAATCAAGACCGTGAGGCATAAGAAGGAAAGGTGCTATGATTATAAGCTCAGGTGAATGGAAAAATGTCATCCTAAGGTTGTGAAGGACTAAGAATAAGTTTTAACATTGAAGTTATCATTGGGATCATGCATCAACGAAGGTTTGTTGTTTATCATTCTACATTAGGTAGTTAAGTTTCCTTCAATGGTGAGACCAAAATCTATGTTCTCCGATCTGATATGAACAAGATACGGTTGGAAGTTGGTGGTTTATATGTGATGCCTATCAATGCTACTAAATGTAGAGCTCGTATGGCGAGTAAGGAAAGAATGGGGTAGGTACTTTACTCCATATGTATGTGTATAAAAATGATGTCTATGTTGACTATGTAGTGTCAATTGTGGAATGTACATCTTTAAAATATCAAAATGAAGACCTACAAGTGTATATTTGTGTTCTAAGATAGGGCGAGCTCATTTTGCTCCTTCGTATAGATAAATAAGGCATTTTAGAAACTATCATGGCTAAAAAGGGCAATTTGCATGCATAATTCATGGATAAAGTGGTTGTTGATTCAAATAGGTTTATTTACATGAGTAATGGTTGAATTCACCGAATAAAAACTTCAGGATTGTGTCAAAGTGACTCATCCCTTCCCATGGCATGTAAACAAGGTGAGAACTTAAATTCTTGTATTTTCAATTAGAGTTGGGTGCTATTAGCCTAGGAGAGAAATTGGGAGATGTTTTATGATGATATTGAGATGATAAAGCTTGATGAAGCATGCCAAAATGACATTAAAGTTGGTGTTTAGGGAACAGGTCCTAAAGTCTAGAATGATGAGCTTGGAGGAAAATCTATGAGATTTCTTGCATGGTTCAGTCCTAACAAGTGATGATTAGCATGAATGAAGGAAAAATAAGTTAAGTTTATGCTAAAGGGGGGTATTTTTGTAGGTCCAAAGGAACATTAGATGATGCTAAAGGAGTCAAAAAGGAAGAATACAGTCTAGGGGAGCTATTGGTCATGTAAGTTTTGTTTTTGCATTGTTTCCATTATTTTTGTCAAGTGTTGTCATTTTTCATTTCTAAGATTCAATGTATCCTTTTTCATAGATGGAAAAGGGGGAGAGATACATCAAAAACAATGTATTGAGGTCATTTAGGTGTTAGTCATGTTGGTTACCATCAATGTTTCTAAATATTGGTTGTCATCAATGAAAAATGGGGAGATTGTTAGCCATTGTATGTTTGTGTTGTCATTGGTGTCAACCCTCATTGATGGAAAAGGGTTTCATGGTGTATTATGATTCTCCATGATTAGATATTATTATGTGTGTCAAGCATGAATGTTGTGTGATTTGGTGAGTTGGCAAGTTGTCCAAGTGCATGGTTAAGTTAGTTGAGTCATGACTTGAGTCTTTCCATGTGTTTTTTTTTAGTTTCCCAAGGTCAATCATGGTCCATGAGGTTTTTACATGTGTTCTTGAGTCTAAATGAAGTCATCATGGTTAGGTCATGAGGTTACTGAGTGTTGAGTCGGGTCATTCTAGACTTGTTTCTAGCCCTGGTGCATGCAGAATGAGATGGAGATGTGATTTTTAGACCAAATACGTCTTGTACAAGTATTGTAGCAGCATTGTGACATTTTATATGAGTCATGTGATAAGTTTCATGTCATAATTCAAAGGTATGAGGAATATTTGACGTCCTTTGGGAAGGAAGCTATATGTGAGAAACAAACAAGTTTGCATACATAAGTCACTATGGATAAAGAATTTGAGGAATATCTATGATATGTGGTGATTATGTAAAGTTATAGGATGTTTTCATGATTCTTCATGACAAGTTTCAAGTCATTTTGAAGCTATGCAAGTTTTGGTGAAACTAGGTAACTTATAGTGTATTTTTCAAGAAAAATTGGAATTTCGTATGCTCATTGTGAACTCTGTATACTTTGCATGGGGACCTAAAATATTTGGAATATATTTTTATGTCAATTATGCATATTTCAAAAAATAATGAGGTGGTTTTATCCTCATGTTTTTATGAATTATCGTTAAGAAGATAAAGTGGTCTGAAACCTAGCTAAACCATAACTAGGAGAAGTTTGCGAGAGAAGTGAGTATATTGAGTCTATTTTGATTTATTTTTCAAAATTTATGATTATATGTTGTATAAGACTCTTCTATATTTCCATAAATGTATGATATAGCATGTTGTGATATGTGGGCCCCACAAAAAGGCTTATTTTCGAATAATTTTAGTTTAAGGAGAAGTTTTCCAAATGAGGTAATGACTAAATTTATATTGTGTGATTTATGTGAGTTTTTTATTGGTTTAAATCAATTTTTCAGGTATTTTTTTGATGAAAAAGTGCAAAGTGTGCCCTATTTATGTTGACTGGTCAAATTGCAGTTTTGGGGTAGTTTGGAGCAGATGTCGGTAAAATGGGCATAATAGGAGCTACATGAGGAGTTAGGAGGTGATTCAAGCTGCGTTGAAAATATGATTCATATATATTTTCATTTATATAATTTTTATTTCATTATTATGAGTTTTTATGAAGTTTCCAAGTCATTTTTGGACAGGGATATTTTTGTCGATGTGTGACAGGACATGATTGGTGATGTTTTGAGTTGTTTGGAGCATGAGATGAATTATTTGATGCTTACTAACACCTGGAGAGTAGATAGGTATTAATATTTCATCCAATGAATCCATTTATAACTCTTTATTGTTCTTGGAAAGGTGTTAACTAGCTGATTTTGGAAAACAAGTTTTTGGGTAGCATGTTTTGGTGAAGACAAAAGTGGTTGTGGTTTGATCGGTGATTATTTCATGACTTATAACTTTATTATAAAGGTTATACAGGTTATTTCATTCCATGTTATTGTCACATAACATATTTTTGATATTTGGGACTGATTTAGTGGCAAAAATATGTTGACATGGTCCTGAAGGGTGAAGGAAATAATTGTTTTAAGAAGGCAAAGAGCTAGTAGGCCCATTAAACAAAATGATTTGATTGGTTCATGTAAATTGTGACCATTTATGGATGTTAAATTTTATTTTAAGAATGTATGGTGAATATGGGAGCTTGAATAAGCATGTTTTTTTAATGAGAGTATTTTTGTCATTCCAATGCAAAGGTTTTTATTATTTTTGGTGCATGGATGAAGTGTTTTGGCTAGGCCAGCCTATATAGGTCATATGTGAATATTGTGATGATTTTTTTGGGATTTTTTAATATTTATGGGTAGAATTTATCATTAGGGGCCTACATCCTTTAGGTTAGAGATAATAATTTCATATAAAAGTAATGTTTTAGCTCATTTTGAGAGCTAATCTTGCATGGGTAAAAAGTGCAACCCATAGGTGAGTGAATTTTAGGTATGTGTGCATATATTGAAGGATGAGGAATACAATGGAAGGTTAGGGATATTTTTACGAAATGTGTACAAAATATTTGAAGCAAGACAGGTTGAGAAAGAAGAAGAAAGAGGAAGTTTGATGCCCTAGGGTATGAGTTAGGATTAGTGAGCTGAATAAGTGATACTCATAATTTGTTGCAGCAAAAATATCAAAGATCAAACATCTTCAGGAGGCTAAATTTGTTTTTAGTTATCATATGGGGTTTTAGAATCCTTTTGGAGTTAGTGCTTCACCTCCTTGTAGTTTTGGTGTTCTACTAAACTAGGGGTTAGTGATGCTTGTAGGGTTATTTCTCTACTAAACTAGGGGTTGGTGCTCATTGTGGGGTTGGTGCCTCACTAAATTTGAAACATGGAAATATAAATTTTTTTTTTTCAATGGGATTTCTTCCCCATGAGGTTTTCCCACTTACATATAGTGTTTTTATGTTGAGTACTTTGTTTCTTGCTCTTTTGGTTCTTTGTTGCATATCTTAATAAGCACACATGGTTATGAATTTTGTATGAAAAATATAATTTATGAATGTATGGTTTGGTAAATGAAATAAAAATAATTAAAAGATGGATTCACCCCCTCTCAGTCCATTTTTCTTCAAACATGGTCCATCCCACCTCCTTCCTCTTCTCCCTCTTTTTCTTTAGGAAAGTTCTCGTGCATCCTATTTGGTTGTGACACACTAGTATTTTTGGGATGTGTGAGATAAGTATATGTAACTTCTACCTCCACCATGTCTTGTTCTTTTGGTTACAGAACTACAAAAACTTTGCATATCATACCTTTAATCATAACACTCGGTTACTGCAAGTTCAGTCCAAAGTATTTGTCTCTGAAGTCTTCAAGTATGCATGCCGGAGTCATACATATAAGTGGAGTGCAAAGTGTGCCAATCCAAATCCAATTTTTAGCATCAAAAACTAGTTTATGTGCATCTTTAATTTGATTCAAAGTATACACTTAAAATATCTTGTAGTAAATTCTAATGGTATCTTGCACCATGGGCTCATTTTACCATGGGCTCATTTCACCATCCTGCATCTTAAACATCGCAAAGCGCAAGTAATGTTTCATTATTGAAAATTTCTCATATCCTCCAACCTCTTCGAGCATCTCACATGGAATGTGCCATTCTATCTCAAATGTCGTGTGTATCCTTTCATAACACTTTTCTATTCTAACATTGTATGCATTATTGATTTCTCCGTCACAAGTTTAACCAAGTAAAGCTTGTATTGTAGGGGATTTATTCACTGATGGGTAAACCCACATGTCCTTAGAAGGCCTGTTTGGGACACCAATTTCCTAGAAGACAATCAATAAAAGGATTAAGCCCTAGGTAATCTTTTCCCCTTCTTCATTTTGTGCCTTGGCCTCTTCAATTATCTTGTTGGTGATATATTGCGATACATTGTATTGAGTCTTGTGGGCCATATTTTTCACAATATAAATAAGCTTCTTATTCACATCACCCCATTTTTCAAGGCACCCAATTTACAGCCCACAAGTCTAGTTACAACCCTATTCGTGGGGTCCATAATCTTTTCTATGCTCATATCCCTTATTCCCTTTTCATATTCAAACTTAATGGCCAACTCATTAATTTTTTTGTCATCCCATAGGTCCAAATCCATATGTTCCCTGTCACGTCCAACCCTATAACCTATCCAATGAGTCAGGTTGTAATCCTCATTATCTTTCTTGTGAAGTAGAAATAATCCTCATGTACCTGGACATGAGCCATTGGAATAGATACATAGGTTTAGCAAAGAATGGAAACTCAAACACCTAGATGACACCTACTTTCTCTAGAATTATCCTCATAGAGTCATCTACCAATACCTTCCCTTCTTCATCCTTATCTGGTAGCTCTTGTAGCATATCGGCCTTTAACATCACCTCATTTTCCAAATCCTTATGATTAAATTCTCGTATTTTACACTTCAAGAGTTGGTATTTCCATTTTTGTGCCTTAATCACTCTTGGGGGTACTTTATCTCTGATTAAATTTCATCCAATGGATCCTCAACCTCAACCCTCTTCATTCGGGCCTTGCCCCTTTCCCTAGGTGATGAAGTAGTCACTCTCTTTGGTGTCATTCTTACTATAAACTTGTGCCCTAGATATCCTACTCTATAACCTTAATTACCATGAAATATTTGAGTGTTGTGAACCATGGTGCTTAAAATTTAAATTCCAAATTTGCAAACCCTATCTATCCATGCCCTAGTTTTACACTCAACCCTCACTCAAACTTTTCTTTTCATGAAGGAACCTTAAGTAAACACCTTATGCATGCTTCTATGGTGTGTTCTTTACTCAGCTCGCTCTATCGTACTAGGTCACTCGGTTGTTTTTCTCTTTACTTATAATGAAAGGTGACAAATAAGTCGATTTTCCCCCTTATATAGCTTTATCTTACTTTGAAAATTTTCACTACCTAGATTTTTCACTTTTAATACCCTTTTTCATGCTTTAAAACTTTCAAAGTATGTTTTCCATTCAAAGCACCTTTTTCATATTAAGGCACATTTTTCTTTCCTTCATGCCTTACAATCAACACACGTGACAATCATAACCTTTTGGCATGTTTTATTTTTTCCGAGGTTATAGACATCTATACACCCTTCTTATGCCACAAGCCTTCTTCTTCTACGTCATATTCCAAGTAGTACATCCTTCTATGGCCTACCTCATTTTATATTGTGTCACCTTCTATCGCATGGGTTTCCATCTAGAAAAAACCTATTATGCACCATTATTGTCGTGTACTTATAATACCTTTCTCTACATTCGTGCCTTCATAATTATTATTCCCCGGGCACATGCCTTTTTATTCATGTTGTGTGCATCACCGTACCTTCTCCAAATTACATTCTTTTGGGAACTTGCATCCACTCCATACTAAAATGATGTGGGTCCTCTCAGGCATGAAATCAATAGATAATAATCAGCTTCATGCGTGCAAGTGGGCTTATTACAACAAAATAAGGAAAATAAATAACTGAAAAGCAAAAACAAAACATGAAAGGGAAATCTAATCTAAATGGCAATACTGCATTATTATAAACACCAAGAATTTTATTTATAGTAGGGATTCATATTACTCCCGTATAAGTAACCTAGACACATGGTTCCCTCCATCTCCTACAACTGAAATGTGCTCGAGTCAAGCATTTTGGTTACTAAAAAAGGTCCCAACCAATGCACCTTATATTTTCTTAAGTGGCACGCAAACTTAGAGTCATAGATAAGGACCATCTTCCCAACTTCAAATGTTTTTCTTAACGTGCCTATCATTCCATGCCTTATGTCTTTCCTTCTCGATCTTCTACTTCCAACATGTAATTGCATGCCACTCATCTTACATTAATTTCTCAATTTTCTCATGAATTTCTCGCACATCATCTAATCCACCTCGTATACAATACATAGGGATTGCAACATGAATTCAATCTGGTAGTAAATCCTCTACAAAAAACACCAACTGAAAAGGTGTGGCCTTATTCAATATTTTATAAGCGTTCATGTAAGCCCAAAGTACAGGTAAAACTTTATCATCCCAATCCTTTCTTCCAACATCACAAATATTTTTCAATGTTTGTCCCAAAATATTGTTTAAATCTTCTCCAAAGACTATTAGCTTAGGGGTGATAAGGGGTGATTTTATGGTGTGCCACCATAAATTCTCGCCAATATAATTCTAGTTGTCTCATTCAGAAATCAGTTCCTCTATCACTTTTTAACCTTAATACACAAATGCCATATTTACTAATGATGTTTTCCCATATAAACCTTTTTGTTGTGGCTATAGTGCAATTATTTGTATCTAGAGCCTCTTCCCACTTTTCGAGATAGTCTATACAAGTAATAATGTAGCACACTCTAGTCGCATGTGGGTGGTGTAATAGGTCCTATAAATTCGATATCTCACTTCTCAAAATTTTATGTGCTCGCTATAGGTATTACGGGCATCTCATTCGATTCCTAGGCTTTTCAATGTGTTGATAATGATCACATGCTTTCACAAAATCCTTAACATCTTTGTACAAATTTTCCCACCAAATTCCAGCCATAAGGATCTTACACGAAATTGCATCACCTATATAATCTCCTTCCATTATTCCACCATTTTCCTTCTCCATAATGGCTTCATGCTCATCTTTGAGTACACACCGTCACAATACTTCATCTCTACCCATTTTTACAAGTCACCTCCAATCAACTGATAAAGTGTTGCATGTATAACAAGTTGTTTTTCTCTAATGCCTTTATTCTTTTAGTCACCAGTCCAGTCCACAAAAATAATGTTATATCCTCCAAATCTTTAAGCACGCAATTCAACCTAAACAACTACGCATCGGGCATTATATCCTCAATACTGTGTGCATCCTTACTAGAATTAATTCTTGATAAATGATCAGACCCGAGTTTCTCTTTCTTGGCTTGAAAAAAATGTGAAATCAAACTCTTGAAAGAGAATTATCCACTTGTAGATGTGACCTTACAAAACATGCTTGTTGACCAAATATTCCAATTCCATATGGTATGTATAAAAGATAAAGGGTGTAACCAATAAGTATTATCAAAATTTATGAAGCACGTAGATCATAGACAATGCCTCACACTCGGTTATAGTGTAATTCTACTTCGTCAATGTTAACTTCCTACTCACAAAGCATATAGGATGATCCACATTTCCTTCCCTGTGTTGTGCAAGATTGTGTCAATTGTCATCCCAAAAGCATCAACATGTACATGAAAGGGTTTTTTCTAAGAAGAAAAGTTAAAAATAGGTGCAGTGGTAAGATTTTCCTTCAATGTTTCAAACACTTAATGTTGCATATCACCCCAATAAAAATTTCCTTTTACTTTGAGAAACTCTTCCAAGGGCGCGGAAATCTTTGCATATCCCTTAATAAATTTTCTATAATAACTAGTATTCCCCAAAAAAATTGTACTTCACTTTGATTAGTAGGATCTTCTAAACCAAGTACACACCTATCTTAGCTAGGTCTATCAATAATCCTTGCATATGATGTGCCCAAGTAGAGTTCCAAAGGCTGTAGTAAAGATACACTTTTAGAGAGATTCTCAACTACCTACACCTTTCAAACATAAGCCTTAAATTATCACAGTAATCCTTACTAAGCCATAGATAGTCCAATCATCAAGGTACATCTGTAAAAACTTGTGAATAAAGTCTTGAAATTCATGCACAACAATGTGCGAGAACGTTGTGGGCGCATTCTTCAACCCAAAAGTCATAACAATATATGTAAAGTTTCCCCACTCATTAGTCAAAGTGGTCTTTTCCTGGTCTTCTGGCACAATGCGCGCCTGATGATAGCCTAAAAATCCATCTTTAAAATAATATATCTTGCACCCTACAACACCTTCAAGGATGTATTTCGTGAAAGGGGTGGGAAAAGTATCTATGATTCATGTGGCATTAAGCTCTATGTAGTCCACACATATCCTAATCCTTCCATCCTTCTTGATTCTTATAACAATAGGATTAACCCACTCCAATACCTCAATTGTTCAATGATTCTAGATTTGAAAATTTTATCAATTTCTTCTTTCACCTTCATGTACAAGTTGATTAATCTGTAAGGCCTCTTCCAAATCATAAGCACACCTTCTTTCACCTTAATCTTAATTTCTCCTAATGAGGGGTGCACTCCTTTTAATTTATGATAGCCTCGCAGAAACAAATCCTTGAGTCATGTAAAATATCGATGATATTTTCTACCTCTTGTTTTGACCAATAATCTCCAATAATGGCCTCCTTAGGTGCATCCTTAGTGCCAATGTTTACCTTCTTTTTTCATGGGTGCATGGTATGTGTGGGCCTTTTGATATGTTGTATCCATTACTTCACACACACCTTCTATATGACTAAACTCCAAATTTTCAACCTCTTTATCATCAATGAGGTACACGATTTTTGTTTGTTCAAATGAACTTTTCACAAGAAATTGATTTGATATTCTATATTCAAAGCATACATTACAATAATACTGAGGCTAATAAATAGCCATGGAAATAGAAAACTGACCTCCTACAAACCAGGAAGTCACACAACAAAACAACCCGTTAATATCATTACGGGTATAACAAAAATATATTGTTGAAACAATATAACAAACCTATATTATTAATAATGAGTTATAATATAACTCATATTAATAATATTACAATATATAATAATGAGAGCACTATGATATTTCTAACATTCCCCCCCTTAGTGCGAACATGGGGAAAACACCATCTTCAACCAAGCAGCATGCCGCTCCGTAGCTTGCACATGGTCTCGATCCTCAACACCGACTGTGGGAACTACATCATCCAGGGACCGTTCAACCTATTAGATGAATACATGAACGGGACCGTTCAACCAATTCACATCAACCATCAAATCAGTTTGATCAAGAACACTTCCTGCAATAGTATCAATGGTACAAATCATTATCATCACGGGGGACACACAAGCACTGCACCGCACAGGAACAAGGATGCTCATCTGTTCTTATTCATCACACAAGACACAAAGATGTCACTAAAGTAGTTTACGGCCTCTGAGGTAGTGATGAACTCGAGGACGCTGATTGTCCTCCTACCTCTGTTGCCTCCATCCTCCAATAAGAGGATAGATGCTCAAAACAGATAATCTTCATCACTTGAATAATTAATAGGTTCATTGTCACTTGCAGGATTAGAATAATCATCCCAATCTTCTTCAGCAACTAAAGCCTTTTGTTCCAACTTATCATCTAAGAGATCTTGAGCTCTTTTCTTACAATTCACAAAACCATGTCCTAGTTGTTTACAGTAATGACACAAAAGACGTGTCTTTGACGATACAAACCTTTTTTACCTTTATAGAATGATGATTTATTGTTTGCAACCATGACACTTTCTTCTTCTGGTACAGACCTTTTGGTTTTTTCTTCCTCATCAAGCAAAGAGGAAATTAAATTTTCCAAACTGGGATTGATCTTACTAAGAGTAAAAACAATACTCGAATATTCTTTTGGCAAACTATTTAGTAAGATTGCTTTAGCATCTTCTCCATCTACCTCTGCTTTTATTCCTGCTAATTGATTTAAAATGGATCGAAACTTACTGATATGTTGAACCATATTGTCATTTTCTCCCATCTTTAGCCCAAAAATTTTTTGCTTCAGCGCCATTACTGCACTACCTGCTTGAGATCCAAATAACTTGTTCAATGTCACCCAAATGTTATTAGATGACTTGGTTAGATCAATATGATGCAAATATGCATCGGAAAGACCAAGGCCGATAATTGCTATTGCTTTCCGATCCTTACTTTCCCATTTCACTGCTTCATCTACATCATTCGGTTTTTTAATTTTTCCTTCGACAATGTCCCATAAGTCTTTATCAATCAATTGTAATTGGGTTCGTACTTGCCACGTGTGGAAGTCTTTACCATCAAATCTTTCAATTACATTTATCTTTTCCATTTTGAAACTCCACAAAATCAAGAAACTTGAACCGAACAATAACAAACTCTTTATACTGGTAGAGATACTTGACTTTAATAAAGAAAATATATCAAACTTGGAAAAAAATGCATGGACAGATATAACCTCAACACAATACCTCCGGATCAAATGAACTTGCAGTGGCTTAGCAGATTCACTTCTGTTTGATCAAATCTTCGTATGGATAGCGTGAAGTAATGACTTGGATGGCTGAGAGAGTCCAATCATGAAATGTCAGCTTCCAGTATGATTGGTGATCAGTTGCATTGAGAAGAATCGGTGCTGGCAAGAATTATTTTCTATTACAGTCCGCTACAGTTAACAACTAGATGATATGGTGTCAAATCATAACAAGTCTTTCCATGGTATGCTGACATAGAATGATCTTGTGATTGATCAATCCTAAGATACTCAATTCAATATACAACTATCATGAATGCATTGCATAATTAATTCAATGTCAAACGGCACAAAATAATGCAACACCAAATCCAAGTCGATAGAGAAGTCTTTCATCCACACGGATGCTGACCAAATATCCACAACATAAATCTATTTTACCCTAATCACATCTTGATTTGGCAGTTGCGTGGATAGAGGTGTCAGACTTCAACGTTGGAAAAAACTGGCACTATTTGTTTATGCAGTGAATCGTTCTAGCAACCAAACCCGTAACATAGATTGTGCAGCACAAAATACTACAGAATACTGCAAATAGACGTGTGGATCTGACAAGAACCAAAGAAACGTTTCCAAGTTGTGTGCTAATAAGAAGAGTGACCATCAATGAGCATATATCTACCCCCACAGAATATTTAGGACACCATCGAGCTGCAAGTACTAAATGATCCGCCCCTTTGAATATTATTCTTTCATGTAACAGGCACAATATTCATATCACTCTGGTACCAACTGTTTGTTCAACAAACTTTTCACAAGAAATTGATTTGATATTCTATATTCAAAGCATAAATTACAAATAATCGAGGCTAATAAATAGCCATGGAAATAGAAAACTGACCTCCCACAAACCAGGAAGTCACACAACAAAACAACATGTTAATATCATTACGGGTATAACAAAAATATATTGTTGAAACAATATAACAAACCTATATTATTAATAATGAGTTATAATATAACTCATATTAATAATATTACAATATATAATAATGAGAGCACTATGATATTTCTAACAATTTTACCCTTTTCTTTCTCCTTCCAAGTACAACCTAATTATAACTCTTCCATCTCCTCAATATTCAAGAGCACCTAAAGATCAAGTTCTCCAATAAAATCAAGCATGAGCTCTTCTTCCTTTGTGCCATCCCCCAATGTGATGCACTTCATAATCTGTAATGCTTCATGTACTGAAGGTTTATTATAAAAATAATAAAATGTATGGACCATACCTTTAGTCATATCTCGCTAGCTTTTAGTCTCTTGTTTGAGCTCAGTATGTACATACCATGCACATGCAAACCTTGCAATGTGGAATAGAACTTATGTACCCACAGAGATGGTGGAAATTCCTCCTGACCTTATGCCCATATTCCCTCACAATTATGGACATGTGCAAAGCAAAGGTATTCTTCCCATGATATTCACATATATGTGTAGGTGCATTGCTCCATGTGAACCTAGTTAAAAATTTATTCTCACTTATCGCCAACCCAACAAGTTGTCTATGTGTGTCACCCACCAGTGCAGGCTGTTGTACCACACAGAGTATAAACTAGCACGTTTCTTCATTCACCTTTTTTTTGTAGTGTTCCTCTATGGTGCACAAGAAATACTTAGTTTTTTTCTTCCCGATGAATCGTGGTAACTAAAATTTTCCCTTGCGCCTAACCATGTTTGGCCCGATTATTATAGTTACTCTCACTTTCATTTTGCACCCAACCATTTCATATGTGTCATGGGCCCAATTATCACAAGCAACACTTATGTTGTCGCTAGTTGATTGCACATCTCCCCAATGTAATATACCTTCCTTATATAGTTCCAGACTCTCGGGATCATGTAGTGTGAGTGCATAAATCCTATTCATTTATTCTTCACTCAGAGGTTTCAACATATGGTGTATCTTTTTCTTCATTTAGGGGTATAATGAAACACTCATTCCTATTCTCAAATTTTATGTACCCCTTATTGAAGCAAAAGTATCCATTGTTCGCATAACACCATGTTCAACGAAAAATGTTGTAAATTTGTCTTATTTGGAAAGCTCTAATACCTCAAAGTCTCCATTAAACTTGGTTCCCTAAATTATACTAAAATCATCCTTCAACACCCTAATAGCCATAGCCTTTGTCTTATTTTTCATATACAACACATTTGAAGATGGTTGTAATGTAAGTCTCCCCATCTGATTCCATGCATCCAAAGTGAGAACATTCACCTCCACGCATGTATCTATTATAATATTACTTACTAACCACCCATCAATGACTGCATCCAAAGTGATTTCCTTATCATACTCATGGTTCTGAGGTGGTAATTTCAAACGTAGTATCTATCACTTACTTTGAACTTCAAGGCACATAACATGTTTATGCAGACATTCCCCTAACAATGATATTATCCAAAGGCAACATCTTACACACCTCCTTCACATCATCCACTTATTTTTATGGTAGCTCAATGTGCTTCATGCATTCCCTATCACCTACCTACTCCTTCAAGCATTGTATCTCACCTTGAAACTCTATGATGACTCCCATAGTTTCTTGATAGGCTTCCTTCGATGTGCAAAGCATCTAGATACCTTAAATTCATGACTTATTATCTTTTAAATTAATGATCGAGATTTGATAGGTTCACACTCGCACATTTATTTAGCATAAGTGGTGACCAACAAGGGTTGTAACTCAGGTTCAGTTTTCTTCTTTGGTATCCATTTATCACCCTTCACACATTGTACATTGATCATCCCCACGTATTTTCCTTATTCTTATTCTTTCTCATGTTATTATACAGTCTGGACAATCCTCTAACTTATGTTGCTTCCCACACCATGAGCATACTATATTGGGGAAAATTGTGCTAGTAATGAGCTAAGGAACCACAAGTGTAACAGTCCCATGTGAAAATATATTTCTACCTCTTCTTCTATATCCTCCATGGAATCCATCTCCTCCATTATTATGTTCTTTGAGAAGGTTGTAGGTTATGATCTTGAGAGCTACTTGCCAATGTGATCTTTATTAGCCAAGATCACACACCTCATGGATGTGATCTATAAGTCTACAATCCTTCATATCATGGTATGCGTGTTACAAATCTTACAAGTACATAGATTCTCTCTTCATAGTTGTGTGCTTCAACAAAGGATAATTCCACACATCATGGTCTAAATGGAAAATATCACAAGACTATAACAACACATGTACTTGACCTACATGGGAAACTATCCTTGGTGTGCTCCTCAACCTCACAAATTTTATGCCATATACCACTTTTAGTCTCATGAGAGGAGTTGGAAGAAATATTATCCAACTACTTTTTCATAGTTACTATCTGTGCTTCTAGAAAATGGATAACTCCCGTGTCCACACTTCTAACCACTTCAGCATGAAAGATGCTTCTAAGGCCTCATGTGGATCAATATACATATTAAGAGATAATTCCCTTTGAAATGGAGTTGGTAATCCTTGAACAACCATTTTGTGTGTGCTGAATTTGATGAATTACATAGTAAAATTTGGACAATAGAGTCTTAAAACATGTTTCATACTCCTTACACTTTCAGATAAACCCTTCTTGATATCCTTGAGCATGTTGATGCTTTGTTGTTCAAAATCGGGATGTGAAACTCTACGAAACGTAGTGTGTAAAGCATTATATTCAACCACAATATGATGTGGTTCATACGTCCTATACTAACTATGTGCACACCCTTACAAATAGTCGTAGTAGAAAATTGACTTTCCTTCCTATCTGAATCTATAATCCCCTTTGCATGCCATAGTAATTCACACTTATGCACATGCTCTGTTACATCCTCTATTCCTCTATATTCTAGAAAGTGGAGTGACATCTTGAAATAAATATGATGTTGTGTCTATTGAGGTTGATTCAGTAATGGCTAATGAGGTTGATGTGGTGGTGGTTATGGTCCCTATCCACCAGATCTAGATCCTAGATTTCTACCAAGATTCCCTCTATGTGGTGGTTGACCTGATCCTCCTAAGCATCCCATACCCCCTACTTTGTGGACTTTGGTCCTATTGATGAACTCCCTTATGTCTTAGTTGTAATACTAAACTATACACCTAATGTATGTGTAGTCACAACATCCATAGAATTTCTCCTAATAGTCTACATGCCAATACTCGGTCCTAATGACACTCTTGAAAATAATCCTGCGATAGCACTCCCAAACAGCAGAATATAGTACACTATCATCGGTGTATTTGTAGTCCGATGCACTTATTGATTCAACACAAAATAATATCTACATGTATCTATTTTTTTACCTTCACTAGACTCCATTTCAACCACTACATCCGGATCTAAAACACTGTGCGCAAAGGCTAGGTGGCTAGGAGGGATTAGATGTGATCTCATGGTCCTTATTATTTCCTTTGACATGATCTCATTTGAAGCTAAAGGTTACTCTCTCTACTACACTTTCCCAAGGTTGGTAGGACCTGATGTTGTAACTCCTTATCTTCCACAAGAGCTTCAAAACCTTCACAAGCCATCATTCCCCACAACTTTAATGAAGTTACAATGTCCCTCACGCGGACCATGTCCATCTCTCAAAATTCATTAAACTTGAGTCATATTTCCTCCATCTACTTATCTTATACCTAGTCCACCGCCATCCTCCTCCACACCTACTCTCACCCCTACACACGGTGGGGTTTAGCTATCCATAGGGAATATATCCAAGTTCAGTTCTACCTCAAGATCTTGATAGATAAAGGGATAGTGTACAAATAAGATCCTATGGGTTCATGTAAGAACCTAAACTCAACTTCCTCTAGACAACAATAAGTGGTAATTATGTACTCCAATGTATAATTGCACAACACACCATCCCACTAGCGGTCTACAATTCTAGTCCATGTTTCATCTGCATCAAACAATGTCTGATAATCTTCTTTTTTCCAAACCCTCGGCCTAGGATACCCAAAATTTGTTTGATACGTACGCTACCAACCACTGGTACAAATCTACTAGAAAGAAGCTAAAGAATATATCATATAACTCATGATAAATATTTTCTTCTACCCACTTGCACGTTTTAAAACTAGGTCCAATACTATGCCTTTTTGTAAACTTATCTTATCTATCTTCTACCTAGATTTTAGTACTCTCCATAAATATTTGGTATGCCATATACAAACAACACCCTGGTAGATAAATTGAAAAGAGGTTGCGACAACAAAACCAAAATTTAGTCTTTAATTTTCACACAAGCGTTATACATGCTAGCACCTCATTTAGAAAGATCTCGAATGCTCACCGAAGTGCGTGCAGCAATTAGGTCCCTCTTTTATGTTGACTTATCAAGACGTTAGCATGAATTATTGTTATAATAATCAAGTAAGTTTTCATTCCTACACACTTAATCAGCTTATTCATATCATTATGGAAACACGTGTAATGAAACAAGACATCTTAAACAATGATCAAGACTAATTTCACCATGAGATCCCCATATTGAGACATATCAATGATTATCATCCATCCACAATAAACCATTATATCAAAATTATTACATAACAAAAGTTGGATACATGATCAAGGGTTACATCGGTTTGCAATTCCATACAAAAAAATCCTATAGCATAGTATCGACCATCCCCTTTTTCCATATGATGATATCTCTTTAGTAGATCTCGTGACATACATATAAGGGTGGGGACTTTCCTTCAACACCCATGCACTCACCAAAATAGGTGTGCTCTCAAAATAGACGCATACGTACATCCAAAAATAACCATGAAACTTGTATGCTTTTACAACAGTCTTAATAATAGATTAACCTAAATATAGTTCATTCTTTAATCATATTATTAGATTGACTCATGCAACCTCTCGCATGTGATTTTTATAGCTTTAACTCCTTTGTGTGTGTCCCAAGCCATCCCGATGTTGTCTAAATATAAACCCCTGCATGGACACCATGCTTCCGTGTCTGTTTATTTTTAGCCTTGGGCCGAAAAAATTGGCTAAATCCCATATCCTCCCACTCGGTTGCAAACCTTGCACGTTATCCCATATTGTTTGTGTTTTCCTCTTCGAGACCTACCTCGTGCTCTCCCTAAACCTTCACACCCATCCAATAATTGGTCAATTTATCCATGCAAAATATCCCAATTACCTTAGGAAATAATTTCAAGTTGAGGATTTTAGAGTTTTCTTTAAGAGAATAGTGTCGATGCAAGCTTAAGGATTCAAGTAACATGTATGATAAGTGATTTGACATTACATGGCATAATGAAGGTGTAAATATCTTGTGAAGTAGATCACTTGTGGAATGCAACATTGGTGATTGGTTTGATTATGTTGTTTATATATGTTTTGAATAAATTTAAATATTTATAAGAGGACTAAGATCAAATAGATAAAGAAATAAAAAACAATATCTAGCATGAAAATTACAAGATAGGATATGAGAGTGACTTAGCTTGTATCAAGAGATCTGGACTGATTCTAGGGTGGAAAAAAGGTTGAGAAGGTTGGATCGGGGACTGTAGGCATTTTTAAGAAATTGGAGTCCTGGAACTCCTTCAGAAAAAACCACCCAAAGGGGGACAAGACCATCCCGGGTGCTAGTGTTTGATATGTGTGCTAGTGTCCTATAGATTCTTTACTTCTGCTCTTTTTAAGTTATGTCAATGTCTTCTTTGTTTCATTGGTTCTCACATTAACTCTATTGTAGGGTTCCTCTATTGCACTTGTTCTTGCAAAAAAACCCTAGCTACCTACACAAATCTCAATAAAATATTAGACAAAATAGGTAATGTATATGCTTGAGTCAAAATGACCTTGGCGGTCACCCTAATTTGATTTTCACTTTGGGCACTATGTTGGTGCCTAATTTTTACCATTGTCTCAAATCATGATTTCCATATTTGTTCCTTACCTCCTAACTGTTTTGATTTAATTCCATGTATGAATTAATAGTCCATGAACTATTTTCCATAGCTCCAAGCTTCGTATCCCGAGTAAATTTTTTCATCTACAAGTATGTCACATTGTTTTGAACTAAAAATTTAGCATTTTACGTGTTTGTGAAGTATTCATGATTTGTAGGTTTTTGATGAAGTAAAAGATATCTTGGGGTCCTATGGATATGTTTGAACCTTCGAAGAAAGGATTCATGTGTTGGAAATTTACATTTTTGATGTATTGGTGAAAAATGAAAATCCATTCTCGTCGTCCGACAAAGCAAAATATTTGGGGTATCGTCATACATACAAGCCATTCGAGAAAGTATGCAACTTATGCAAATTTGCAAGATACGAACCCATCCCTTATGCCCACTAAAATGGAATATTCTAAGTCTTCATGTTTTAATGGGTCGAGTTAAGCAAATGTACAACTCAATAAAGGTTGTGAGTTACAATGATACCCCAACACTGGTAGGAAAATATTTGAATAATATTGGGAAACTATACTTTAATGAAAGTTTGCAATACCTTATGAAAGGGTTCATATTGAAGTTGCAGCCGTATTATATGGTTGATAAAGACATGTGGCGAGGCTCAAACTTTTGGGACGTTATTACAATTTACAACTTGCATCGTTGCATCCATCCAAGATACAAATTTGTCCCCACAACCTGACCAAGTTAATAAGTAAAAATAAAAGATACATGACACGATAATGGACATCCAAGTAATATTTACAATTTACAACTTGCACATTTGCATCATTGCATTCATGCAAGATGCACCCTTCATCTCAAAGCCTGTAAAGAAAGCTACAAGGTTATTAACAAATAAATCACCAAAGGATCAAAATATAAATAAAGAAATAAGGAGAAATTTCCAGTTGGCCCATCGTGTCAAGTAATGCTACAATTATGATATATATAACTCATAGAACAACCTAGAATTGACACTTTACATTCAAACGATTAATTAAGAGATATTTTAGTGACCCTTAAGTTTTTTTCAGAGTGAATTGCATTTTGAAGGATCTAGAGTAAGGAATGAGTTGTTTCTTCATTCATGAACTAGACATAGAGCTTATAAAACAAGTAAGTTCCCTAACTTGGCATCCCTTTTTTATTTTCATGTGGTTTTTGAATAATTGGTTGCGTAATTCGAAGGGTAAGAGATTCTATTAAAGGCCAAGGTGAATTTTATCTTTCTCTGGTCATCAATTCAAGATACCATAAGATGAAGACCTTTCCAAATTTTCTTCAAACTTATTCAAACTTGACCTCCCATTTTGATAAGTTAATTGATACAAACTTGTGTGGGGCTGACTTGGCCAAATTCAACCTAAGATTAAAATCCCATGGAAGGAGTAAGATAATGAAGAAAAGTGATGATAGTGGGAATATATTGGTTTCCACCTTCCCTTGTTTTTCTCAAGTACCTAAGTTGGTATGGGCATGTGCCCAAAACTACAACCCAGAAACCATGGAAATTAGGGATGGGAGTGGTGCCCTGGTACTATCCCTAACAATAGCTTCATTTGAATAAGTGTTGTGCCTCCCTAATATGATCAATGTAGTTGATGAAAGTTTTAAAATGGGGGAGGAGTACTGGAATGATAATCATAGTGAAACCATAAATTCCATGAATAAAGAGGAATTGGAGAAGGAATAGCCCCTGGATTACAAACGAAAGAATTTTTAATGTGAAGATACTATCAAATTAAGAATTGAAACATTAGGGAGTTATATTGGAAAGCTCCAGACTATGAGGGATAAAGCATACAAATATTTTTATGACATTGAGTTTGATATAGATAATATGCTTTCCTTGAAGGAAGATATAGCTTAAAGCTGCAGATGCGAGATGAGTTAATTGATATACTCAAGAAGCATGTTGTAGGGGAGTTTTAGACTCAAAAGGTGTTCAATTATTCTTCCCTTAAAAAAAATTCACCTAGATGGATATATTAATAAATTTGCTAAGAAAATAAAGAAGGAAAATTTTATATCTATGGAATGTGTCCACATCTTGTCCAAGAAGTAAATAATCTTTATGTTTCAAGTGGGGTTAGATGAGGATTTTCTTTTAAACATGTTTAAACGTTATGATGCATTGAGAGAAATGTACAAGGAAGCAGAAGAGATCAATGCCAATGATCTTGACCCATCCTAAGCACAATCTTTATTCCTTTTTCTTTGATCCTTATTCTTTATTCTTTTGTGACTTGCTATCTTTTCCAAAATCAAAAAGGAGGAAGAATCAATTCAAATGATTGAGGTAGATAACAAACTCCCTACGATGATGCACACATGGACAATGACATGGCAGTAAAATAAAAAAGTGGTTGATTGAAAAATTAATATCATATGCACTTCCACATTCTAAATCATGAAATAGAATAGCTCCATCTTGGCACATCAAAATGGAATCTTTACGGTTGGAGGAGTCTCTCTTTTCACTTTGGCGGGTTCAGCATCCTTTGCCCCACATTTTGATCTTCTTGGTTGGTTTTGTGGGGAATTTGGGTATATTCCCTTGTGGAAACATTGTATAAGAATGAGGGCATGTCTTCATTCTAGGGGGTTGGTGGTTAGTTGATATTCAATTGTTAATTTTTCTTAATCTAGGTTCTCATTTCTTCCAGAGAGTTATAGTTTTATAAGTTTTTAATGCTAAGGTGGTTGCACTATATAGCCATTATCAATAACTCGAGGGCATCCAATTTATGTCCCATTATTAAAACCAACATGAATAGAACAAACTATTTTTATTTAGTCATAGATTTTACTATGTATGTGAATATTTGATCAATGAGATATAGCTTTTATTGCAATTTTATGTTTGTTTCATTTATGGATTACACAAATTTAACTTGGTTATTGTATTTTCTTGGTCATTACATAAATATTGTGTTGTAGTGTATACTTTGCAATATTTTGGTTTAGTTATAAAACCATTGTTGCAATAGTGCTTTGGAGTGATTTTTGTCATCCTTTGAGTGTATCTTGGGTGTATAAAATGGAAGCAATGAACATTCTATTAGAATTCTTACTCAAGTGTTTGTGTTAAGGATTTTGAAGACTATATGGTAACATTTGCATGAACTGGGTATCAATGAATGCAAATTCCCTTTGGAAGTTATGTTTATTTGATCTTGTTTTCTCTATATTTTGGAAGTAACATTCTCTCATGGTATTCATTAACACACTTTCGCTATTATAAATCATCCATGATTCATTCCTCTTTTCACTAACTCAAGTAACTTACCATCCTACCCCTTACAAACGCATTAGATATGCATACCATACATTTATTTTCCCAAAAATTTCATTATCTTTGTCCATTATAAATTCATCTTCCTTGATTTGTAAATATTAACATTCCAAACATCATTAAGATCCATTTCATTTGTTGATTTTGCAGAGATGATGCTTGTGAATCATTTTTATTTGTCTTGATAACTTGTGTCCGATTCATTGAGCATATGTGATGTCTATGTGACAAATATTGAGTAGATATTACATTCATGGCTATGCTTAACTTATATTTTATCACCAAAATTTTGAATGAGACTAAATAACCATATCCCTCCCTTATTCAAATTACCCTGGGTTCTCTCACCCTAGTATAGGAAGATCTAGAAGTAGCAAGGTTTAGCCATCCCCTTTGTGAGGTGCCCCATATTCATCTCTGCAAGACCTACGATAAGAGAATGTTAGATATATCCTTGGATTAAAAAGACATGTCCTTCAAATCTACCATTCTTAAAGCCATTATGTTTCAGAGATGTTGTCAAGTCCATGGGGTGTAATATTGGGAGCCAACAATAGATTGACATCGTTATCAAGGATTGAATTTTACTCGGTTCAAGTCCGAGACCATTGTTGAGGTTTTTCAAGGAATACTTAGCCAAGATTCATCAATTATTCATATTAGAACATCCTTTTCTATGATAATTGTTCAAATTACTATAGTCGGTGATGTTCTTCCAAGCGTAAATTTGGAACTACATGTTTTGTTTTATAAGTTAAGGTGCTTGAATTTATCATCGAATTGTTCTGGGTTCATAAAGGTTCATCAAAGTATTATATCTTGGATATTTTTGAAGTGGTTCTTAGTATATTTTAAGAGTTAATACGATATTTCTAGAGTGTAATGCTCTAGTGGTGACTCCTCCTTTGAAACTAGTTTAGACCATTGTTATTTCATTTGATATATATTGTTGATTAACTCTCCACTTTATAAGCTAGAAGGCTTAAGGTCTTATTTCATATCAAACCCTACAAAGAAGCTTCTCCTAAAACTATAAGGCTTACAACAAAGGAGAAGGAAAATTTAGAAACTTGTGAGTGGTCATAGTTCAAAAGGTAAGGGTACTCAACCCTCTGAGTTTGATCCCCTTTGGTAGAAGACTACTCTAGTTCATTTGATAGTTCTAAGACACACAAAGTCCTAATTTTTAATTACATTACTTGTTCCAACAAATTTCTAATCCCAAAGTTACTCAAAGTTTCCCTCAGCCTACTCACTTGTTCACAAGTGAGAATAGAGGTTTTGGTTTTGAATATGATTCTCTTAGAGGACCTCATCATATTGATCATACTCCTTTGATCCAAAATCCTCATGTCTAACCTTTCATTTATCATATCCATATGAATCCAATGTAAAATAACATGGGTCGTCTTCCTCCTAGATCTCCTTTTCAGATTTCATACATACAGTGCATACATTTTAATGGTATGGTATGGTATCAAAATGAAGTACCAAATGAAATCGGAATGATATTGCCAAATTTCCAAGGAAATAATTCTATTAGTGGTGATCAACATATGAAATTATTTAAAAACATTATGGATGATTATGAAGTAAAATATGAAGATGTTTATGTTAAATTTGTTGTACACACATTGGAAGAAGATGCAAGAGAATGGTTTAGATCTTTGCCTCAAACATTAATTTATTCTTAGGAGGAGATGACAAATGCATTTAAAATAAGGTATGGTGATAGAACTGGCCCTAGGCTTCTATCTAAATTTGAAAATATTAAGAAGAACCCCAATGAATGTGTACAAGATTTTAACACAAGATTTAACAAGACTTTGACAAGATTACCAAATAATATTAGACCTAGTGATGAGTCTTGTTTGATTAAGTATTATGATGCATTTGATAAAAAGGCAACCTATTATTTGAGGGACAAAAACCCCAGAAGTATAAGACAAGAATTTACTATGGCCATTCAAATAGAGAATAATATAAAGGTTATTAGTAAACCTCCTTATATGGAGGATGAAAATCTTGTCAATTCATATAAACCTCAAACTAGCAAGTCTTTTGATCTGAAGAATTTGTTAACACTTTGGATATATTTGTTAAAGAAATCTCTTACAAGTTGGAAAGAGAATAAAATGGGTTGTCTCCCAATCCCCATACTCAGCAGCAGAACATTGGAAATAATAGATTTGGGAATCATCCCAAAGGATATCATAGAGATAATGATAGTGGAAAAAGTGTATCTCGATTCAACCTGCAGACAACATAATTTTAGAGATAACAAGGAAATCCCTGACCCATTGGTTGGAAGAGTTTCAATTATTTAAGAAGAAGATACTATTTATTGGTGTAATAAGTTCTTACTCCCCATGTTCCTTGTTAATAACCAACTACTAATGATGATGAAGCTAACTTTGGTGATGCATGTGTTTTGGAGTGTCTATAGGATTATGAGTAGGCTGAATTTTCCACTAATCTTCTATGTGCCTGAAATGTGGATGAATTTTGGGCTTGTGTTAAAAAAATTGTTCCCTCCCTCTTGAATTTAATGTTGATATTGATATGGCTCAATATTTTGAGTTACCTAATCATGAATTTGAATATCTGAGAGCCTTGATGATTAAGAAATATGATGGAGATGCTCCTTCTAAAAAGGATAGGGAATTATTGATCAATGTTTTCATTTCCCAAGGAAAGAGTACAACATACTGAGAATAGAAAAATAAATGGTCCTACTGACAGCCTTTAAATCCAATATGCCTATTATATCCAATGTTCTTAGAGATGGTCCTAAGAGAAGTGTACCAAGTAAGAACCTTGTTGATAAACTAGGACCAAACACTTCTTCCATGGCCCCTATTATGAAATAATTCATCATATCGATAAAATAGTCACCCTTCCCTCCAATACATCCCTCCCTACGTATAGTGTGTCACACCCCAAAATTTAATATACTTTTCATCGCATTGTTTTATGGATGATGACTTAATTAATTATAAATTTTAATTTAATAAATATACATATATAATTATATATAAAAACATATACATATATGTATATGTGTATACACACACACACACACACACACACACACACACACACACACACACACACACACACACACACACACACACACACACACACACAATTGTTACATTAGTATGACTTGTTGTTAATGATCACCTTTGGTTGCATTATGATACAATGTTGATTGGTTTGATTCCATTTTTGTTTGCATTGATAGAGGAATTTTTTTCATTTGTTAAGGTTATTTAGCATTTTGTTGGTGATAAAAAATTGCAGTTAGGAAAATTAGTTGTCTCCACAAATGTTCATAGGGTTACGCCCCTCTGCATTGAATGATACAGCTCCCATTATTAAATGTAACTAATCTAATCCTACACTAAATGTTGTAGATTGGCCAAATAGGTGGGGTCACAGGGACACTCCATTAAACGTATGGAAAACTGCTTGTATGGGGTATAAGGGAGGAAATCATAGTGATGAGGGGGAGGAGAGAAATTAGGAAAGGAGGATTAAAGACGTGAGTAGGGTAAGCTGCAGAGTTCACACCCAAGAACAGAGTAATTCAACATTCAATATAGAGGAAATAACAACAACATTGTTACTAACATCAAGACAATATGAGATTATGAACACAAATTCTCGTTAATCTCCTCATCAAGAAAATCAATAACCACTTTTCTTATTTAGTGACATTCACAAAGTTGTATTATGAGAGGAATAAAAGAACATATGAAAAAAAGACATGGAAAAAAGTAGATTTTATTTCATGTGTAGTGATTAATAGAAAGCTTCAATCCACATATAACAATTCACAATTTCTACCAAGAATTTCTAACTTTTAAGATTCTTTAAAACAGAGGAGCCGTTTGAATTTATAGTAATGTGAATCCTCTCATCTTCCTCCACATAACTCTTCACATTCATATTCCACTTGTGTCTTTTTATTTTCCAATAGAAAACATAAATTAAGTATTTACCTTATAATTTTTAGAAAATACTTTTACAAATCACAGTTTATGTCACATAAGTGAATAGGAAAAAATGCAATGATTATGCTCAACAAAGAATTAGAAAGGAGAGAGAAGGAAGAGGGAGAAAGAGAGGAGGGAGGAGATAAGAAGCTTTGAGCATGAATGAATATGCCTCTACCTTTGATGAAGATTAGATCCATTAATGCAATGATGAATTTTGGATCTTTGAACTCTTTCACACCATGAGAAATCTTCTTTTGAATGATCAACAATTATAGCCCATTAGGTACATTGATTGAAGAAGTGAGAAGCACTTGATCACTAGACCACTGTAGACAATGAAATATGTCCTCCCACACTTGAAAAAATTATGACCGAAGAAGATGGAGATGGATACTGACTCGTGATGACCTTCCACACACTACTACACTAAAGGGGAACTCCAATGAGATTCACTTTTCCCTTTGAACTTTGAAAACTCTTGAAATGATGAAATTTTGCACTTTTTTTGGATACATTGAGAAGAGGAGTGACTAATAATTGGGAAGAAACAAAGAACAATGAGAAATAACTCCTTTTATTGAGAACACATTTTGCTCTTTGAGACACTTGGAATGGCCCTCGATGTAAGATTGATAATTTCTTCATTTTGGCACTTTACGCTCATCGTATTAGGGAATGCAAAGAATCTAATTGAAACCTGAGCGAAAAAAATTTGTGATTCTTGGGACTAATTGGGAATGTGTGAAGTATTGAAATTTGACCACTTTAGACATAATTTTCCCATTTATTATTTTTAGTATGTGTTGACCAATTTTGCCCCTTAGGAAAAATTAATCAAACATGACCCTGCACAAAAGAAAATTGAAGAGATTCAGTCATGCGAGCCCACATTTTAAAACTAGCAATCAAGTTACAAACAGGCTCGACAATGGCAATCTAGAATGATTCAACCCTAAGAAAAGCAATAGACTCATGAAAGGCACTACGTGTCAGCTCGGTGCAATTCCAAGAGTGAGAGGGAACAGTGAAACTCAAAACCCCGTGGGAATTCCATGTGGAGTCAACAATGAGGGACCTACCAAGGAAGCGCATATAATTTTTTCACTCGAGGCTTGAATCGACTAAGTATAAAAGGGCCAATGAAGCCTCCACATGTCTTAATGGCACAACATCAAAGGTGTGACAGAGGAGGAGTCCCCAAACAAGTGCAGGCCCTCCATGTGGTCTGAATCCCAAAAAAATTGAACCGGCTATTGAAAAAGTCTAAAGTTTGGTGGAGGCCTCTACGTGTCTCTTCAACGTAACTTCAAAATTAAAATCCAGAGCGAGTCCCCAACGAGCAAGCAAAGCTCAACACATGGCCGAGTCTAAAAAGGTTTCACTAGTCATTGAAAATTCCAAACTCAAAACAAACCAAAGGATGATGCCACGTGTCTCATCGGCGCACCCTCAAGGGTCGAATCAAAGGTGGTCCCCAAACGAGTGCCAGCCCACCATGTAGTCAGGGACTAAGAAAAGTAGTAGGCCTAAATCAGCTAAGTACAACAGGTCAAGCAAAGCCTCCACCTACCTCCTCTACGTAACTTCAAAGGAAAAATATGGAGTGGGTTCCCAAATGAGTGCCAACCCTCCACATGTCCTAGGTCCGAAAAGGGGACACCGACCATTGAAAAGTCCAAGCTCAGGACAGGATGAAGGAAGCCTCCACACGTCAGTTCAACACAACTTCAAAGTTAAAATCTAGAGGTGGTCCCCAAACAAGCACAGGCTTGCCGCATGGCCAAAAGTCAAAAAGGGGGCAGAACCGGCCATTGAATCGGCTAAGGAAAGGAGAACTAGTGGAAAGCCCCACGTGTCCCTTTGGCACTCTTTCAAGGGGAAAATCCAAAAGCAGGTCCCAAATGTGCACTGAGCCTCCACATGTCTCGGGTCAAGCATAGTGTCTCCGCCAATAAGAGGGGCTTAGGTAGAATACAAAGGAAATAGAGAAGGCCCACAGATGATGCCATGTGTTAGTTCAAAGGGAGTGAAAGGAGGTAGTAAAATCTTAAGAATATGTGGGGCTCCATGTAGATCTCAAGGGGTAGACTCCAAATCCAAAGTATGTTTGGAAAAATATTTGGTGAATCATAAAGCCTGCCAATATTTTTAAATGCTTGGATCTTAAAATATTGTGAGATCCCATGTTGGGCACCCGACCCTGACCTTCAGATGACCTCAACTATGACTGGAGTAAATATAGGCCACCATTCTTGAGGCTATCACGCTTCTCACCCACCACCACCGTAATGAGGTATTTCTTTCCCAACAAGAAATGGTAATGGAGGTGCATGGTTATGTCATGAGACCCATTAATTTCATAGGTGGATTCAATGCATCTCTTGGGTGGTTGAACAAGAGTCTATATTTCTTCTACCTCCTTCTCTCATTCTTCCTATATATTGTAAGGAGGTGCATTTTTCTAAAGGTTGGACATTTTTCTGCACCCTCCCTTCTTCTCTTTCCCATAAGTGGATTTGTGGAGTCCAAGCCTCCCATTCAAATTGTAATGCAAGTTTGTGCCTCTTGGCCATTGTAATGCACTGTATCAACTTTTGGAGTGATAATGCATGTCTGTGGATGATTTTCAACCCTCTCTTGCATTCATTGTCTCCTTTCTAATCTCTCATTATAGTCCTAGTTATTTGTGCATGGTGATTGTATTGCATTTTTATGGTTTGTGTTTATTGCAAAGTAGGTGTTTCACATTCCTTTGGTGCATCACCCTTGTTAGTTTAGGTTTTATTTCTTGCATCTCCTTAATCCCTGTCTCCTTGGAAAGTTAGAGTAGGTTTTAGAGTAGATCCTCTGTAATATGAATGTGTGCACCTGAACAGAGGAATAGGAACCACCTTCATCTGAGAGAGCTCTCTCGATTCATAAAGTCCCACACTTTGAGAGATGCTCCATGTTATGCAATCACACTGAAAGTCTCAACCCATCGAGTTACAGACATTAGGGGTGTTGTGATTATGCATCAATAGTTTTGGCATGCCTGGGATAAGAAGTCTTCATTTTATTACAATCAAGATTGATGTGCACTTGTTGTAAGTTCCCTAGCTTTTAAGAAGCTTTGAAATCACACATCTGGTGACTCCAAAAAGGGCAGAATCCATTGGTTTCAGTAGTCCAAATTTTCAAGTTCATGAGAAGAATACAAACAAGGTCAAGAACTAGAGAAGAGGGGCTATTTTTCTATCTACATTTATCCCCTAGATAGAGCAAGAAGAGGAAGAAGAGCTCAAAGGTCTCCATCTCCACCAAACAGACATTGTCAACACCTCCACCTAAAGGCCTTTCATTCAATCAACTAGAGTTCTTCGACCAATCAGGATGGCACAACCCAACCCCTATGTCAACTTCACTAGAAGCAGCCCACTTGGCTCTCAATGCACAAAATCTAGTTCCAATTGCAACATTGAAGAATGTTCCATATTTCACTGGAGAGAACCAGACAACTCCGATTGACCACATCCAAGACATTGCAAATGTATGCAATCATGAGATTGTTGAAATGGACATTTGTTGTTAAGTTATTGGCATCCTCCTTTAAAGGTAAAGCTTTGCAATGGTTTAGGAGTCTAACAGTAGGGTCTATCCAAAATTGGGATCATCTGTGCACAACCCTTCATAACCAATTTGGAGAAAAGGGGACAATCTATCCTTGTTAGAACAACTGACAACCATCAAGAGAGCTCCTAATGAACAAGCTGTGATGACTTCAACTTCAGATTTTAGAGGATGTGGGATAGGATTCGGTGCCATGAGACCAACAGATGAAGGTGCTTTTCTATACTTCCTCAAAGCTTTAAATTTTGATATTTCCATGATGATTCAATCAATGGGAGGTATAACTATACCCACAACCTATAATATTGCTATTAGAGCTGAAAATTGCTTGATTCAAGTTGGTAAACTAGCACCTAGGCCACCTATGCCTCTATATCAGAACTAGGAGCTCCTACAACTAGCCAAATACCGAGTTGAATCCCATTCCAGCCCCTAGGAATCAAAGCAATAGTGAGGCTTCTACTTCTTCAAGCACCTCAAAAGAGCTACAAGAGGTTATGAAGCAACTACAGAACCTAGGAAATGAGCTAGTGACTATCAAGAGACAACAAGCTCAAAGTTCTAGGCCATATCAACCTCCAAATCAGTATCAAGCTAGACCCCATACCAACAAAATAGACCACCAGCTCAGGCTGGAAATCAAAATCAAAGCCAAGGACAACCTCAAGCTGCTAGGCCATTCCGACCATATGATCCAAACATGGCTTCAACATCGAGGGCCTTGGTTCCAACACAAAACAACATGGCTCAAGAATATGACTGGTGTTTCCCATGCAATCAACCTCATAATCAATCAATGTGTTTTAATGGTGCCTTGAATCAAGCTCTTATGGTAACAATGATGGGTGTAGAACAAGAGACAAGCCAAGAAGGAAATAAGCAAAGTAGGAATCAACTCAACAAGAAGCACCTCCAAATGAGACCACACTTGTCAATTGGCAGGCTGAAGATTTTTGTGGTGTGAACCAAGCCCCTTCTCAAAGTGTAGCAGCCAATACTCGGTCCAAGAGAAGGAATATTGGAGAAATTCAGTCATCAAATTCAAATGATCCACAACCCTCTATTACTCCACAAGGTGTTAGCAATCAAAGTGCAGCTCTTAATGTGTAGCAAGGTCAGCCCAAGCCACTTTCTAGACCAACTCAAGTGCCGGTTGTAACAACCCATGTGCAAGAGAAGAATGTGCAAGGAAAGGGGAAGCAGAGAGATAACTCATCTCCATTCAACATCATTGAGAAGATGAAGAAAACAAATGTAAACATCTCAATGTGGGAGTCATTAGCTATCCCAGGACAAAGAGACCTATTGCAAGTTGCTATGGCAAATTGGTCAACATCAAATCAGCCACCCAATCAACAAGACAAGGTACTTACCAATGCAGCTCAACAAGGAGCATCAGATCGAGGAGGCCATCAAGGTAAAAATTTGAATCCCCCTCCATTCTATATCTCATTGATCATAGGAGATAAGTTGATACATAATTACATGATTGATTCGGGAGCAAGTAGCTCAGTCATGCCAAAACAAATAGCTGACTAGTTAGGTCTTCAATATGAAGTCATCTCCAAAGGTGTGGTGTAATTGGATGGAAAAACAGTAACAATGGTTGGAGTAATCAAATATTTGAGCCTCACATTACATGCATGTCCCAATGTAATGGTGTTGCAAGATGTATCAGTCATAGACTTGCCACCACTCTTTGCATTGTGTTTGTCAAGAGACTTCACTTACCAAAATTGGGGGCTATTTGTCTGATTGATTGGTCACACATGTTATTTAGAATGAGGTATGGGGCTAAGGCCACAATCAGATCTGAGCCCATTGCAAACTTTCACATAGAGCCTCATGTACCAAGTCCAATTAATGCAAATTGTTCAACATTTGATCAAGAAGATTACCCAAGCACCTATGAGGTAGATACCAAGGTCGGAAGTATTCCAGACTTGACTCTCGATGAATGGGAAAACAAAAGGCATGCTTTTGACCCTTACAAAGAAATGGAAGAATCTGAGCTAGGAGTCTATTGTTTGCATGAAGAGAATCATCTCTCCTAGCATCACCAAGCCATATCACAAAGATGATAATGAAGTATGGAAATTATTTTTTGATGGCTCAAGGAGTAGACAAGGTGCAGGAGGAGGAGCTATGCTCATTTCACCACAAGGTATGAAATACTACTCAACTTTCCATTTCCAGTTTTCTTGCTCAAATAACACAGCTGAGTATGAAGCCTTAATTCATGGATTACATTGGGGAAGAAAGAGAGGCATTAAAAATTTACAAGTATTTGGTGATAGTGAGCTAATTGTGAATCAAGTCTAGAGGGAAAATGTTGCAAAGAATGACCTACTCAAGAGCTACAAAAATAGGGTATGGGACCTAATTGAAGACTTTGAAGCTTTCAACATTGTGTCCATACCCAGGAAAAAGAATGAAGCTGAGATAGGCTTGCAGCAGTTGGAGCAACATTTGATGTGGTTGATGTATCAAAAGAGGCAAAACACAACCACATATCCATGTGATTGTAAGGCCAATAGTTCAGACAATAACACAAGTTGGCAGGTGTTTGAAAATGATCAACAAATCATAAATTTCCTATAAGAAGAGGCTGAATTCTCAGCTAGGAATCAAGATAAATTAGAGCAGCAGTATGGGGATCAAGTAGTGTATCTGCGGACCAACAAGCTTCCCAGAGGTTTGGTGACACTAGAGTCAATATTCAATCCTAATGACTAGTTTTGTAAAGAGAAAGCAAACATTAAGGTCAAGGGAGATGATTCAAGAACCTATTTTTGTTGGGGAAGGAAAGACACTCCAAATTGGCAAGGTGACCACTGAGCAAGAGAGATATGAATTCATACAACTTTTCCAAGAATTTCCAGATGTTTTTTCACCTAGAGTTATGAAGACCTGCGAGGATTCAATCCAAAGTTGGCACAACATACAATAGAACTGGATCTAGAGGCTAAGCCCATCAAGAAGAAACAAAGACCAGTCAACCCACACATTGAGCCTCTAATGAAGAAAGAGTTAAACAAACTGATAGAGGCAAGCATTATATTCCCAATCAAGCATTCAAGCTGGGTTGCAAACTTGGTACCAGTCAGGAAGAAGAATGGAGAAATTAGGTTGTGCGTGGACTTTGAGACTTGAACAGAGCATCTCTCAAAGACCACTACCCACTCCCTTCAATGGAACAAATCTTATAGGTAGTATCCAGCTCAGAAATATTTTCTCTCCTAGATGGATACTTAGGGTATAATCAGATAATGGTGAAAGAAGATGACCAGTTCAAGATGGCTTTCACCACTAAGTGGGGCACCTATGCCTACAAGAAGATGTCATTTGGATTGTCTAATGTAGGGCCACCTTCCAGAGGGTGATGGACATGGAATTCAAGGGGTTGATAAACAAAATAGTATTGATATATCTTGATGATGATATCACCGTGTTCTCAAAAAATGTAGCGATCACCTTTTCCATCTAAGACAGGTATTTCAAAGATGTAGGAGATTTGGGGTATCATTGAATCCCAAAAATGCATATTCCTGGCTCATGAAGGCAAGCTCCTAGGCCATATTGTGTCAAAGGAAGGATTGATGATCGACCTAGAAAGAGTTGAAGTAATTTGAGCATTTCCCTTGCCAAGTCATAAGAAGGCTCTTCAGAGTTTTCTAGGAAGAATCAATTTTGTCCGCAGGTTTGTGCCAAATTTTGCTGCTCTTGTGAAGCCAATAACATTGATGTTGAAGAAGAGCATGGAATTTAGGTGGATAGATGAGGGAAAAGAAAGTTTTGAAGCCATCAAAGAAGCCATATCCCAAGCTCCAACTCTTGTCAATCCAGACTTCTCCAAGGACTTCATGCTTTATGCCTTTGGTGGTGGGGACACAATTTCTGCAATCCTAGTGCAAAAAAACAAAGGGGATCTAAACAACTAGTTGCCTTCTTTAGTCAAGGCTTGGAGGACTATGAAGTGAGGTACTCTTTCATCGAGAAGCATGTCCTTGCAGTGATCAGGAGCTTAAAGAAGTTCAAACACCTAGTCTCAAACAATAGATCCAGTTGTTAGTTTCTCATGCGGGAGTCAGGGACTTCCTTTTGAACAAGGATGTGAATGAGAAATGTGTAGGATGGATCACTCGTGTCATGGAATATGACATTGAAATTAAGGTCACTAAGATGGTTCATGGAAAGGGACTATGTGAACAACTAGCCTCGAGTCAACAAGTTGATGCAAGCAATGGAAATGGAGTTGTCTTGGTACTACAAGATGGTCAAGAACAAGAAAATGATAATGTGTCTATTCCTTGTTGGACTCAGAATATGATGCACTTCCTACAAATAGGCCTATGCCCTCTAGAAATGAGAAAAAAAAAAGGAGATACTTCAGATTACAAGCCATTCCATATGTGCTTGTTGATGGTGTTTTGTTCAAAAGGGACATCAATAGTGTTCTATTGAGATGCATCGAAACAAAGTCAAATGAGAGAAGGTGTTACAAGAGTTTCATGATGGAGAAGCCAGAGGTCATTTTTCTCCATGAGTAACAGCTCTCAAGATAATGAAGGTGGGATATTATTGGCCCACGGTGTTCAGTGACTATTACACTTGGATCAAGAAGTGTAAAAAATGTGCATTCTTCACAGGCAAGGAAAGATTAACAACACTCCCATTGCACCCAATTTCAAGTTGACCAACCATTCATGCAATGGGGATTGGACTTCATTGGGGTCATCAATCCAAACTCAAGCCAAGGCCACAAATGGATTCTCATGGCAATAGACTATTTCACCAAGTGGACCGAGGCGGTAGCACTCAAAGAAGCAAACAAGTCTAGCATACTAGACTTTTATGAAGGGATAGTGACTAGGTTTGGAGTACCGAGCCACTATCATATCAGAAAATGCCTTGGCATTCCTAGGCTCCAAGATCACAAAATGGGATGTTAAGAATGGGATCTACTTGAGCACCTCTTCAAATTATTACCCACAGGGTAATGGGCAGGCAAAGTCCATGAACAAGAATTTGCTAAGAATCATCAGAAGGACTCTAGATGAAAATCAAAGGATATGGCATACAAAGCTAAAATCAGCATTATGGTACTAACAAGATCACACCAAAGAGATCTACAGGTAATTCCCCTTACAAGCTGGTCTATGGGAAGGAGGCAATGTTGCCTATATCATTAGAGCTTCCCGCATTGGAACTCATGAAGCAGTTGGAATTATCTGAGTTTGAACCAATGGAGGCTAGGTATGCAGAGCTGATAGAATTGGAAGAAATCAAGAGAACATTCAGTTCAAATGATAGAAAAGGATCAAGCCTTAGTCAAGAGGTGGTTTGACAAGAAAGCAAGAGCAAGGACCTTTTAGAAGGGGACCTAGTCCTGAAGTGGGATGCAGATCGGGAAAAGCCAAGGAAGGCATTCTAAATTTGATGCTATTTGGAGTGGCCCCTACATGGTCATAGGATGTAAGAGTAGAAATGCCTTCCAATTTTCTATGTTGGATGGAGAGGAGCTTCGATTCTAGTTAATGGAATCTATCTTAAACATTGTTACTGAAAGGAAAAGGTTTCACCATTGTAAATATTAGCCTAGGATTTTAATTCCTCTAAGTGCGTATGCACATTGTCTTATTGTAGTGTAGGTTTCAATTTCCCTAAGTTCTTTGGCACAAGTCTCATTGCTCCTAGGTTGAATCATTGTGCAGTTTAGTGTGCCTCTAAAGGTGAATGTGTGCCTACAATCCATTTCTAGAAGTAGGTGAATGCTCCAGTGAAGACAATTTTCTACTCTAGAAAATCTCACCTTCAAGATTTTCTTATAAAAATTGAGAGTGCAAGTGGTGGAGTAGGTTAAGGGATAACAAGTCACAAGCAGTTAGGCTTGAGGTTTCAAGAACATGATCAATACCAGGCTATCAATTCATGACTCCGCGCCCAATGGATACTTCAAGGAAACTGATCTTTTCACCTAGTAGGCAGGTGACCCCGTGAGTCACCAAATTGTTGAACAATTTTTCCCTTAGGAAAAATTAATCAAACATAACAGAAGAAAATTGAAGATTCAGTTCAGTCATGCGAGCCCACATTTCAAAACTAGCAATCAAGTTACAAACAGGCTCAATAATGGCAATCCAGAATGATTCAACCCTAAGTAAAGCAGCGGACTCATAGAAGGCACTACGTGTCAACTCTCGGCACAATTCCAAGAGTGAGAGGGAACAATGAAACTCAAAAACCATGATAATTCCATGTAGAGTCAATAATGAGGGACCCACCGAGGAAGCGCATATAATTTTTTTCACTCGAGGCCTAAATCGGCTAAGTATTAAAAAAATACAAAGTTCAGTGCAAATGGAGAAATGTGGGGAGAATGAGAAAAAATGGATAAGTTTCATATTTATAAGCTTGAGGGAGGGAGAGGAAAGGGGGTTCCCATTTTGAATGGGACGGGGGATTCCAAAATGTTCCTTATTTCTAGCTTTCCACTTGGCACTCATGCACAGATGGAGAGGATGGAGGAAGGGCCGAGTTTTAGCACTTGGGGTGACTTTTCAGTCATATGGAGAACTTGATGATAGCATAAAAGGGGGTGAAAATTTTTATTCCCATATTTTCCCCATATAATGGGATAATAGGACATAAAAAAATCCTCGGCATGGTGACGATAAGTGACACACATGCGGAAGTTGGAGTGGGGTCTAGAAAATTGAGGAAATGTGCTTATCCGAGCTCTCCGGGGCCACGTTGAGGGTCTATGAAGATTATGGTGAGGGGGATATTTCCTTCCCCAAATTTCATCTTGTAGAGGAGTGGAGGGAAACCAAAATTTATCCTCGGCCTCATGTTTCCACATGGCACTAGAAAAAATGGCTAAGTATCAAACATGTACCTTGGTGGTGACTTGAAAATGGTATATCTTGAGCTCTTGGATGTTTTTTTCAACACTTAATTATATGATCATGACTAAAAATGACCTTTTGAGAAGGGTGGGATTGGTATCATTCCTTTATTTGTCTCTTAACCCTATAAAATATTCCCTTTTTTGTTAGGATCACCGATTGTGCACATGAAGAATGAGTTATGGAAAGCATTGCATGGGTGTTGTGAAAAATATGATATTACCACCATGTAGGGATTTAAATTAGATTTCAATTTATATATTTTTGACCTCCAACTCATTCCTAAGCTCCTGGAATCATCTTCTAAATCTTGGGTGCTCTTCTGCAATGTAAGCTTCTTGACCTCAAAAACACTCTTTTGTTGAATTGGCTCCTAAACCTCTAGATCTTTCCAAAATATTCCTAAATCAGTTTCACAATGATATTGTCTCTTGAATACACCTATTTGATTAATTTATGTCTTCCAATATGATGTTGAGCATATGCTCCAGCCTTAGAAATTCTAGAAATAACCATTCCTAAGTATGCCGACAAATCTACTTTGAAAGGCATTGTCTCAAAAGGAACTTGTGATCTTGTTTTCATTTATTCAACACATGGGAAATGGTGGGACCATAGACATGGATACTAAATGGATGGGGATATGTTTAGAACATGGGATGGATTGACTGGAGAAGTTCTCGGGGGTTTTATACACAAAAAATTTGACACGGGGGGTTCGTTGTCATGCTCAAAAATATGAAATTTTCATGTTGCACATTTGCATGAAAACTTGATTGGATATAGCTTGGGGACAAGTTATGGATCAAGAATAACAAGGACATAGCATGTAGGAATTATATACTATTAATTCACTTCATTGACTAGTGCCTTATCCATTGGGATTAAGGATTCATTAGAAATATATACTACACAACTTCCTTTATTAAACACACACACGACAAGGACCAAACACACAAGATATGAAAGGGAACACACAACATACTAGAAACATGAGAGGAAACATGCAAAAATAAAATGGGAAACAACCTAAATCACCTATGTACATGTGGGGGACAACCCTCTTTCATTGAAGCATGAACTTGAACTGAGGGCTTGCACTGTAAATGAGTATCATCGGATTCCTTTCTCACACGAATCCATTGTGAGGCTCACTTTGAAGTATGAACCTCTCCTTAGCTTCTTGAGTAATTTAACATGATTTCTAGTTTATTTGATGGTAAATTTTTTCATTATCTTTCCTTTACTACTTTGACACATTCTTCCCAGCTTCTCCTTGTTTCTCAGGTTCATTCCATTTGTTGATTATTGGCGCTACCATGAAGATGGTTCTTAATTACTCTTGACTTATCATTTCCATAACAATAAATTTATTCTTCATTATGTGTCTGCTTCATGACCACCACTTTCATATGTTGAATCTTGGCAGATGTATCAAAAAAATTGGCATCATTACCCACCTGTTGATGTCCTACATTTTCCAATTGTTCCATAGAGTTGTATTTCTCATTCTCCAAGTATCTTGTTGTATGTTACCCTATACAATGTGGTACTTTCATTTCATCATCCTCTTGGAAAGAGAATTAAGTCAATATTGGGTGCACAACATGAAAATTTTCATCTTCTCTACCTTTTCCATTTTGGGCTTTATCCTCCATTTTTATGTTGAGAGAACCTATCTCTTGAGAAGAGTGAGCACTAAAAGTTTGAAGCATGTTAGGAATGTCTTGATTTAAAAAAATAGCTTTAGGATGGAGTAACAATTTTTCCTTCATTTTTTTTTTTTGGAAGGTTTTCATCCTCATGAAAATGAAATGATCACATCATTAGAGTTGAAATGTTTATATCATCCTTTTTCCATTCTGATCACCAAGAACCAATAAATCAATTTCCGCAATGAAACCATCATCTTCTTGGGTATGTTCAAGTCCAAGAGGTGAAAGCATGTTGTAATCCTTGTTTTTCTTGTCATCTTCTTCTAATGAGAAAGATAAAAAGTCAAGTTCATCGGCATACTCATCATATGAAGACTCATACTAATCCTCGAAAGAATTATTGAAAACACTGAAGTTTTCCATCAAGAAGGTGTTAAGCATTATCCCCTCTTTTTATTTGTATCACTCATTACTTCAAGATTGTTTTGTTATAATTCAAGGTTCTCATCACTGTCATCAACTTCTAGTGGAAAAAAATTGTTTATACCATCATCCCATGGGAAGTACACCTTCTAAAACTTAGATTTCATCAACTCATCATTATTCTCTTTGACTGGCTCTGTGATGCTTGGACATTCCTCCACCAACAAGGGAATATCAAGATCATCTTCAAACGTCATGAAAAAATTTCCAAATTTGTAAATTTGAGTACGGGATGTCTGTTGTTAGGTCATCTAGACTTTGAATAGTATACTTCATTTTTCTAATGGGAAGTAGCTTCTTTATTTTATCATCAACCGGAATGGTGACATGCAACCAATCTAGCTACATCTCTCCTCCAACATCTTGAGAGAATATTTGGCCCAATAATATGCCATATGTGGCGGGCATGTCTGCTACAAGGATTATCATTTTGATTTTCTTTTCAAGGAAATATGCTAAATTACCTTAGCATATTTCATTTTTCCAACGATAGGAACTTGTCTCATTTCCATAAAGAGGCATTGACTAGAGGTAGGGAAAATGAAGAGACTAAGAGTTTTAGAAATTTTTACTGGCATGATGTTGTCTGATTCACCAGATTCAATGATGCAATTGTTTAGCTTGTACTTGTTAACCAAGAAGGCTATGTAGAAAGGTTCTACCTTCTTACAAGAAGAGGGTGTGGAGGCAAGACAAATCATGGATGGAGTGGATTGAGATGCACACGGTAGTTCTTTAGTGGTGGCATCTTTAGAAGTAGGGCTACTTCCTTTGATATGCTAAATGATTCTCTCAAGTTTCTTGGGATGAGTTCTCAAGTATTCAAATTCAAAGATTTGGAATTTTGTTCTTTTGCAATGGTCAATGAAATCAAAGGATGAAGAGGTGGTGGGAACATCATGGATTATGGTAGCATTGACATGGATGTTTTTAGGATTTGTAGAAATTGATTTTTCAAGAGAAGATGAAGGAGACTTACTTAAAGAGGCCAAAGGATTCTTGGTTAGAGTGGTCTCATGCTTCTTCTCAATTGTGCTAGTTGAAGTAGACTTCAATGATACTATTTTTTTGTTGTTTTTCTCGAGTTACTATTTAATGATTCAGAGTTTCTTATCTTGGGCAAGTGGAAGAAGAGCCAATTTTCTCCTTTTCGGATCGAGTGAATACTCTTGCATACAAGTAAATATCAATGGATTCGCCATTATCAAGTTTGTATTCACAAAACCTGACCTAAGCACATTCTCCTTCTCATTCATCCTCATATTCAAAAATTTCTTCTTCATCATCTTCGTAGCTCTCACACATTACATTGACCAATGGGGCTTCTAAGGAAATATTTCAGGTGGTCCAGAGATCTAGTCTTTGTTTTGGTTTGGAAGAGATGTTTGTAATGTTTGTTGACTGATATCCCTTTTCAACATGATCAATTAAATTTCTAACTTTAGCAACGTTGGATCGGTTCACTTATCTTGGGAACTTTGGGTCTTATGCTTTGAAGGGTACTTGATCTTTCTAGATATGATGAGGTCATCTTCTACTTTGATGAAAATCCTTTGAGCTTGTGTGAGATTCCTTAGTAAACATATTCAAAGGATGAATCCTACCTCTGTAAATTGAGCATTAATGAATAACCTTTTCACATTTTCATCAAAGGGCACAACTTCAAGAGGTATCCTTTTGAGAAACTTATTATAACGGGCTATGAATTCCCTCATAGTCTTGTTATATTCCTTCTTCATTTGATCCAACTAGACTAGGAGGTCTTGAAAGTATTTGATAGATTTGAATATTTCTTTGAAACTGGATTGAATGTCTTCCCAACATGTGATGGAGCAAGAAGGCAAGAGATAAAACCACTCGCCTTCATTTTCTTGAAGTGGTCCCACAAATAATCTCTAGCAACATCCTCATGTTCGATTCCAAGTATTCTACATGATGTGATAAAGGAATAAAAGTGTTCTACAAGAAGTTTTTACCATCACCTCGAATTTTGGGAAGTTATTATAGAAATTTTTGGTAGATCATGAAGAGGATGTGCAAGAGTGAGTGGAAATGTATTCCTTCCCCATGGAACAATGGGTTGGGGTTTTTTCTTTCTTTTTCTGACATTATTTCTTCTACTTCATCTTCTACTTATTATATTTATTCTCATAATTCTTCTTCGATTCTTTTTCTCCTTCACTAGGGAATTCAATGTTCAATGGTGGTTGAAAGAGGGGATAATTAATGCGATTTGTAGGAGGAGTGTCACAAGGGGTTTGAATAGTATTTCGTGGGTACCACTTAAGGAATCAGATGCGAGATGAGGCTTGAGAGAAAAAATATGGGTTATCTCTTACTCGCTCTTGATTTTTCAAAGCTTCAAAAGTAGGATCAATGATTCCTCTCAACCTATTCAATCTTGTATATCTTCTTTCAACTAGGTTTTCTCAATAGGCCTAGAAAAAGGCTTTTGATCATTCAAGTACTTTTTTTTACTTTTTTATTTTTTTATTTTCCAAAGACCTATTTGGGTGCAACATGGTAGATATATCCCCAATGGAATCGTCAAAACCTGTTGGTGAGAAAATTTGTCAGCTACACAAATTAGGTGTCTCCACCAACGTTAACAGGGCTACACCCCTCTACATTGAATGGTACATCTCCCATTATTGAATGTAACTAATATAATCCTAAACTAATTTTTTTGGGTTACCAAAATTGGTCAGGATCACATAGGGACACTCCATTAAACCTATAGAAAATTTCTTATACGGGATATAAGAGAGAAAATCACAAAGATGAGGGGGAAGGAGAGAAATTAGGAAAGTAGGATCACATCGTGAGTAGGCCAATTATAGAGTTCACACCCAAAAACCAAATTAATTCAAAATTTAATATAGAGGAAAAAAACCTTGTTACTAATATCAAGACAATATGATACTATGAACACAAAGTCTTGTTAATCTCCTCATCAAGAAAAGCAACAAACACTTTTCTTATTTGGTGACATTCACAAAGTTGTATAATGAGAGGAATAGAACAACATGTGAAAAATTGACAAGTGGATTTTTTTCATGTGTAGTGATGAATACAAAGCTTAAATCCACATACAAAAATTCACAATTGCTACCAAAAATTTATAACTTTCAAGATCCTTTGAAATGGAGGAGCCATTTCTAACAATGTGAATTGACCTCTCATCTTCCCTCCACATAACTCTTCACATTCCTATTCCACTTGTGGATTTTTATAATCCATTAGACAACACAAATTAAGTATTTCCCTTATAATTTTGAGAAAATACTTTTACAAATTACAATTTATGTCACTTAAGTGAATAGGAAAAAATACAATGATTATGCTCAACAAAGAATTAAAATGGAGAGAGAAGTAAGAGGGAAAACAAGAGGAGGGAGGAAATAAGAATATTTGATCATGAATGAATAATCATCCGCCTTTGATGAATATCAGTTCCATTAATATAATGATGAATTATGGATCTTTTACCTATTTAACACCATGAGAAACATCCTTTTGAATGATCAACAATTGTAGCCCATCAGGTACATTGATTGAAGAAGTGAGAAGCACTTCATCACTAGACCACTGTAGACAATGAAGGATGTCCTCCCACACTTGAAAAAAATATGAAAAAGAAGATGAAGATGGAGACCAACCCTTAATGACCTTCCACACACTACTACACTAAAGGGGAACTCCAATGAGATTCATTTTTCCCTTTGAAAACTCTTGAAATGATGAACTTCTACACTTTGCCTAGATACACCGAGAAGAGGAGTGATAAAAAAATTGAGGAGGACACTGAGAACACTGAAAAATAACTCCCTTTATTGAGAATACCTTTTGATCTCTCGAGACAATTAGAATATCCCTCAATGCAAAATTGATAATTTCTTCATTTTGGCACTTTACACTCATCATATCGGGGAATGCAATAATCTAATTAAAACTGAGCAGAAATTTTCTATGAGTACTAGGACTAATTGGGAATGTGTGAAGTACTGAAATTTGACCACTTTCAACCTGATTTTCCCATTTACTATTTTTAGTATGTTCACCATAAGTACCCATTCTGGCCATTTTTACCATTTTTGTCAATTTTGCCAATTTTTGAGTGTCTCGATCATGTGGGAATGAAATGAAGAGTGTGAATGCACATTTTTCTTGGACTTAATATTTTTAGTAAGCTCTCCTATAGATACTTATTAAAAATATAAACTTCACTTCCTAGTCTCGATTTAAACAGAAACCGATTGCAAAAGTTTACATAATTCATCACAATGCTCTAGTCAAATTTTCAAGAGATTTCGCCCTGGAACCCGTGGAATTTAAAAATAAGTTTTTCCTAGTGAGTCTTTTGGGAACGAAGCTACCATAGAAGCCATTAATGGATTCCCTGAGTTTTGAAGGTGCATTTTCCCACCTCATATTTTTATGAAATCAACTTTTTTGATATGGGTTTTTCTTCTTTATCTCATTTATGAAATTTCAGCTCAACTTGATCTTTGGAATAGGAGAAAATAAAATTTTAAAATATAGTGCAAGGAAAAAAGGGTTTGTTTATTGAAAAAAATCCTTTCTATGCATGAAAAATCCACCACCTAGGTTTTTATGGCCTCTGAAAATGTGAAAGGAAGTAAAAATATCGCATCAAATTGTGCCTTGGTTATTTATATATGAGTTTTTCATGTGCACATAGTCATTCTAGTGAAAATATGAGCATGGAGCTTGGTTTTGAGATTTTTCTTGAGAAATATTTGTGTTGAGATCATGGAGGGATGGTGAAATGGATGCAAGAGAAAAATTCAATGGAGGAATCTGGAAAAATTTCTCTAGAGTTTAGGGTGCAAAAGGAGAAATGTGGGGGAATGATAAAAAATGGCTAAGTTTGATATTTATAAGTTTGAGGGAGAGAGAGGAAGGGGGCACATTTTTCCCCCTTTCCCCTTGGTAATGGGATAGGGAACACCAAAAATGTTCCTTATCCTAACTTTTCACTTGTCATTCATGCACGGGCGGAGAGGATGGAGGAAGGGGATGAATTTTAGCACTGGGGCAACTTTCTCGGTCATATAGAGAACTTTATGGAAGCATAGAAGGGGGGAAAATTTTTATTCCCCCCTTATATCCATAGAATAGGATAGTAGGACACAAAAATTTGCCTCATCCTAGTGAGGACAAGTGACACACATGCAGAATTTGGAGCGGGGCTAGAAAATTGAGGAAAGGTGCTTATTTAGGATCCTCAAGGTCATGTTGAGGGTCTCGCTTTGGTTTGGAAGAGATGTTCATAATGTTCATTGACTAATATCCCTTTTTAGCTTGCTTAATTCATTTTCCAACTTCGTAACATTGGATCGGTTCTCTCATCTTTGGGACTTTGGTTACTACCCTTTGAAGGGTTCTTAATCTTTTTGGATAGGATGAGGTCATCTTCTACTTCAATGGAAATCCTTTGAGATTGTGTGAGATTCCTCTGCAAACATCTTCAAAGGATGAATCCTACCTCTAGAAATTGAGAACTGATGAAGAACCTTTTCATGTTATCATCAGAGGGCACAACTTCAAGAGGTATCATTTTGAGAAACCTATTATAATAGGATATGAAGTCCCTCATAGTCTCGTTAGATTCCTTATTCATTTAAGCCAGTTGGACTAGGAGGTCTTGACAGTCTTCAAGTATATTTGAATATTTCTTTGAAACTTGATTAAATATATTCCTAACATGTGATGGAGTGGGAGGGAAAGAGATAAAACCACTTGAAAACATTTTCTTGAAGTGATTCCATGAATAATCTCACAACAACATCCTCATGTTTTATTCCAAGGATTCGCATGATGTGACAAAGGAAGAGATGTGTTCTTTGGGAATTTTTGTACTATCACCTTTAAATTTTGGGAACTTATTACTGGAACTTGTCGGTAGATCATGAAGAGGAGGTGCAAGAGTGAGTGGACTTGTATTCCTTCCCCATGGAACAATGGGTTGGGGTCTTTCTCTTTCTTCATCCGCCATTATTTCTTCTACTTCTATTATTTCTTATCACAATTCTTCTTCTAATTCTTGTTCTCCTTCACCGGGAGTTCAATGTTCAATGGTGGTTATAAGATGGAATAACTAAGGGGATTTGTAGGAGTGTCATAAGGGGCTTGAATAGGATTTCTAGGGGCACCACTTGAAGATTCATATGGAGATGAGGCTTGAGATAATAAAAATATGGGTTATGTCTTACTCACTCTTGATTTTGTGAAGCTTCAAAAGTAGTACCAATGATTCTTCTCAACCTATTCATCTTGTATATCTTCTTTCAGCTAGATTTTCTCAAAAGACATGGAAAAGGGTTTTTGATCATTCAAGTACTCTTTTTTTTACTTTTTGTTTTGTTTTCCAAAGATCTATTTGGGTGCACCAGGGTAGGTCTCTCCCCACCAGAGTTATCAAGAAAAATTGGTGAGAAAATTTTTCAATTGGGTAAATTAGGTGTCTCCACCATCGTTCACAAGGTTATGCCCCTACATTGAATGGTGTAGCTCCCATTATTGAATGTAACTAATCTAATCCTAAACTAAATGTTTTGGGTTGGCCAAATAGGTCAGGGATCACACAAGGACACTCCAATGAACCTATGGAAAATTTCTTATATGGGGTACAAGGGAGGAAATCACAACGATGAGGGGGAAGGAGAGAAATTAGGAAGGAACAATTACTATCGTGAGTAGGCCAATTACAGAGTTCACACCCAGTAACTAGAGTAGTTCAACATTCAATATAGAGGAAAGAACAACAACCTTGTTACTAACATCAAGACAAGATGAGACTATGAACACAAAGTCTCATTAATCTCCTCATCAAGAAAAGCAACAAACTCTTTTCTTATTTATTGACATTCACAAAGTTGTATAATGAGAGGAATAGAAGAACATATGAAAAAGGGACATGGAAGAAATGTAGCTTTTATTTCATGTGTAGTGATGAAAACATAGCTTAAATCCACATTAAAAAGTTCATATTTTCTACCAAGAATTTCTAACTTTCAAGATCCTTTGAAATGGAGGAGCCATTTTGATTTATAGTAATGTGAATTGACCTCTCATCTTCCCTCTGAATAACTCTTCACATTCCTATTCCACTTGTGAATTTTTATTTTCTAATAGAAAACAAAAATTAAGTATTTCCTTGTAATTTTGATAAAATAATTTTACATATTACAATTTATGTCACTTAAGTGAATAGGACAAAATACAATGATTATGCTCAACGAAGAATTAGAAAGGAGAGAGAAGGAAGAGGGAGAAAGAGAGGAGGAAGGAGGAGATAAGAAGCTTCAAGCATGAATGAAGATGCCTCCACCTTTGATGAATATCAGCTCCATTAATGCAATGATGAATTCTAGATCTTTGAACTCTTTTACACCATGAGAAACCTCCTTTTGAATGATCAACAATTATAGCCCATCAGGTACATTGATTGAAGAAGTGAGAAGAACTTGATCACTAGACTATTGTAGACAATGAAATATGTCCTCCCACACTTGAAAAAATTATGACCAAATAAGATGGAGATGGAGACCAACCCTTGATGACCTTCCACACACTACTACACTGAAGGGGAACTCCAATGAGATTCACTTTGAACACTTTTCCCTTTGAAAACTCTTGAAATGATGAACTTATGCACTTTTCTTATATACACTAAAAAGAGGAGTGATGAACAATTGAGAAGGAGGACACCTAGAAAACTGAGAAATAACTCCCTTTATTGAGAAAACCTTTTGATCTCTGAGACACTTAGAATGGACCTTGATGCAAGATGGATAATTTCTTCATTTTGGCACTTTACGCTCATCTTATCAAGGAATGCATTAATTTGATTGAAACATGAGCGAAAAGCTTCTGTGAGTACTTGTACTAATTGGGAATTTGTGAAGTACTAAAATTTGACACTTTTAACCTATTTTTCCCATTTTCTATTTTTAGTATGTTCACCTTAAGTACCCATTCGACCACATTTACCATTTTTCTCGTTTCACCAATTTTTGAGTGTCTCGATCACGTGGGAATGAAATATAGACTCGTGAATTCACATTTTTCTTGATATTACTATTTTTAGTAGGCTCTCCTATAGATTATTACTAAAAATATACATTTCACTTCCTAGTATCAAATTCAAATGAAACCAATTGCATAAGTTTATATAATTTGACACGATGCTCTGGTCAAGTTTTCAAGAGATTTCGCCCACTGGAACCCTAGGAAATTAAAACATGAAGTTTTTCCTAGTGAGGCTTTTAGGAACAAAGCTTCCATGGAAACCTTTAATGGAGTACTTGATTTTTGAAGGAGCACTTTCCCACATTAGATTTTGATGAAATCAACTTTTTCAATGTGGATTTTTCTTCTTTATCTCATATATGAAATTTCTGGATCATCCAGATCTTTGGAACGAGAGAAAATAAAATTTTAAAATCTAGTGCAAGGAAAAGAGGGTTTGTTCATAGAAAAATATCCTTTCTATGCATGTAAAATCCACCACCTGGGTTTTTATGGCCTCTTAAAATTTTAAAGGAAGAAAAAAATCTCGCATCAAAATGTGCCTTGGTTATTTAGATATGAGTTTTGTTTGTTTTCATGTGCACGTAGTCATTCTAGGGAAAATATGAGCTTGGAGCTTGGTTTTTTGATATTTTTATTGAGAAATATTTTTTCTGATATCATGGAAGGATGCTGAAATAGATTCAAGAGAGAAAAATATAATGGAGGAATCTGGAAAAAATTCTCTTGAGTTCTGGGTGTAAATAGATAAATGTGGGGGGAATGAACAAAAATGGCTAAGTTTGATATTTATAAGCTTGAGGGAGAGAGAGGGAGGGGGGGAATTTTTTCCACCCTTTACCCCTTGGGAATGGGACATGGGGACACCAAAATGTGTCTTATCCCTAACTTGTCACTTGTCACTCATGCACAGGCAAAGAGGATGGAGGAAGTGCTTTGAGTTTTAACACCGGGGGAAATTTTCAGTCATATGGAGAACCTGATTGAAGCATAGAATGGGGGGTACATTTTTATTCCCCCCTTATCCCCATGGAATGGTACATTAGGACATAAAATATTTTCCTCATCATGGGAGGACAAGTGGCACACATGCGGAAGTTGGAGTGGGGGCTAGAAAATTGAGGAAAGGTGCTTATCAAAGATCCCCATGGTCATGTTGAGGGTCCATGAGGCTTAAGGTAGGGGGAACATTTCTATTCCCCAATTTTCCCCTTTGAGAGGGATGGAGGGGCACCAAAAATTTTCCTCAGCCTCATGTTGCCATGTGGCACTAGAGAAAATGACTAAGTATCGAACATGTACCTTGGGCGGTGACTTGAAAATGGCATATCTTGAGCTCCCAGATGAATTTTTGACACTTATTTATATGATCTTGACTTAAAAGTATCTTTTTATAATTATGGGATTGGTCTCATGCCTTTACTATTATTTTAATCCTCTCAAAAATTCCATTTTTCTTTGGATCACTAATTGTGCTCGCAAAGAATGAGTTATGGAAAGCAATGCATGGGTGTTGTGAAAAATATAAGATTACCAACATGTAGGGATTTTAATTATATTTCCATTGATATATTTTTTGACCTCCAACTCATTCTAGAGATCCTAGAATCATCTTCCAAAGCTCAGGTTCTCTTTCGTAGTGCAAGCTCCTTCGGCCTCAAAAACCCGCTTTTATTGAATTGGTTCCTAAACCTTCATATATTTCCAAAATATTTATAAATCTGTTGCCCAATGATATTGGATCATGAATACACCTCCCTGATGAATTTAGGTCTTCTAATCCACTCCAGATCATATGCACCAGCCTTATAAAGGCTAGAAATAGCCCTTCCAAAGCTTGTCGAAAGATCTACTTTAAAAGACATTGTCTCAAAAGGAACTTGTGAGCTTGTTTTCATTTCTTCAACACATGGGAAAGGGTGGGACCATACACATAGATACTTAATAGATGGGGATAGGCTTGGAACATGGGATTGACTAACCTAGGGAAGTTCTCGGGAGTTTTATACACAAAAATTTGACATCGGGGTCCATTATCATGCTCGAAAATATGAAATTTGCATATTGCACATTTGCATGACAACACTTTGTATAAGGTAAATTGATTTTTTTTTGTTAAGGCGTTAAAAATTGTTTAAGGTTGATTTCTAAAGGAATTGGTCACAAAACACATTGCTTTAGCATTGGTTATTGATAATGTTTAAATTTTATTAAAATGGTCATAGATCATTAGAGAAATTAAATTGTTTATTGTTGTTTATTGTTGATATTTGAATAATGGTCATAGATCACTTGAAAAATAATGTGGAAGTTGGATTATTGGTTATTGTTTGAATAAGGGTCATCGACCACATAACATATAAAGTTTTATTGTTATGATATGAAGTTTGGTTATATATTGGTCATAGATCACAAGACATAAGGTATTTGATATTTGTAAAGTTTTGAATGACCTTGGATCATTCAAATAGCATGCAAGTTGATCAAAGGGTTTTGGTTTTATATAAATGGCCACTATGTGACACATCGAAAGTATTTATGGAAATTAATTTATAGTGTTCCTTGGGAACCGGTAGCTTGCATGACAAGCCAAAACATGCAAATCTTCCCTCCATATGTATTTTTGGCATTTAGTTTGATTTGGTTGAGCTTGCTTGGAATTTTTGGGAGAAAATATTGGAAGCTTGTTTCTAATCGATGCATGCAACCATGAAGCTATATTTAATGGAAAATTTGTGTTTATTATTATTATTTGGAAATTATTGGGAGTTTTGTTGGGTATTGGAAGTTTCAAATTTTAACGGAATTAGAAGGAGAAAGCATACGCAAATAAGCAATGGATTTCTGCAAATTGAGATAGTGTTCATGTTGTCACAATAGATAATGGTGGGCTGCCAAAAGTGGATGCCAAAATCTGTCAGAATACCCTTAGCCAAACAGCCTCTGTGACAGCATTAACTAATCCTCTGTTTTTTGCCTCTGTAGAAGATAAAGCAATTACATTCGCTTCTTGCTAGACCAACCGATATGACCCAAACCAAGAGAGAAACTGTAGCATGAGGTAGATTTTCGATGATCTAAGTCACCGGCCCAATCAGAATCTGTGAACCCAATCAAATCAATATCCACCCCTCCAAAATAGTGAATGCCATCAGTATAGGTGCCACAAACATAATGAAGGATCCACTTAGCTACTTTCCAATGCAATTCATGTGGCTCCTACATGAATCTGGAAATGATCCCAACAACATATGATAAATTCGATCGAGTGTGAGTCAAGTAAATCAAGCTCCCCACCAACTGTTGATAAAGGGTACCATAAACCAAGGGAGTAGAGCAATCAGAAACCAACTTAACCCCAAAAAGAAAAGGAGTAGGAGAATTCTTACAATCGGACATCTGAAAATGAGCAAGCAATTCAAGAGCATACTTAGGCTGCAAAATCAAAATTCCTGAGTCATATTGTGAAATCTAGATCCCAAGAAAGTAATGAAGCAGACCTAAGTCAGTCATGGAAAACATGTTGGCCAAGGCGGTCTTCACAGAATCAATGATAGAGGAAGAGTTGTCGGTGATCAACAAGTCATCAACATAGAGAACAATAATGAGTATGGAGTCATCTTGCTGTAGAATATAAACATTTGGATCAAAGTGACACCTAGTAAACCCTGATGTAAGTAAAAAGGAGTCCATCTTGGCATACCAAGCTCAAGGTGATTGTTTAAGGCCATAAAGAGACTTCTTTAACTTACAAACGAGGGAGGGATCATGGAAATAAACCAAAGATTGTTCCATGTAGATATCTTCCTCTAGGTCACCATGAAGGAAGGCACTCTTAACTTCTATTTGATGTACTTTCCATCTGTTTTTTGTGGCAATGGCTAAGGTCAGTCGAATAGAAGTCATCTTCACAACCAGAGAAAAGGTTTTAGTATAATCAACCCTAGCTATCTGATAGAAACCCTTAGCTACTAATTGCACTTTAAAATTTTTGACATCTCCATCTACTCCATACTTTTTCAAAACACCCACTTACACCGAATGATTTTTCTTCCTTTTGGAAGAGGGGTGAGATCCCAAGTATCATTCTTCATGAGAGAGGAATACTCCTCATCCATGGCAAAATCCCACTCAGGAATACCAGAAGCCTCTCGAAATACTTTGGATCGGAGGCGAGAGGGAATAAAGAGTGGGTTCAACAAAATTTGAGCGAGTACGTCTCATATCCAAAGTATCTCCAACTAAATCTCCAAGCACTTTGCAGATTTTTCCTAGCCCAAAGAGGACTAGGAGGGTAAGCCTCTGAGTTAGAACATTCGTCACTTGGAGTGAGAAGGGACATAGTCCTCATCATCACTACTGTCAGAATCATAAGACTCAAGGGTTTGATGGTTGGGAGGATCAAGAAGAGGAGTACACTCAAAAACATCATCATTTGATGAGTCAGAATCTGAATCAGCAAGCTAAAGAACCTCAATAGGTAGAGAAGTAGAAGTCAAAGAAGACTCATCAAACTTAACACTTCTCTCGATACAAAGCTCATGAGAAGTAGGATTCAACAATTGATATCCCTTCACATCATCAGGATACCCTACAAAGATACAAGGTTTGGATTATGGTTCCAACGCCTTATGTTTCTTCTTGGGAATCCGAGCCATAGCCTTGGATCTAAAGACTTGAAAGTGCTCAACATCAAGCTTGCATCCAAACCAGGCTTCAAAGGGTGTCATCCCTCTTACTGCCTTGTGTGGAACATGGTTCTGAATGTAATTATCACAATTCACTACTTCAACCCAATACTTTGCAGAGGAAGAGACTTCGAGTGAATCATACAAGTGGCCATCTCTTTAAGAGTATGGTTCTTTCTTTCTACTACTCCATTCTACGAAGGGTTGTATGCAACTATATGTTGCAAGGAGATCCCTTCAGAAGTACAGAAATCCATGAACCTATTGTTTACATATTCACCTTCATTGTTGATTCAAAGAACCTTGATAGATCGTTCCACCTGTTTCTCAGCAAGAGCCTTAAAGTCTTGAAAATGTTCAAAGACTTCAGACGTAAGCTTAAGAAAATATACCCAAGTATATCATAAATATTCATCAATGAAGGTCAACACATAAAGAGCTCTAGCAAACGAAGGAGATGGAAATGGACCAGAAATATCATTGTTAACAAGATCCAAAGGATGAGTAGCTCTCCGAGATTTTCCTTTGTCAAAGTTCTTTTCAGGATGCTTTCCAAGGGTACAACCTTCAAAAATACCCTTAGAAAACTTGACGCAGGATAACCCGTTGACCATTTAGTTTTGGCTCAATTGTTCAAGGTAGTGATAATTTAGATGTCTGAATCACTCATGCCATAGCTTACTAACCTCATTTACATGAGTGAGAAAAGTAGTGGGTGTAGAATCAGAAGTAAAGTGGGAAAAGGTATACAACCGTGAATAGTGATCCGCCTTTCCCTCAACCAATGTAGTGTCATCATTAAGCTCACGAATAATCACCGAGATAGGACCAAATTCCACTCACATTCCTTCACCAAGGTGATTAATTTGGTAAATCGAGAGGATATTGGTAGAGAGATCAGGAACACTCAACACTTGGTTGAATGTTCCCCCATCCATCTCTATCGATTCACTATCGAAAACTGACACTGTCATGTCATTACCCATTGTGATTTAGGACATACCATAAGGCTTGATGTTGGTGAACTCAACATGTGAAGAAGCCATGTGGTGTGAGGTAACAGAATCTATAATCCATGTCGATGAAGGAGAAACTTTGGATACAAGGAACTTTCCTTTCTTCTTATCAGATTTTGAACCTTTTGCAGTAGAAGACTCGACCTTCGGAGCATTTTGTTTGATAGACTCAGGAACACCTATTTGATTTTTCTCAAGTAAATGAGTAAGGTGATCAATTTGTTTTCTCATACATGTATGCTCTTTATGACCAGGCTTCTTACAATAGGAACACAAATACCTATCTTTCTATGCTCTAGGCTCAGAAGTCAAAGTGTTCATGTCAATTTTAGTTTTGGTCTTGGTTTCTTTCTTAGGTTGATCCTTTTTTCTTTCTTTATTTCAGTCTTATTTTCCTTACTAGTACTTGCTACAAGGGCATGATACTTGGACTTGAGAGACCCCATTTGAATGAGTTTGTCCTGTTCTCAAATGAGTTGGGAAAAAAAATAGTCAAATGAGGGCATATTCCAATCCTTGCCCAAGGCGATTTTTTTGTAGCGTAATAATTTGACACAAAGACAGAATATTCATGACCTAACTTAGAGAGAATCGATAAGATCAGTTGAGAATCTTTCTTCTCTACTTGACATTCCTTTAACAACAATATAGTGTGGACAAAATTAGAGAATAATGCTTTGTAGGTTTTCAAAATCACTAGGATTTAACCCTAGCAGTTCATTTTCCAACTCATGCACTCTCATGTCATCTTGTTTTCCAAACATTCCATCCAACATTTTCCATGCAGAATTAGGTGTTTCAGACGACTCAATGTGGAAGAGAAAGTCAGGAGAAATGGACATGCAAAGAAGACCTAAAGCTTCATCACTACGGTTTAACCACTTATATTTTTCAGGGTCATCGTCTAGTTCAGTCTTAGTTCCCATGGTGATGCGGAATAACCCTTTACCCCTTAGTTTCATAATTATTTTTGATCTCCATTCGAAAAATTTGAACGGTGTAAGCAAAGGAATTGAAAGTGCATCCATAGTGAAAGGAGAGAGAAGGAATGCAGAAAAGAAACACAACCACCCAGGACAATATAATAACCCCCTACTTTTGACACTTTATAGTTTAGTGTGTTGAATACAATCAGGTTCGAGCGTGCGTCTAGAAACACTTGGTAAGTCACCTTGTAATTAGCGTAATAACGCAGCAAGAGAGGAGACCACAATATTGTTCGGGAAGCACAACAAAGTGACACCGTACACAAGCACAATTGCTAAAAACTAGGAAGGAGGCAAAATCAAATCTTGGTTGTGAGAAAAAATGTCTCACGTCGCGAAGGATACCCCCTTACTGCAAACTGTGGCGGATGCACTCACTAGTCGCAAGCAATAATAAGGGAAAAATACAATGTTTTGACGAACTCAAGATGAGTCCTGATGATCTTCAGAATGCCGAAAAGGCACACGGAAGACAAATAGGTGCTCAGAGTGTCATTGCACACTTGAGTGCACGATTAATAAAAGAAAATCGAAAATAACGCTTTACCGTTTGGAAACGTCCGATTTAGCTAATTTTAGAGCTTTTGGATTTTAAAAAAATAAAAAAACATTTAATAGAAAGACGATTTTTTTTAAAAAAAAACTAATCGTTTTGGAGAAATTGTAATTAATACAAATAGATTTAATTAAATCTAATTAATTACAAAAAACTAATTAAGATCTTTTTAAAAAATAAAACCCTAATTAAGATCTAATAATAAAATTAAATCCTAATTAAAATTAAAAAAGTATACTCCCCCTTTTTTTTAAAAAATTCCACTTTTAAAAAAATAAATTTGAAATTTTTTAAAAATTATGGTTTATTAAAAAAGATTTTTGCCTTAAATAATTTTTAAAACCTTACTAAAAAAACTTACGGTTTGAAAGAAGGAAAAATTGAAACTTTTTAAAATTTTAGAAACTTTAAAAAATGGTGAAATAAAGGAAAAAAACACACGCACGCTTCTTTGTTAGAAAACAAAAACTTACCTAATTTTAGGAGTTTGCAGATTTTCCAAAAAATGCGTGTTTTTTTTGTTTTGTTTCTATTTGTTGTTTTTTTGTTGGAACGGTCATGGAGGGTTTTGTAGGTTGGTGGCATTGGGAGGAGGCACGGGGAAAAGCGTAGGGAGAAGACCACCGGGCGGTGGCAAGAGACAGTCTTGGCGAGGGCATGAGCGGTGGTGGTGTGGGGCGCGGCATGAGCTCGAGGGCTAAAGATCACAACCCAAGAAAAACATGAGCCAAAGAGGAGAAAAACGTGGGCCGAGCTAGAACCAACTCACAGAGTTTGAAGAAACAACCCTTTATCTCTTCAAGCCAAAAAACAGATCTTCAAGCCATAGAAAATAACCTGTATTCTGCAAAAAACACCATGCAAACACAAGAAAAAATAGAGATAAAAAATAATTTCCAGTTTAATAAAAAAATTAAAAACTAGAAAATACTCTATTTTGGCTGATCTGCTAGATTTAGCTACAGCTAGCTAAATGTAGCTGCAAAACCCCGATAGCTCAGGAATACCTGCACATGCACGAAGAACACAACAAAACCAAAAACTTTCCAAGAGCAAGAATGTTAGCAATAAATTTCAAAAAGATAATGATCGAAAAAAAAATTACACGAGGAGTAAAGAATAACGAAACCAAGAGTAATCGCAACTCAGATGACGAATGCACATTTACCCGATCTCACTTTGATACCATGAAAGAGTTGGTGAGAATTGTATCAAAAACTATGCACCACAATAGAGTTGCACTCTAAAGGAAACGTAATAGCTCCAACATAATCACAAGGAAGAATTGATCAATCAACTGAAGAACTTGCATAACAGAACAAAGCTTGCACATGTAGAGAAAGATAGCGGAGTGTCTTGGCATACTCATAAATGTCAAATGAAGGGATACATATAGGGTGTTGAGTAACCCTAGTGCATGACACACAAGAAACCCTAAACCTAACCCATGTGAGATGACCCTCCATATGTGTGTGGAGGACATATAGGATCCCACACGCCGATAATTTTGCTTAATTATCTTTGCACGACTATTGGTTATTGTTAAATATATTTATATGCAATCATTATCGACTCCGAGTTTAATTTTTTTGGTCTAAAATATGGTGATTATGAATATTAATCTTCAACTAAATACAAGCTTAGTTGTTTTAAGTTTTCTTTCAGCTTGTTTGATATTTCCATTGTTGGTTTATTAAAGGGTTGGATTATTATAATCATTTTTAGAAGAATCTTTTTGATTTGTGCAATGAGATATGATTCCTTTGTTGATATTTGATTGATGACTCCATTTTCTTAAAACTCGTAGAAAGGCTTGGATTTATATGAAAAGTTGTCCATTGTGGATTGTTGAATGAGAATTTTAAGCTTCTTTGAGCATGTTGTTATCTATTATTAATCCTTCACATTTCGTTGGGTTTTAGAAGTGTGATAATGATGTATCAACCTCTTTTGAAATGTAGGCATTGTTCCTTTTAGTTATTATTGAACTTGACTATTTTTAGTACTTAATTTGTTCATAGCTCTTGAATAAGATGGTTATTAGTTTGATCTCATTGGGAAGTATATGTTAATTGTATGATAAGGTGATTAACATTAACTTATCATTGAACCTTTTTGTAGCAATGATTATGTTTTTGTAATCATGACTGTTTGAATCCTTGTTTTAAGAAATGATAGTGGGATAGTTATGTGGTATTGTATAATCTACTTGTAAATATTGATATTGATTCATTTCTTTGGTAATCATTTCGGAATAGATTTTATGGGAAGGAATGGATGTGAATATTTGGTATTGACCATTGACTGAAATAAATAATGAGTTAGATTATTCTCTCTCTGTTGAACAAGATAATTATACTTAGCTTAAAGATACTTGTTGCCATTGTTATTTTTGGATTGTATGAATGGATTTGTGATTTAATATAAAATAAATTAAATCTAATCACAAATTAACTACTTGTAATGAATGATATAAAAATTCTAATATACAATAAGGTGTAAACAAAAAAGTGTGCACAAATGTAAAACCCTAAGTAAGATAGGGAGATAAAGAGACTTAGTTGATTCTTGATTAGTCAAGAAGCGATCTAGGCAGTGAACAAAGTTGAAACAGACTAAGAAGAGTTTCTTCAATTCTCACTGAAGGTTATAAGACTTGAGAGTGTGTCGAGGAGAGCCCATGGTATAACAAGAGCACTTGGGTTCTAATGTCCTTTTTGGGTGCTAGTGTCTATGTGAAATATTAGGATCTGGTCTCTTCTTTATAGGAGAAGCTTCATTGTTACTCCCTACTTTTCTTTTATTTAGTCCCTTGATCATCGAATTTACATGTAACCTAAAAAACAAATTTTCTACCTACACATGTCCACAAACAACATCAAATCTAATAAAAAAGATACAGAATGTGGAGTCGAATTGACCTCGATGGTCACACAAAGATTGAACTTAGTACCAAGTGTTACACTACATTTCAGACTCCATGTAGTTCTAAGTGTGTGTAATGATGCCCTTGTTTAAGGTGTACTAAGATAGCGGGCTAGATCTAGAATGTTCCAGATGAAAATGTGTGTAATGGAATAAAATATACCCCTCCTATGTTTTGTATGTAGAAGTGATGCAACCCTTATCCCTTAAATGAATGTGCTAGATGTATGCTTTGATATGCTCTTGTGCCTTTGGATACAATATAAGGTGATAGTATGTAATTATTAGCTCTTGGTCCCTTATTTTGAAAACATAATTGTGTATTTATATGATTTCCTTGTGTAGACACCCAAAATTGGGTCGCAACCCTCTAAGCCCCTTTCAATTAACACACCCCCTTACCATGACCCTTCCACACATTATTATTAATTTAATTATCAATATTAGGTTAATTACCACCTCACCCCTCCACCTCACCTCTCCACCTCACCTTGGACCCATTCCAAGGGCATTTAACTAACTGAGACTAGGTCATCACTCCTAGCATTGAGTCATCACTTCACTTAACTAACTAAGACTCTTTCTAAACCTAATATTTATTGCTAACCACTTCTTCCATCAATTCCTTGTGTGTTTAAATGTGAACCAAGACTCCTAGCCCATAATAAAATCTTGACCCACACTAAAAAGGGAAGAAACAAGCTATTTTGAGTAAATTGGACTATTTCTCCCTAACCCGACACCGGTTATTCCTCGAATGGTGCCATCAAGGAACCATCATTAGTTCCTTTAAATAAGGATTTCTAAATATTTCCCCAGGTTCTTCCTTTGGTTTTCTTTTGGATTATTCATTCACATTCTTGCATTTGGTGAGCATCGATAATCAAACATTACACGTAACATCTAAGTTCTTCACCAGTAACCAACCTCTTTCTCCACAACCTCGGATCATTCACAAGGAAGCACTCAGGCTTCATTTCCATGGCACTAGATCCAAACCCATTTCTCCTATAAACACCCACCAACCACCGCATCTACCAATCTCCAAGTCTTCAGATAAGTATCTTAACTAGGTTGTTAGTTCTTAACTTTAGTTTTATATCTCTTATTATCTTCTTGTTGTATTGCTTCTTTCTCACCGAATACCATCCATCACCCATCTACCCGATACCCTACCAACCTGAACCTCTCCGCCTTTCTAATCACCTCTCTCACCCTTGCGAGTCTTCACCCAAATCCTAACACCCAACCTAAGCCTTTTCAACACTCTATGCAATCACAGAGAGCTCAAATCAACCCCTTTTCACCTTTGGCACCCAATTTCCCCTACCATGATCGGTTAGCCAACCGATACTAGCTAAAACTAGTGACCAGCATCAGTTCCCCAACCGGCATTGGTCTCTATGTCTGGAATTCTCCCTTAGACCAATGAGCTAATTTACCTACCCAAAACCTCTCAAAACCTCCCACAACCTCACCCAAACCTCCATAACACCCTCTATTACACCTACAGACCTTAACAACCCACCACCTACTTTAAATTTAATCTTGTATTCACTATTTAGATTAGATTTAATTTATTGTGCTTGTGTGAGATACCTAAATTATACAACTATAGTAGGAATCTCTATTTCATGTTCTTATCAGCATTTAATTTGTTTTAAACATGGATTGAAAACCTTCTAGGAAGTACCCCACTTCTCGGATCTAGCTCATGCAAGGCAATCCACCAACCGTGTTTTTAATTCTATCTTGTGGTCTTGCTTTGCTTTTCAAGTATTACTTCCCAGAAAAAAAGGAGTGCTCTCGATCGGCCTGGTCTTCAACGGTGTGTACCTCTTCACGACCTCCAGTTACTCCTCACATACCCAACCTTCCACCTTAAATTTTTTTCTTATATGTACGCTTCTTATTGTTGAAACAATTTGGTACCCTAACACACACGTTAATGAAAACTTGGATGTTTTCAAAAATCATTTCCTAACCATGCCCCTTCATCAAATCACACTAGCGAGACATCTAAGGAAGAAACCAATGTCCATGTGGTTCATGTAATCTTCACTATGGCTTTGATCCTTCTATCAAGCATCCTCCTCTAACATCTATTAAGGAAATTCTCACATAGACTCCCCTACTCACAAAGGATCCCACCTTACCAGTTCCTTTACCCACAAAGGAACCCACCTCACATATTCCTTTAGCCATAAAGTAACCCTCATTATCATCTTCTCTACCCATAGAAGATCCTACATCACCCACCTTGCCTTCTCCTCAACCCGTAGAGGAGCTAACCTTGTCTACTTCACCCACTTTGCCTCCTCCTCTACCCATAGAGGAGTCAATCTTATCTACCCACTCTATTTTTGATACCTTGCTAAAGGACCTCACAAATCCCATTACTCTTCTTACCTCACTCTTACCTACCGAATATGAGGCCAAGACCTTCCTTGTCTCACAAACCTTAGAGCTCATCACGGGGATTAGCACTAGTGCATCATCCTCTTCATCTAAACTAAAACCATTCTCTTGTTTGGTTGATCACATGGAGTATGTCGATTACTCTACCCTCTAGGGGTACCTTAAACTCCCAGTTTCCACCCAAATGCAAATGTTATCCCCAAATACCTCGACCATTTACCCCAAGGTATTCAAAGCAACTAAGACCATTGCACCTGAGCCCATGATTCTAGCCCCTTCTTCATCAACACCCATTTCTCTCAGTCATTTGTTTGTACCAAAACCTAACACCACCTTAGGGATCTTACTAATGCCAAGTCTAGCACATCCCCCTATGAAGCTATAATTTTCAACTTCATCCCCACCCGTCACAAAATATATTCCATCACCTAAAAATAAGACCCAACCTTTTAGGGCTCGCACCCCGGTATCTCCCACACCTTCTCACTCACCTTCACCTTTGTCATCAATTTTAGGCCCACATCCTTTAACCTTTGTTAACTTGCCCTTCACCAAGGAAAATCTAAAATGTTATAGCCTATACCTTCACCTTCATCTCTCATTCTTCCCACACCTTCTTCACTACCCTTACCCTCACTCTTACCAACACCCCCACTTTCACCTTAGCTTACTTAGATACCTACACCTTCTAAGTCTCCTTCATCCTATTGTGTTGTTCCTCCGCCTTTACCCAAGAAGCGTAGCCTAAACCCAAACCTTCACTACCTACCAAAAAGGTAGTTACACCAACACAATCTCTCACCTCACCCTCCTCACAAAGGTCACCTACCCCTTCGCCCAAGCCAACTTTGACCTCTCATTGTGATCCTTTGGCAGGATCCTACTCTAACATCCTTTCTTAGTTGTTAGAGACATCTGTTATATCACTTCCACCTATCAAGCCTTATGATCCTCTCAAACCTAAACCAATAGGGTTTGATGATACAAAAATGTATGCCCATCATCGCTCACCAGGGCATGATGTCAAGATTTGTAAGGCTTTTAAAAATATTCTCCTTCAGCTTTATGATTCCGATGGTCTCTTTGAAGAAGATGATCTGTTGGAGGAGGATTCTATTCTTTCTTCACCCATTACCATAAAACCCTCTTTTCCTCTTCCTATCTTTGAAATTAACATGGTGCGTGTAGCCACTCGGTCACACCATGTGAAAGAAAAACAAGAGGAAAAGGTTGGTAATTCTTCTAGTTTTCTTTTACCTACCATTTCACCTGCACCTCCCCAAGATAACCATGTTTGGGATGATATCACCTACTTCTTCTAGGGTTACCCATCATTCAATAATCAAACAAATTCACCAATCCCCATTGAATATGTCTTTATTTGACTTGATTCAGACCTATAATTCTCATCGTCAGGCCCTCATTGAGGTCCTACAATCCATTGATATTCCACCAAAGAACACATCACCTATCATTGACCTCATCACTTCTCATCATATTACTTCCATCAATTTCTCCAAATCAAATATTTCCCCTTCACAACCTAATGATCTAGATCCCACTCTTTTTATCTCCACTTACATCAATGATATTTGTGTTAAACACATCATGATTCATGGGGGCACTAACATCAACATCATCTCCTCTCATGCCTACAAACAAATAGGCATACCCATTAATTGCATGTCTAGCAACCTCGTTATGCTTTGATCCTTTAACGATGTTATGACCACTACCCTTAGAACCATTTTCCTCCACATCCATGTGGATCCCGAATCCATTCCACCTAACTTTTTTGTGAACACCATCTCCTCGGGACCTCGACCTATCAACATGATAGTGAGGTTTCCTCTTCCCTTCCTCTTCTTTATCATAACATGTTGGATGATGATACACCTTCTATGAACATCATTCAATGTTAAGATGATGACTCCATTTTGACCTATTTCGGTGTGGAGGATTCTTATATTCAAAGGGTGTTACCCTTTGATTCTTTATTTCTTTCATCCTACCCATTGGCTATCCACAATGGATCTCTAACATTGTTCTTGTTACGAAAGCAACTAGGGGAATTTATATCTGATCGACTTTTGTGACCTTAACCTTACTTATCTTAAAGAGGACTTTCCTCTACCAAGCATTGGAAGATTTTTTGATCTTACAGCCAACCATGAGATAATATCTCTTATGGATGGGTTTTCAAGTTATAATTAGATATTAGTCACTTCAGAAGATCAACACAAAACCACCTTCATAACCCCTTGGGGGAACTTCTGCTATCGCGTCATGCCCTTTCACTTGAAAAACGTTGGTACTAGCTATCAGCTTGTTATGACTTACATCTTCTATGATATCATGCATGACATTTTGGAAGACTATGTTTACAACCTTCTTGACAAGTCCTAGTGTCACACCGAACACCGGCCATTTTTAAAATTATCTTTAACTTCCTTATCCATTATTTTTTTCTACTTCAACCAAAGAAGTGTGTGTTAGTAGTTCTCTTAAGTAAGCTCCTTGGTTTCATCATCTCTTTGTGGGGTATCAAATTTTATCCTACTAAGATCAAGGCAATTCTTGATATGCCACCACCTACTAACCTTTGGCAGCTTCATATCTTGCAAGGAAAATTACAATCCATCTAACACATCATTTCTCAAATTTTAGACCGATGCACCCCATTTCATCATCTCCTTAAAAATGACATTTCTTTCCATTAGAATGATGAGTGTCACAAAGCCTTTAAAGTGTTGAAGAACTACCTTCTTTATCCTCTTGTTATCATTCCACCTAAAGACGATCAACCTATTTACCTTTATATTTATGTTATTGACCATTCCTTGTGTGTCATGTTTTCTCATCATGATGAGCAACACAGGAACAAGCATTTTATTACATAAGTTGTACTCTTCTAAAATACAAAAATTGGTACACTCACGTTGAAAATATTTTCGTGTCCCTAGTCTTCGTGGCCACCAAACTTTGTCACTACTTTCTTAATCACAAAACATCTGTTGTTACCAACACCAAACCTCTTCATTACATGTATGCCAAACCTTACCAACACTAATGTACCACTCATTGGCTCATGCTTCTTGCAAACTTGGATTTAGATTTCATTCATCAAAATTTTGTCAAAAGAAAAACCATCATGGACTCCTCTTCCGGGAATAAATCCTCAAACTTTGATTTCCCCGATGAATCTATCACCACCCTATCCCTTGATGATATTTTTTATCAAATGGCATTATTCTTTGACATATCCAAATGTCACTTTTGGGGAGGTTCGGGGTCATCCTCATTCCTTTTAATGAGGATTCCATGCTACTATCCTTTAAACAAGACTTTGACTCCACCAATAACATATATGAACTTGTGTTAGGTCTTCAAATTGTCATTGCCCTAGATGTTAAATCCATTAACATCTTTGGTGACTCTCAACTAGTTGTGAACCAAGTCAATGGTTCGTATCAATGTTGTAACGATGAGCTTTAAAAGTATAAACATCATGTCCACCTAATTTTGACCACATTTGATCACTACCTCATTCAAGACACTTTGTGATCCACTAAAAATTCGTCGTAGATATCATGGCTTGTCTTGCTTCTAAAATACTTGCCTCACCTTCGGACTCAAAAATATTTTTCACAATACAATGATTGCAGTCACCTTCTTATATTATCCCCAACATTAATTTTGTGGGTAACATCAATATTGACCCACGCAACATTTGGTATGCCCAATTCGCCGACTACCTCTCGATGTCAATCCCGCCTCCGAGATATCACTCGCATGATGGACAATGAGCCTTCTAAAAAGTGTCTCATTATGTCGTCATGGGAGGTATTTTCTATAAACGTAACTTTGACGGTATCCTCATGCATTGCCTCACCAATTTTAAAATCGCATACACCATCGAAGAAATTCATGATTGGATTTATGGGGGCATTTTAGTTGTGTTGTTTTCGTAAAGTGTATTCTTTGACTTGGCTACTATTGGCCAACCCTTAACCAAGACTGATGTGACTATGTCAAACGTTGTGTGAAGTGTCAACAACATGCTAACCTTCATCACACTCCTAGTCATGCCTTACAAGTCGCTAGATACTTTTGGCCCTTTTCTCAATGGGTTTTGGATCTTGTTGGAGAAATTAACCCACATTCCTCACAAAATTCCTTTCACCTTATGGGCTTATCGTACCCACATTCATACCTCTATTGTTTCCACACCTTTCTCTTTGGTATATGGTACAGAGGCCATCCTACCCCTTGAAATATAAATTCCATCTCTTTGTATATCTCTTAAAGATATCCTCTCTAATGATGAGTTTCACTTAGAACATTTGGCACAAATTGAGATAACGAACGAACTTCGTCTAAACACTCTAGACCATCTCCAAATCTACCAAAAGTGCATTAAGCATTCCTATGAAAAATGTGTTCGTGAAAAAACATTCAAGATTGGAAATCTTGTCCTGAAGGAAAATCAACATGTAATCAAAATGGAGAAAAATAAACGAGGTAAGTTTTCTCTTAATTGGCTTGGACCCTATATTGTCACCCATACCTATGGATCAGGAACTTATCGTTTATCTTCTCTTGAGGGTAAACTTGAACCTAAGCCCCTTAATGCCTTGCATCTTTGACCGTTCTATTGTTGAATAAAGTACTACATCACTTTATGTATCATATATGCTCATCCCTTGAGTGAACCTCTCCTTCTACCTACCTCTTTTAAGGACCGACTTAAACAGAATTGTATGATTATCCTTCACCATTCAACCTTATCTTGAATATGTGTACCACGGCTCTACTCATGGCATGATTTTCATGGATAATTTTCATCCTTTTCAGGATGGAATCCCATGGTTGTTTGTCACTTGAAACCCCTCTTTCATAGCTAACCTTTATTGTGTTATGGTTTTGCATTCATAAAAGAGGCCTATACTCCTTTATAGTCTTGTCCATGACTGAAAGTCCAAAATAATGCCAAAAATTTGGGATAACAAAAATTTATTCCTTGATTCGAAATTCTCGAAAATAGATGATTCCCTCAAATGAACATTTATGTCTCTCTATTACTGCTATAAGTAGACTACTCCCTCGAAGGATAGTTATAAAAATCCAGCCACATGTTGTACTTAGTCTATCCAAAAATAAGACTAATCTAAAATTGTTAAAATAAAATTATCTTGGATCTTCCAAAGATCGATCAACTTCACGAAGTCCACAAAGAGACTCTACTATTCATCCCAATATAGAATTCCCACATCAATCACTCTATGAATACAAAAAAACAAAATGCAAAAGAAAAAATCAAGAAAAATACACACTTTTGGTCATGGACTTTCCTATGTTGGTTTTTGGTATCTTGCAGAAGGGGCATGTCATCCCACAACAAGGTTACACTAGACAAACCACTCCACCCTACCCTCTTTTATTTTCTCCCTATCTACTCAAGGGATGTGGCACACATGCAACACATTATGATCATACAATTTCGTTCAACCATAGACCTATCAATCATGCAACGTATCTAGGGGCTTATGTTCATAAGCCTATTTGTATGGCCATTATGGTCCTTGCCAACTATGGATCATTTCTCTTCTTTTCAATTCACCTCTGCCTACTTGTTGCTTCTTTAGTAGGATGAGACCATCAAAATTAATATCTTGGTCCGCTTCTTGTTTCACCCACACCCATACTAATCATCATTTCCAAAACATTATACATACTTATCAAAATCAAATCAAAACCAAAAACAACACCATACCCATACCAATCACACAAGTTAACCAGTTACCCTTTCTATTTTTCAGCTCAACATTTGACCTTTCCTACTTTCTACCTTTCCTAACCAGGACCATTGGCCTTACCAGTCTACCTATCGAAATCTTATTTTTCCCTATCCTATGGGAGAACTACATCGGCCTGAGGCCCCTTTTGTAAGGGCTATGTAGGCAGCAATTTGAAGACATGGGGTCTTCAAAGGTTAGCTTGGCCATAATTTTTCTACCATCTTTCATTGTTTTGCCACTATTTGTCATTACTACTTAATCTTCCTCACATTTCCATAATATCAATAACATGGAAATTCAAACAAACTAACCATACACCAAACCATGCCTAACATCCACTTCCATAACATCAATAACTTGGAAATTAAACCAAACCATGCCTACACATCTAAGTTTCCATAATATCAATAACTTGGAAATTAAACCAAACCATGCCTAACATCTAAGTTTCCATAGTATCAATAACTTGGAAATTAAACCAAACCATGCCTATACATCTAATTTCCACAATATCAATAACTTGGAAATCAAACCAAACAAACCATACATCATAATCATACCTATACTTCTAGTTTCCACAATATCAATACATTAGAAATTAAATCAAACTATAACATCAACCATGCCTACAACATGTATTTTCCATAATATCAATACATTGGAAATTAAACCCAAACCAAAAATAATCATGCCTACATCTAATTTCCATAACATCAATACATTGGAAAATTTAAAAAAATCCCAAACCATACAACAACCATGCCTACATCTAGTTTCCATAATATCAATACATTGGAAATTAAACCAAACCATAACATCAACCATGCCTACAACTAGTTTCCATAATAACGATGCAATGGAAATGAAATAGCATACAAATGAGATATAAATGTTGTCATCTCGATACTAGAAAGTATGTATGTCAATACATTGTATATACATATATCAATAAGTCTCTCAAAACTCTCATATACCCTCGCCAAACCAACCCCGCCTATTAGAAAATCAAACTCGCTTACTCACTCTACCATGTGATAATGCTACCCGTGTTGTTTTACCTACTAACCTTGCCTTGCCTTATTTCGTGATGTTTATCTCGACTAGACCAAACCTTTTGGTGTTTTGGAACACACATATACATGTTCCTGCACCTTGACCCATTGTGTTTCAGGAGCACTTCATATACCTTGGATACTTGGACCACATCACCCTTGTTTAGATAAACTATCGACCTTTGACAATGTAGAGTTTATGTGCTCTTTAACCTCATGCCTTGTTGCATTCTGTACATGTGTGTGCATTTGAATGTTTCCAATTTTGAATGACCACATTCACACCATTTCCTATACCTTCATCTTATCCCATTTTTCTTCACCAACCACCTTATCACACCCATCACCGATTTAGCCTTCAACTCAATTAGTTCCCTGGTTTGAGGGGGTCACCTCCATGCTTACCTAGGGAAACCTACTTCTTATTTTTAACAACGTTGCTTATTAATACAAGTTATGCAATAAAAAGAGCCAAATGTAGACACCCAAAATTGGGTCGCAACCCTTTAATCCCCTTTTAATTAACACACCCCCTTACCATGACCCCTTCCACACATTATTATTAATTTAATTATCAATATTAGGTTAATTACCACCTCACCCCTCCACCTAACCTCTCCACTTCACCTTGGACCCATTCTAAGGGCATTTAACTAGCTGAAACTAGGTCATCATTCCTAGCATTGATTCATCACTTCAATTAACTAACTCAAGACTCTTTCTAAATAAAATATTTATTGCTAACCACTTATTCTATCAATTCCTTGTGTGTTTAAACATGAACCAAGACTCCTAGCCCACAATAAAATCTTGACCCATGCCAAAAAGGGAAGAAATAGGCTATTTTGAGTAAATTGGAATATTTCTCCCTAACCAACGCCATTATTCTTTCTCCAGTGTCGGTCAAGGAACCACCATCGGTTCCTTTAAATAAGGATTTCCAACTCTTTCCCCAAGTTCTTCCTTTGGTTTTATTTTGGATTATTCATTCTCATTCTTACATTTGACTAAGCATCGACAATAAAACATAACAGCGGAGCATCTAAGTTCTTCACCAGTAACCAACCTCTTGCTCCACATCCTTGGATCATTCACAAGGAATCCCTCAGCTTTTTTTTCCACGGCATTGGATCTAGACCTATTACTCCTATAAATGCCCACCAACCACCACATCTACCAATCTTCAGGTCTTCAGATAATTATCTAAACCAGGTTTTTAGTTCTTAAATTTTGTTTTAGATCTCTTATTGTCTTCTATTGTATTGCTTCTTTCTCACCGAATACCATTTGTCACCCATCTACCCGATACCCTACCAACTTGAACCTCTCCTCCTTTCTAATCACCTCTCTCACCCTTACTGAGTCTTCACCCAAATCCTAACACCCAACCTAATCCTTTTCAAAAATCTATGCAATCACAGAGAGCCCAAATCAACCATTTTTCACCTTTGGCACCCAATTACCCCTACCGTGATTAGTTAGCCAACCAATACCAGCTAAAACCAAAGGTGACAAAGATCAGTTCCCCCAACTAGCATCATTCTTTATGTTTGGCATTTTCCCTCGGACCATCGATTTAATTTACCTACCCAAAACCTCCCATAACCTCACCCGTGCCTCCATGTTACACCTACAAACCTTAACAACCCACCACTTACTTAAAATTTAATCTTGTATTCACTATTTGGATTAGATTTAACTTACTGTACTTGTGTGAAATACCTAAATTATACAACTATTGTTAGACTCTATTTCACACAATAGATTCCCCCTTGTTTAAGGTGCATGCGATGATTGTAGGAGAATGTGGTCCAAAGGAGAGGACCCAATACTGATCTGAAGTGGATTTCTACAGGGGTAGGGGATGTGCATGGTATAAACCAAGGCACATGCAAACAAAGTATGCTAGTAGCAAGAGTTAGAAAAGAAAATAGCTAGCATGCAAGAGAAGCCAATATAATAAGCAACTAGGGAGGTGAGATGGACCGTGAAAATTGGGTTTGAAACATGGGACATTGCTCACAATATCACAAGACAATCAGGGCCATAGCGGAAAAAAGCATACAATGATCATACAAGCCATAGGGCATAGCCTATAAATAATAGAAAATAAGAACAAGCATAAAGTGACAAAAATCATGGTTGTATTTATCCTACAAGATAAATTTTACACATAAAGCACTCATTATCATGTTAGAAATATAAGTAGTGTGTAAAAGTGTGTATAAATTAGTGATAAGTAGAGTAATAGTGACTAGAAATAGGAAGCACTTTGAAATGATAGAACTGTAATGTGTAATGTATGATAGGTAAATGCCCCCAAGATCCTCCGAGGGATAGGTAAGGGATTAAGTGTTGAGCATCATGCATTGTGTAAGGATTTGTATGAGATATGCATTCACTTTGAGAGACCAAGTGAGTGCACATGTGTATATGATAAAGATAATGACATATTGAGTAAAATTTCTTGTATAGTAAGAAAAGTGCAAGATGTAAGTAGTATAAGCTACCAATAATATATGCAACCAAGATATAAAAATGTTGTATGAGTGTAATGGTTTGATATGCAAGGTATGAAAATTATATGAGCACCCTTTCCCCCTAGTGGATGTGTATGAGATGAGGTTCATTTATAAATTTTCCCTCAATAGTCAAGAATAAACATAGAACAAGGTTACATCATTAGGAAATGAGTGTGTTGTATGAAAGTAGCTGCTAGAAAGATTTATCGTGAAGCATTGAGCGTAGAGTGTAGATTATGTGAGGTTCATAGATGAAGTTTTCCCTCAACAGTCAAGTGTGAACCATAGCACTAGAGTGCGCCATCAAGTAATGATGATATAATGTGTGTATCAAATATGTAGGAGTGCTTAGGATATATTAATTGTAAACTGTTGAGTGGTAAGTGTGGTAGTAGACACTAGAGATAATTGATAGTAATGGAAAGGGGGAGTGTAATGCCCCTAAGTGTGTGAGTGATGGAGATCTATGACGAAATTTGAAATGTGTCATAAGAAAATATATGGTTGCCACAATGGTAGGTAGGAGAAAGGGTATGACCAGTATCAAATTGTGGGTTAACAAGAGGAAGTTTAAAGACGTTAGCTATCACAGGGTAAATTGGTTGGTCTTATTTGTTTAGTGGTTGTTTATTTGGAATTGGTAACTTTATAGTAGATTTTGAAAGGATATTTCTTAGTTGGAATGGGTAAATCAGTAGAGGGATTGATAGTAGGAGAGCATGGATGACAGATGTTTAGAGGTGGTATGACATTTAGTTAGATAAGAGGCTATGACTCTGACCGAGAGAAGGAACATTAGTAATGATGGAATGATGTTAACTAAACATGGAGGGATCATATTTAGGATCCCAATGGGATTTAGCAATTGGAGATGAGTATGTAACATAATGTTATATAGCAATGAAATATAACCCCGATGCTCAAGGGGCCTAATTCATCATTTTAAAGCATATAAATCATTTTCATGATGTTCACTAATTACGTGGTAATTAAAAAATGGGATACCTATGTATTTTGCAAGCCAATAAGGAGGTTTGTAATGAGTAGTTGGAAAGGTTATCAACTGGTGATTGAGGAGCTTAGGAAGAATATCATGTTGTTTAGTATTTAGATCAAACTTGAGAGGTGTTGGTAGCGGTAATACTTGGGGTTCACTTATATGAGCACATGTGGTGACATGGGATTAGGTTGAGGTGTAAAATGAGAACTAGCATGGGTATGAGAAGAATCCTTAAGATGTTGGATTTTAGTTGTGAGAGATGTAATCATGGTTTCCATAGCTTGAATTTTATCTTAAAATAAACAATGTAAAGCTTTAATTGACTAGAAAATGGATTAATTGGTTGTAGTGTCGGGACCAAAAGGGTCATTAGAGATACGATTAAATATGGAACTTACTTTTTTGGTGGTGTATTGTGAAAGAGGTACATAGTGTATAGGGATTTTTGGAGAACATATTTACAAGGTGGGTGCATTTGAAGTAATTGATACAAGGAGACTTTAGGATCCATGAAAGAAGATCCGATAGAACATGCAAAATAAAGATCCAAATTTTTTATCATGAGTGGGGTTCACCAAATGATTTAATATAAATTGAATTAAATATAATTACAGAGTAACTATTGTAATATATTATATACAATTTTAATGTACAATAAGATGCAAGAAACAAATCATGTACAAATGTGAAAACCTAAGCAAGATAGGGAGATGAAGAGAATTATCTAATTCCCGAGAACTCGGAAGGGATCTCAGTTAGGTGAAAAGTTGAAATAGAATAAGAAGAGTGTCATTAATGCTCATTGGAGGTTCCGAGACTCGGGAATGTGATGGACAGGATCGCTTATGGGAGGAAATGAGTTCCCGAGTACTGCTTCTAGGTGCTAGTGTTTGTGTGAATGATAAGGATCTCGGTATCTTTTTTGTGCAGAGGAGTTTATTTTTATTCCTGGTTCTCACTTTGATTTTTTCCTTGATCTTTGAATGTACTGTAGACTGAAAAACAATTTGTTTACATGCACGTGTCCACTAAACACATCAAATATAATAAAAAAAGATGCGGAATGTGGATTCAGACTGACCTTGGTGGTCACCCAAAGAGTGAACTTAGTACCAAGCATTACACTACATTTCATAATCCCTGTAGTTCTTTGTGTAAGTGTGCGTAATGATACCCAAGGATTCCCTTGTGCAAGTTGCACTAAGATAGTGAACTAGATCTAGAGTGCTCCAGATGAAAATGTGTGTAATGGAATAGAATAGATCCCTCCTATGTTGTGTATGTAGAAGTGATGCAACCCTTTTCCATTGAATGAATGTGCTAGGTTTATGCTTTGAGATGATCTTGAGCCTTTGAATTCGAGCTTAGGTGATAGTATGTAATGTTTAGTGCTTGGTCCCTTATTTTGAAAACATAATTCTATATTTATATGATTCCCTTGTTTGAATTTCAGTAATTGACAATTAAAAGATCTGACCCAAATTAGTAAAAAGTAATTAAAAAGTGTTCAATCGGTCCAAAAGGATTTTAAAAAGATAAATAAGGACAGGATCGCCTAAAGGACAAGAACGTTTGGCACTAGTGTCCCAACTGGGTGCTACTATCCGAGGCCATAGAAATATAAAACAGTCAAGTTTTGGAAAGAGTACAAGATGCATAAAGCTAATAAAAATGGAGAAGACAAAGCAAAAGGCTAAAAGGAGTTTTCAATTACTAGTTTTCTTGCTTAGGAATCATGTAAATGCTAGCATGCTTTTAGGACCTAGAAATGTACCCAAGTGCATAGATTTTGTGTATACAGTTTGATGAACATTGATATAAATCTTATTCATGAATATTGTAATAATATTTATAGTAATATGTTACATTTCTCGCTTAAGGTTATGATTTCAGTTGAATACATGTGATGTTGGAAAACATGGCATTCATATGAAACAACAATTCATTTGAATAAGTTATATGAAGTTTATTAGTTATCGATTAAATTAACCTTAACCTATTATAATATTTCATTTAAATACAACAAGAATATGAGTTAGTTAACTCATGAAAGTTCTTTGAATTGACCCATATATACATTTCTCTCTCTTCTATAGTTACAAGAAGGAAATAAATTCATGAAGTTATTGATTGGATTGTTTACGCATGATGATGCTAAGTATTATTTGTTTAAAATCGAAAAGCATTGTTGTATTTATTTTTAAATGCGAATGAATTATCTTTATAAGATGATTAAGGGCATGTTGTCTAATGTACTATCATGATGAATTGTATATCATTGTTTTTTAAGTAAGGTATTATCCTCATTAAGTTTAATAAAATAACGTGTTGTTTTATAACATATTTTGTTGGATATGTGAGTATTTATATGTTGTTTTATAGCATAGTATAAATAATGTTAATTGATATTATGTTATGCAATTATAATTGATTTTATTGATTCATTTTAAATGAACAATTATTTGCATGATGAGCATAAAATTAAAAGTACAATCACATAAAAAAAACAATGTTATATTATTATTGTACCTTATTAAATAAAATGGACTATTCATATTAAATAATGATCATATGAGATTAAGGACTATTTTTAACAAGTATTGAATGGATTAATTATATATGAGAGATGGTTAAGAAAATTGTTATCATAAAGAAACATTATATTGTGATAGTTTGATAAGAGTTACTCATTAAAGATAATAACTAGTTTGAGTTACTATAACCCTCTATCAAGAAATGGATATCGTGTAATGATATGAAATAACCTATCGTAAAGATGAACTTATTTACTTATCTCAAAATAGATAACTAAATGTGTAAATGAAGTGTAGGTATTATGACCCATCATTCCTTTTGATATAATCCTAACCATGCCATCTTAGGATGGCTACGGGAAGGATAATGAGTACATAATGATGAAATTCATTACGTGGTCACTATCTTTCCCATAGGGATCCTAAGATGGGATTGATAGGATCCTTTTGATTATAAGGGTGAGTTATGGTTTCTACTTCTTAAAAATAGAAACTTAATTTCTTAAACAATGAAATGAGATCCATATAACTATGTAGATATGGTTTTGTGGTGATAGAGACAAGTTTTGTTAACTTGTGTGCGATCATAAAACTAATCTTGCATTACAATGCTTGAATTTTTGGCCAAAGTAGTGTAACTAGTTAATTACATTGTTTTTCACCATACCCCTAACTTGATGTGTCAGATACCATATGGAATACAACTTGGCTATTTTTCAAGTCAACACTTAAGAGTTACACATATTTCTCATGACCTGATAAAGGTTTAACCAAAAGTATACAAGTTATACACACTCGGTTAAAGTGAATTAAGGGGGTCAAAAGATCTAATTGACCCTTACAACTACACATGGTTATCATTTGTTATCAAATGGATTGTAAACATTTAAATATATTTGATTTAATTATTGCAAGCTAAAAATCATTAAAGGCATTAATTGAATTAAGGGGTTTATTTTAAAAAAATCCTTAATTTGGATGAATAATAACATGGGTGTTACATTTTGGTATCAAATCTTAAGGTTATCATCTTTTGGACTTAATGGGTTCATAATGCTAACAAGAACATCTTATTCTTTTTAACATAATATGATGGTTAGGACAAGAGAAAACAATGAGTCTAAAGTTATAATACCCAAAAAATAGATGAAATTCTAGTAGTTCTTCAAGATACCTAAAACCAGATAGCTTCCCTAGAGTAGCATGTGATGGGTGAAGAAGAATAGGAAGAAATGGATGTATAACAACTTGTTAGGAAGGAAGTAGAACAACCTATTCAGCCTAATACTGGAAATCCTATTGTTGTAGATTAGCTACAAAAAAAAAAAGAGCTCGTTTGGTAGCAGAACTATCAAGGGATATTAAGCAAATCAGCCAACCCAAGTTTTATGGAACAACCTTGGGAGATGGAGCTAAGAATTGAATGAGTGAAATGGAAAATATTTTCAAGATAAGATACTTTTCTAAAGAAACCAAGGCAATTTGGGGTGCTTTTCAGCTCTCCAATGAAGCATCTTTGTGGTGGGACAACCGCAAGATGGAGTTAGGAGTTGATACTACCAATATCACTTGGGAACAGTTTAAATTTTTACTTCCACCAATGTTGGTTTCCTCGGCTATACTTTGACCAGAAAATGTTTGAGTTTCAAAACTAACACAAGGTAAATTGAGTGTGGTTGAATATTGGGAATGATTCACCAAGTTACTAAAATATGTACCACAATATCAAAAAGATGAAAAATTTAGAATTCATAAGTTTATTATGGGGTTAAACCTAAAATATAGGAGGAGAAGTAGATGTGCATGGTCCATCTACTATGGAAGTAGTGTTGAAAAATCCATTAGGAAAAAATAGAAGCTGCAAAAAATTTCTGCTCATAGAGAAGAAAAAGTAAAAGAAGAGCTTCACTCACCTACACCATTAACTCCTAGAAAAACATGGTGGAAAAAGGAAGGAAACAAATGAATACTATCAAAAATACTATATCAGCTAAACGTTCTAAATGTGCAAATAAGGAGAAATAGGTAGAACAATATTGTAGCAAATGATAATAAATTTGAAAAGAAAGGACCTTTTTTTGGGTGTTTCAAATGTGGTGGTGACCACTATGATAATAATTATCCCCATAAGAATTAGGGAACAATCAGCAGAAAAGGATACATGTTGTAGTGGCTAACCGCCAAGCTGAGAAACAAGATACTCCTATTAAAGTGTCAAGTGTAAGTAAGTTATATGGACTTCTATTATTATTTTATTTGACATGGTGTAACTGAGTGCTTTATTTCTAGTAAATTAGCTAGAAAAAATATATTAAGAAAGTTGGATATATGAAAAATACATGGACTATTCAATATGGGAATGATGTTGTTCAAATGGTAGACCAATTTCTATTTGACGCAACATTGGAATTACCTATTTTTACCATAGAACTGGACCTTTATGTAGCTCCTTTAGGGTCCTATGACATCATTATAGGTGTAAACTGGTTTTCCAAACATAAAGAAATAGTAGATTGTTATGAAAAATGAATAAAATTCCTAGATGACATGTATAAAATAGCTAGCATTCAGGGCATAAAAAGATTTTGAAGTTAGACAAATTTTGTTATGCAACTTAAGAAAGCTAAAAACAAAGGTTACATGTTGTATGCAATAAAAATTTCTGATTTTAGTGAGGAAGGTAAGACTTCCTTGGAGGATTATCATTGTTATAAGAATATAAGGATGTCTTTATGGAGGAATTACCTACACTTTCCTCCTAAACATGAGTTTTAATTTACCATTGACATCAAACCTAGAACTAAACCGATATCAAAAGCACCATACATAATGAAAAAACAAAGTTAGTAGAAATAAAATCACAACTTCATGAATTTTTTTCTAAAGGATAATATTCGACCAAGTGTGTCTCCTTGGGGAGCACCAGTCATTTTGTTAAGAAGAAAGATGGAATGTTAAGACTATGCATCGATTATCACATGCTTAACAAGGAAACAATAAAGAATAGGTATCCATTTTCCAAGGATTGATGACCTTTTTGATTAGATGAGAGATGCATTTTTTTCAAAGATTGATTTATGATCTAGTTATCATCAACTAAGGATAAAGGATGAAGACATTCATAAGACAACATTTAAACAAGATATGGGCATTATGAGTTTATAGTTTTACCTTTTGGACTCACTAATGCACCTGCTACATTTATGAATCTTATGAATAATATTTTTAGGAATACTTAGATAAATTTGTGTTAGTTTTTCTAGATGATATTCTTGATTTATTCTAAGAACATAGAAGAACACAATGAACACTTGAGAATAGTGTTAGATGTGCTTAGAAAAAAAATTTATACGAAAATTTCAAATTTTTTTTTATCAAAATGAAGTGTAATACCTTGGGCACATCATAAAAAATGGGATTTAGTTGACCCATCAAAAATTAAATCCATTATTGAGTGGCCAACACCTAAGAATGTACATGAAGTAAGAAGCTTCATGGGGTTGGTTGGTTATTTAGAAAAATTTGTGAAAGATTTCTCAAGAGTGGTTGGACCAATAACTTCTTTGTAGAAAAAAGGAAAGAAATTTTTGTGGACTGAAAAGTGTGAAAATGCATTTAATTACTAAATAAAAACTTACAACAAAAACACATGTTTTGAAGGTTCTAGATCCCAATGGAAGCTTCACCATGGTAATTGATGCCTCAGTGAAGGTTTGGGTGGAATAATTTATAAAATGATCATGTAATTACTTATGAGAGAGTAAAAAATTGAAGGTGCATGAGCATAACTATGCTCCCATGACTTAGAACTTATTGTCATAGTTCATGCCTTAAAATTTAGAGGCATTACCTACTAGGAAAGCCTTTTGAATTGAAAACAAGACCATTTGGGGCTGAAATATATCTTTACACAACCTAATTTGAATGCAAGACAACATAGGTGGTTTGAGTTTTTGTCCCAATATGATTTTGACATTAGTTACATTAAAGGAAAAGAGAACCATGTGGCTGATGCATTGAGTCATAGGAAGCATGTTTCCACTATTGTAACCCTCATAACACAATTTAAAGATGAAGTAAAGAAAAAAAACAAATTGATATCCATATTATCAACATGTGAAAAAATGTGCTTTAGTAGAAAATCCAAATGATAGGAGATATAAAGGATTTAATTTTGATAATGAAGGAGTCTTGTGATATGAAAATAAATTTTATGTACCTTTGGGAAATGACCTTAGAATGAAATTCATGAAGGAATTTCATGATGCTCCATATTTTGGACATCCTAGAGTAATAAACTATTGGCTGATGTAAAACAACAATACTTTTGGAAAGGAATGAAGAAAGATATGAAAATTATGTTGCACATTGTCTTGAATGTCAATGTGTTAAGGTAAAAGCACATGCATCATACTGGTATGTTGTATCCTCATAGCATTCACATTATAAATGACAAGTAATTAGCATGGATTTTTGTAAGGACTATCATTATCAAAAAAAGCATGACATGATTTTAGTAGTGGTTGAAAAACTGACCAAAGTAGCTCACTTCATACCGGGTAATCTAAAGGATGATTCCTAATACTTGTAAAATGGTTTGTGCATGAAATCTTTAGATTACATGGAGTTTTATAGAATTGATTATTTTTATAGGGATCCTAGAATGACCTCTCAATTTTGGAAAACTTTAAACTCAACTTTGGGAACAAAACTAAACTTTAGTTCAACATACCATCCTAAAACAAGATGGTCAAACAATAAAGAGTTAACCAAGTTATGGAGGATATGCTCAAGAATGTATTACATGGATCAACAATATAAATGGGAAGAATATATGTCATTGGTTGAATTTTCCTATAATAACACTTATCATTTCTTCACTTTGAAAATGTCTCCATTTGAAGCATTATATGGGAGAAAGTGTAGAACTCTTATTAGTTGGGATAACATGGAGGACAGAGAGGTAGTGGGTCCAAAAATGTTGACAGAAATGGAAAAAAAGTAAAAAGCTCATTCATGAGTGGTTGAAAGAAGAAATCAATAGGTAAAAAGCTACGTTGATCTTAAAAAGAGTTGACAGAAAATTTGAGTAAGGAGACAAATTATTTTTAGGGTAAAACCCAAAAATAGCTCTATTACATTTGGAAAAGGCTACCAAATTGTCACCTAGATATGTGGGACCTTTCAAAATTCTAGAAGTTATAAGTCAGTGGCATACCGATTAACATTACCTCCGCATTGTCTAGAATGCATGATGTTTTTCATATTTCATTTCTTAAAAAGTATGTTTTAGATATAACACATGTCATAAATTGGAACTCATTATAGGTTCAGAGATGGGAATCATCGTGGTTAAACCAATAGAGTGTTGGAAACTCATAGGTTGCATCTCAAAATAATGATATTACACAATGCAAGGTCTAATGGGACCAATATTTTGAAGATAGCATAACTTGGGAGAATTTGGATGAAATGAAAATTGCATTCCCTTTCTCTTTCAATGATTAAAACAGTTATTTGACTATTTATTATGGATTTATTATACATTACTTGATCTATTTATGTTTATTGTAATGGAAATTTTTGCTATATTGTTGATTGTTTGAAATAGTTTTTTGTTATGAGGATGTTTATAGCCAAATTTTATGAATTACCATGATTAAAATTTGAAAATTATCAAAAAATTTTGATGAAATCTTGAATTGTTTTTCTTTGATTTTGATGACTAGATTGCTTTCGATTGATATGTTTGATAACGTTTAAGTTCAAATCATCGGGCGATGATTCTTTAAGGGGGGAAGTATGTCACACCCCAAATTTAATGTATTTAAATCATCATTTGATAAATGTTTTATGGATGATGAATTATTTAATTATAAATATTAATTTGATAAATATACATATATAATTAAATATATATATATATGCATATATATATATACAAATGTTACATATACATATATGTGTATGTACATACACATACACATACACATATGTGTATATATGTGTATATGTATATGTATTTATGTATGTATATATGTATGTATATGTACATATACATGTACATGTACATATATTACACATACACATACATATACATCTATGTATATGTTTATGTATATATATTATATATATGTATATAATTATATATGTATATTTATCAAATTAACATTTATAATTAAGTAATTCATCATCCATAAAACATGCGATGAAAAATACATTAAATTTGGGGGTGTGGTATACTTTATACAACGATTACATTAGTATGATTTGTTGTTGACGATCACCTTTTGTTTGCATTATGATACAATGTTGATTGGTTGGATTCCATTGTTGTTTGCATTGGTAGAGGAAGGTTTGTGTTTATTAAGGTTATTTAGCATTGTATAAGGTAAATTGCAACATTTTTTGTTAAGGCATTAAAAATTGTTTAAGGTTGATTTCTAACTTGAAATTGGTCATAGACCACATTGCTTTAGCATTGGTTATTGATAATGTTTAAATTTTATTAAAATGGTCATAAACCATGGGGCAATTATTATTTTTATTTTGTTGATATTTGAATAATGGTCATAGACCACTTGAAAAATAATGTGGAATTTGGATTATTAGCTATTGTTTGAATAAGGATCATCGACAACATAACATATAAAGTTTTATTGTTATGATATGAAGTTTGGTTAAAGATCGGTCACTGCATGTGAGACATAAGATATTTGATATTTGTAAAGTTTTGAATGACCTTGGATCATTCGAATTGGATGCAAATTAATCAAAGGGTTTTGGGCTTATATGAATGGCCAATATGTAGCATCTGAAACATTTATGATAATTAATTTACATGGTTCCTTAAGAACAAATAGCTTGCATTACAAACCAAAACATGCAACTCTTCCCTTCATATGTATTTTTGGCATTATGTTTGGTTTGGTTGAGCTTGCATGGAAATTTTGGGAGAAAATATTGGAAGGTTGTTTCTAGTCAATGCATGCAACCATGAAGCTATATTTGATGGAAATTTTATGTTTATTATTATTGTTTGGAAATTATTGGGAGTTTTGTTGAGTATTGGAAGTTACATATTTGGGAATTGAAAGGAGAAAGCACACGCGAGTAAGGCATGGGTTTCTCTCACTTTTGTTCTTTTTATTTTTAGAATGAAATATTGAAATGTGTTATGGGTTTCAATTTGGTTTTCAAATCTATGAAAGTATGAAAATATTATATGAAATCAGTTTTTCTACTTGCTAGGTTTAAATAGAAATTTGAGCATGAAAATTTAATGGGTTTTAGGGGTCTATTATTTTTGGAATTTTGAGGGTGTGTTTATTGTTGTATTTTTAACCAAATCGTTATAGAATGATGATAGACGTCTTGTTGTGGAAATAAATGCTTGAATTTTGTTGTTCAAAATCTAGAACTATTCTTGAATTTTATTATGAAAATTGGAAAGAAAACTAGAAGAGAACACTTTGGGAAGAAATGGTTCTTTAAGGTTGTTGTGAAACTGGACTTTACTTTATTTTAGCTTTCGGGTTTTAAATTTTGAATGGAAAATATATGCATGCAGATTGTGTTTTTAAAATAGCTTGATGGAGCTTGTGACCGTTATTTTATTTGTAAAATTAATACTATAACATTTGTTGTTAAGTCATATTCTTCTTCAGAATGATTTGTTATTTTTAAAATTTGAACGCTTCCTTATTTTGACATGGATCTGAGTTATAATGGAAATATATGACATTTTTCGAAATGATATCTTTTGGATTCAAATGATAGTGTTGAAGCTCGTCGTTTTATTTAATTATTTCTACATAGCTATCAGTTATTGTTAAATATATTTAATGCAATCACTATTGACCTAAGTTTCATTTGTTTTGGTATGAAATCTAGTGATTATGAATATTAATTTACAGGTATGAACTAGCCCATATTTTTTTTTCTCTCTCCTATAATTTACGGGAAGGAAATACATCCATGAAGTGATTGATTGGATTGTTTACACATGATTGTGTTATGTATTATTTGTTTAAAACATGAAAAGCATTGTTGTATTTATATGTTAAATGTTAATGAATTATCTTCGCAAGATGATTAAGGGAATATTGCCTAATGTATTATCATGATGAATTGTATATCAATATTTTTGAAAGTAAGGTATTATCCTTATTAAGTTTCAATAAGATTTTTTTTTGTTACATATGCAAGTATTTCTTTGTTGTTTTACAAGAGTATAAATAAAGTTAATTGATATTATGTTATGCAATTATAATTGATTTTATTGATTCATTTTAAATGAACAAATATGCGCATGATAAGCATAGAATTAGAAGTACAATTATGTAACGAAAACAATGTTATATTATTATTGTACCTTATTAAATAAAATGAAATATTCATATTAAATAACGATCATATGAGATTAAGGACTATTTTTAACAAATATTGAATGGATTAACTCTATATGAGACATGGTTCAATAAATTGTTATTTAACAACAAACACTATATTACGATAGTTTTATAAGATGTACTCATCAAAGATAGTACTCGTTGATTTACTATAACCCTCTATTAATAAATGTATATCATGCAATGATACAAAATAGCCTATCATAAAGATTAATCTATTTACTTATCTCGAAATAGATAACTAAAGGTGTAAACGAAGTGTAGGCATTATGACCTATTATTCCTTTTGATATAATCCTAACCATTCCAACTTAGGATGGCTACACGGAAAGATAGTGAGTACGTAATGACAGAATTCACTACGTGGTCTCTATCTTTCCCATAGGGATCCTAAGATGTGACTGATAGAATCCTTTTGATTAGAAATATGTGTCATGGTTTCTACTTCCTCAAAATATAAACTTAATTTCTTAAACAATGAAATGAGATCCAAATAACTATGTAGAGATGGTTGTGTGGTGATGGAGATAGGTTTCATTGACTTGTGTGCAAATCCACGAAACTAATCTTGCATTGCAACGCTTGAATCTTTGGCCAAAGTAGTGTAACTATATGATTACATTGGTTGTTCACCATACCCCTAACTTGTTGTGTCAAATACCAAATGGAATACAACTTGTCTTTTTTTCCATGTTGACACTTAGGAGTTGCACATAGTTCGATGACATGCTAAAGGTTTAACGTAATATACAAGTTATACACAATCAGTTAGAGTGAATTAAAGGGAATTGGGAAGATCTAGTTGACCCTTATAGCTGCACATGGTTATCATTTGTTATCAGATGGATTGTAAACATTTTATTATACTAGATTTAATTGTTAAGCTAAAATTAATCAAGGCATTAATTGAACTAAGGGGTTTGTTTTTTTTTTAATACCTTAATTTGGATGAATAATTACGTGATATTACATGTAAGTGTCGTGATATGGCCCAAATTCTAAGCCAAATAAATATTATTTTTTCTCTAATTGAATTACTTAGGATCCCTGAGCATAAGAAGAGAGCCTTTGAATATTTGGGATTCAAGGAGGATGTTATTGCTAAGGAGAAGGTTGTGATTAACAAAGTGGTCTCCCTTATTGTTGGTGTAAGTGAAATTACATAAAATGAAGAAATTGTAGAACCACCTCCTAATGTTTATTTGGGAATCTCCCTTATACAAACTCAATTATATGTAGAGCCTTTTTCACCACTCTAATTTTTAACGGTTGGCTCTCCTACACAACCGCATGTTTGATTTTAGTGTTTCATGCAATATCATGCCCCTAGCAGTCATGAATGAGTTAGATATTAAGATAACACTTGCTTTTGGAAAATGTTTTGCAATGGATTCTAGAGAGGTACATGTGGTTGGTTATGTCATAGGTTTGGTTATGCAATTGGTTGCTTATCAAGGGAAGTACTTGACAATGAGTGTTGTTATTGTTGACTTCCCTACTAAGTGGGGAATGTTACTATCAAGAAAGTGGGTGCTTAGTGTGGGGGAAGTGTTCAAATGGATGTGTAATATGCTTCCATACTTTTAGAAAGTAAGTTGGTTAAGTTGTACAAAGAGGACAAGATGTTACACCTCATAGAAGACCCATGAATGTTTTTTATGAGGTGTTATTTGCTGACACATATCTTGAAAACTTTGTTCATAATGTTAATTTTGAGGATCAAGTGTTTAGATATGCATGTACAACTTGAAGACACTAACACTCCATGGACAATGACTTTTGATGGAGCATGCTCCAATTCTAGAAATGGAGCTGGTGTGGTGTTGAATTCTCTAAGCAATGGTTCTTTCAGTTTCTCTTTTAAATTAATTTTTGAGTGCACGAACAACATAGTTGAGTATGAATCACTCTTACCTGGTTTGAGAATTGCTTGGAGGAATGGAATTAAGGACCTCATTTTCGAGAGGTGACTCGAGCTAGTTGTTAAACAAGTTATAAAATTGTATACAACCATAAATCATAGGTTTAAGTAGTACTGAATGCAGCATGTGGTATCTCATTGAGATTTTTATTCTTTTAATATTGAATATCATGAGAGGATTCAGTAATGCAACAGGTGATAGGTTAGCATTCTTGGCATATCAAATGACAATAAGAATGTTTCCTCATATTGTAAGGATGAATTTGAGGTGTTGGTTAGACGTATTTTCTGAAAACATCCAACATTGGAAAGTTTTTTATGATGAATCATGCATTAAGATATTCTTGAGTTATCAGGGTGATTTTGCAGATCAACATATTGATTTAGAGCCTATGGTATAGGTATGTGATGGTAAATATCTTTAAAGACTAATGTAATCTCAAGAGGGTTGGTCAGCCTTGAGTCCGCATTTAACAAAGTGTTGATAGAGATATGAATAGGTCTTCCCACATGCCTAGAGACGATGTTGAATGCAAATTAGGAACTTGTCATAATTAGAAGAAAGTTTGGTTGGGAAGTAATATGAATGAGGAAGAAATAAAATATTATACCAAACTATTGAAAAAACATCAAGTTTTCCTTGCTTTGTCCTATCCCGAGTCAAGGCTTATAGAGAGGAATTCTTTTATAATGAAATACCTTTAGAACCTCACACTAAGCTCCTCATGAAGAAGCATATACCTATCAACCCCATCCTTGTAGCAAAAATGAAAGAAGAAATAATTAAGCTGGGGGATGGTGGCATAATTTAACCTACTAGATACTCTTCATGAGTGCCCAATCTTATGTCACCTAGAAAGAAAAATGGGGATATCATAATTTGTGTAGATTTTAGGAATTTAAACAAATCCTCACTCAAGGACAACTACCCTTTTCCCAACATGGAAAACCTTTTACAAAAGGTAACAGGGTATGAAATGTTGTCTACTTTAGATGGATTCTTCGGTTATAACCAAGTTGTGGTCAAAAAATCAGAACAATATAAGACTGCATTCACAACTCCTTGGGGAACTTATGTTTATATCATAATGTCATTTGGATTGATGAATGTAGGGGCCACTTTTCATAGAGCCATGGATGTTGCATTTACTAGGTTCATTAATGAGTTTATTTTTGTTTATCAAGATGATATAATTGTTTTCTCTATAAATAGATGTGACAACTAGAGCACCTAGAAAAATCCTAATCGAGATGTAGAGAATATGGAATCTCATTGAACCCTAGGAAATGTCACTTTGGAGTGCAAGAAACCAAGTTGTTGGGACACATTGTGTCTCATGAAGGGGTTATGATAGACCCTAAAAGGGTAGAAGCAATTGACAAGGTGCCCATCCCCTAATCTAAAAAAGGTATCCAATCCTTCTTTGGAAAAATTAACTTTGTGAGAAGGTTCATCTCCAACTTTGTTGAGATTACTTGTCCCATTACCAGCATTTTGAAGAAGGTTTAGATTATCAAATGGGGTGATGAGTCAGTTTAAGCATTTAAACGATTAAAAGGAGCACTCAAGACTGCCCCTCTATTGGCCAATCCTGACTATAAGAAGGAATTTAAAATGCTTTCTTTTGCTTCTTGATATACTATTACTTATGTTATGTTACAAAAGGATAAGGAAGGACATGAAAAACCTATTTCCTTCTTCAGCAAATCTTTGTAGGGGTCTGAGTTGAAATACTCTATTATAGAGAAACAATATTTTTCTTTGGTGAAAACTACTAAAATTTTTAGACCCTATATTCTAAGTTCCAGGATCATAACATATGTGCCACACACCATGGTGAAATACATCCTCTCTCAAATGGAGATGTCAAGTAAGAGGTGTAGGTGGGTAAATAAAATTCAATAATATGATATGGACATTCAGACTACAAATATAGTGAGAGGATTAGGCTTGACAATATTGATGATTGAAACTAATTTCCAAGTTTTTAAGGTACACAATATTGATGATGAAATACAACACCACTGGGAAGGTAAGTAATTCTTCTTGGTATAAAGACATTGTGTATTATTTGAAGAATCTAAATTGTGTTATTGGGTTGGATAAAAATTAGAGAAGGAAACTCAAGTTGGTGTCCCAAAAGTATATCTTGATAAACTATGGATTGTCTTGGAAAATCCTGAAGGAGTTTTGTTAAGATGCATAATATAATATGAAGCCCCAAGTTGATTGATGAATTCTATTGAGGTATTTGTGGTGGTAACTTTTCTAGAAAAATCACTGCTCATAAAATTTTAAGAGTAGGTTATTGGTGGCCATCCCTTTTTAAAGATGTTTCTCTATTAGTAAGAAGGTGTGAAATTTTTCAGCATTTCTCCGCAGATGGATCTCTCCCGCAACATGTTTTAATAAAGGATCCTTTCAAACAATAGGGTTTAGATTTTATAGGTGAAATGTTAGATCCTTCTAGTGTTTGTCACAAATGGATATTGGTGGCCACTGACTATTTCACTAAGTGGGTTGAAGCAATCCCCACCAAGAAAGTAAATCATCCGGTGGTTGTGAATTTCATTTTAAACCACATAATTTGCAATTTTGGTGTTCCTATCAAACTATTTGTCGACAATGCCATGATTTGCTAATCTAAACCTTTAACAAGAATGTGCCATGAATATCACATAACCCTCACATATGCCTATAATTACAATCCATAAGGAAATGGGTAGGTTGAATCAAGTAATAAAAACTTTCTCAAAATTATCATAAGAACATTAGAGGTGAACAAAAGGAAGTGGGTAGAACAACTCAAGTTTGCACTATGGGTGACATAGTTACAACAAAGAGATATAATGGGAAGATCCCATTTGAGTTGGTTTATGGTGTTCAAGCTCTCCTACCTCTTCCTTTTCAAATATCTTCCTATCATTTTATGCAGAAATTGGAGGATGGAGATGGTGTTGATCCTTATGTTACAAGGATTAACCAAATTATTGAGTTGGATGAGATTAGGAGAGAATATCATCAAAGACATATTTAATTTAGAGAGAAACTCAAGAAGATATTTGACAAAGAAGGTTACTCCAAGGAATTTCCATGTTGGTGATTTGGTCCTACTATGGGATAGTAGGCATGAAGACAAAGGAAATATGGTAAATTTGATGCACTATAGATGGGTCCCTACACCGTAGACATTAGGATTGGAGAACATCCATTTTTCTTAAGAGATTTGGAGGGACAACTACTAGAGTTTCTTGTTAATGGTAGGCATCTTAAACACTTCTTAGATTAGCAATGTGTCTCCATGTATATTGTTGTATAGTGTGCAGTTTTGTTCTTGTTTTTGTTTTGTATGTTTTTTGTTCCATTTTTTATCCCCTATGATCAGATTTTGTCATTGTTTGTGCTCATGGTGTGTTTAAAATTGTAGAATAACATTTTTGTTTACCCATTCAACTCCTTTCCCAATGGATTGGGCACTTGGTCTAATTCTCCCATGAGTTTTTGTCTATGGTTCTTATGACACCCATTGGGGGTGTCTATCCCCAAGCTAGAGCCATTATTGGTGCTCGATTTTTCCCATTATCTCAAATCGTGCTTTCCATAATTGTTCCTTTCCTCCTAACTAATTATATGTAATGCTCGTATGAATTATTGGTCCTTGAACTATTCCCCATAGCTCCGAGCTCTGTATCCTAAGAAAATTGTTTCATATGTAAGTTTGTCACGTCATTTTGAACCAACACTTCAACATTTTGTGTGTTTTATGAAGTATTCATGATTTGTAGGTTTTTGATGAAGTAAATGAGCTCTTGGGGGTCCTGTTGATATGCTTGAACCTTCAAAGAAAGGCTTTGTGCCTTGGAAATTTGTATTTTGATGCAATAGTGAAAATTGTAAATCCTTTCCCGTCGCTCTACAAAGTAGGATATTTGGGGTATCTTCACACTTACGGGCCATTCGAGCAAGTATGCAACTTATCCAAATATGCAATATGTGAAAGCATCCGCCACACCCATTAAAATAGAATTTTCTCGAGTCTTCACGTATTAACGGGCCAGTCAAACAAATGTACAACTCGGTCAAGGTTGTAAGTGTAAATGATACCCCGGCACCCGACAAGGGAATATTTAGAGAATCCAAGGGATGTGGGCCTTTGGTGTAATTTTGCAATACCGTGCAAAGGTGCATATTGTAGTTTCACCCCAATCCATGGTACATGGTGGATAAAGACATGTGGCAGTGGTTCATACTTTTGGGACACCAGTAAACTTTGCAACTTGCATCCATGCAAGATGCAAGTTTGTCCCCGTAGCTCACTTGGTCAAAAGAAAATATACATGACACAATAATGGGCATCTGAGTAAGATTTGTAAGTTAAAACTTGCACATTTACATCGTTGCACTCATGTAAGATGCACCCTTCTTCCTGAAGCCCGCAAAGAAAGGTATGTGGTATATTAACAAATAAAGTGCCAACAAATTGAAATAAAAAAAAAAGGAGAAAGTGCCAATTGTCCCATCATGTCATTAATTCTATCATTGTGATATATAACACAGAGAATGGCCCAGACTAGACATTAGTCTTTTAACCTTTCATCTCCTTACTAAGTACCATCATCGATTTGGAACCAACTCAATAGTTTTATGTGAGAACATCAATCTCTTTATTGTCATTGGATTATAATCATGTAATTTGTAATAATGCAAAATTAATCCAATCCTTCGAGACTCTTAACACAATAACATATAATTCAAGGACACAATTTATAATGTTTAAACATAAGTTCAGGTTTCTGTCACCATTCTCATGACAAGGATCTCCAACACCATAATCCTTTGTTTCCTGTGTCATGCATACTGTAGCTTCACAGGGATGATATTAGAACCCTAAAACTATAAAAATATGATTCAAACTCATTAGTTTTGTCACAACTACGATGCCAAGATTGTCCCTGTGTCTAGACTGTAGCCACTTTTGTATTAGCAACTTTTGTTGTGAATTTTACTCATTACTTGGTACTCAGCATGAGTGTCACCATAATAGTTTGATTGAGCTTCTTTAGACTGATATGGACTAATTACACATTCAATAACCCTCACAAGTGATCACCGTGACTTAAGATCCTACCTCATCAAAAGTTTATCAAGAAATAACAGGAAATTACAACTTCATGTTATATCACAGTTTATACGGTCCTGGGAATTTTTTTATTAAGATACCTTTTTATATGGATTTTACCTCATAAAATCCTTAAAACTCCATTTGTAAACTGGTCTCATTATTCTACCTTCTAAATTTCATACCCTAACTCTTCAAAACACGTGAGTTATGCTTATTTTACCAAGCAAACATTTCATCGAACAATTTGCAGGCATTCTGAAACCCGATAGGAAAACAACTTCATAATTTTAAATGTACTCATAATTATGCCAAACTATTAAAAACCCATCTCATAAACTTCCTCAAGACCATTCATACAAATTTTTATGCCTGTTTGATTCGTTTTGAAGGAGATAGGGTTTCTGATATGCTCCAGCATTCTTCAATTTTCGACTGTCATGTTTGTTTTCTCATGCAATACTACTATACTTTTCCTTACTCTCGGGCTGATATTTAATTTGTATACAATAAAAAATAAGCTAAAAAATGTCCCAAAACCTCCTTTTCCATGATATTCTGCAGGGAAAATACTCAAGTTTAAATGCATTACAATTGAAGGAAATTCTTTCACATGAATGGATAAATCTCATTTTTCAGTACATTGTTCAAGAAATCAAAGTTTGTATTAGCAATACCTCATTGCCTGCAACACCAATACCAACAAGAACCTTCAAAAACCTAATGACACTCTTCAAATACAGAAATCACAATCATCATATAAATTTCCTCACTAAAAACATGAAGGTAGATTTTCCATAAAAATACACAATACAGGACAGAGAATTCTTTATTGATCATCAACCCAAAAACTTGTATCATTGGATACTTGCAGTCTAAAAATGCATGATGGAGGCTCAAATATCCTTTTTATGCCTCTCTCCTCAAGCATACTCCCTCTTATCTCCACTTTAACACAACTACTCTCTCACACTACTTGACTTGATCTTAGTCTTGAGGATATAGTTGAGACATTTCCTCAACTTACATGCATAAATAAAGGAACTACTTTCTAACTGTGACTCTTGATAAACTTGGACTAGAATATGGTTCTACAAACATGACTCACTCAATATTATGGAGTAACTAATCTCCCCTTTACGTACTAAGTGGGAGATATGACAACTCATAAGCAATTACACCACTTATTTTCACTCCTACTGTGTAGTAAGGAGTAATTACATTATTAAGTAACTTTTCCGAATTTCAAATTCAATAGTTTGGAGGGAAACAACTTCAAACACCTAACTCTAGTCTAGTTCCTTGAATAGGCCTATTCAAACTTCATCAAGCATCATGGAGGATGCTCCTGCATCAAACACTTTGCATTCAAACGATTAATTGAGAGATTTTTTAGCCAGCCCTAAGTGTTTTATGGAGTTGAATTGTGTTTGTGAAGGAGTTGGAGCAAGGCGCAAGTTTTTTCTTCATTCTTGTACTAAACACAAAGCTTATAAAACAAGTAATTTCCCTAGTTTGGTAGCCCTTCTGTATTTTCATGTGGTTTTTGAATCATTGGCTACATAATTCAAAGGGTAGGAGTTTCTATTAAAGGTTGCGGTGAATTTTATCTTTCCCTGGTCATCAATTCAAGATACCACAAGATGAAGACCTTTCCAAATTTCCCTCAAAATTCTTTGAGCTTGACCTCCCATTTTAAAAATATAACTGATACGAACTTGTGTGAGGCTAACTTGTCCGAATTCAACCTAACATTAAAATCCCCTGGAAGGAGTGAGACAATGGCAATGAAGTAAATTGATGGTAGTGGGATTGCATTGGTTGCTTCCTTCCCTCATTTTTCTCAAGACCTTGAGTTTTTATGGGAATGTGCTTATAAGTACAACACGGAAACTAGGGAAATTAGGGATGGGAGTGGTACTCTAGTACTATCCCTAACAACAACGTCATTTGCTGATTGTTGGGCCTTCCTAATGTGAGCAATGTATTTGATGCAAGTTTTAAAAAGGGGGAGGATTATTGGAATGATAATTCTGGTGAATTGAGAAAGTTACTAAATTATGAATGGTTGGAAAATTCAAAGGCCTCCATTACCAGACTCCCAAAGAAGATGGCTAGAACAGAGTTCATTGAAGAAATAGAAGATTGTATAACAATATTGAATTGTTTTGTGGGGAATGATTATGCTTTTATGTTTCAAGAATGGATGTGCCTTTTCATCTTGCTCATGTTGTCAACTAACCCTCTCATCCATTGGGGCATTTAGTCAAGTAATTCCATTTGTTTATAAATGATGCGGTGGTTGTCATAGCCAAGGGAGAATCTGCCAACATCCTTGAATTCTTCATGACATCTTACTTGGTATACAATATTGCATCCTACAGAGTTTTCCTAGGGCTAAGATAGGAAAGGGATGTCAATACTTTTAAAGTGTATGATGTATACCCCCAACTAAATCGATAAATTATGGGGCTTAATTCTAGGGGGTGATTGATACATTATTTTCCCGTAATGTGTTTTTCTCCCTAGCCTAGTAGTATGAAAGGATGTCCCCGAAGCCAAAAGAAGAATAACTAGATGGGGATGTTATTTTATTCAATTACCCACCTTTTCTTACATCTAGGTAAGTGGATTCACAGGTTCCCCATACATGCTACCAAGACACATGGATGACAAGTGGGTACTATTGGAATTGGTGAGACAACTTATCTATGTTCACAAAATTCTAGCAGCTAAGCATAAAGAAAATATTAAGTTCCCTATCACTATTGGTAGGTATACTTTCCCTACCTTGGTCAAGGATAAGCTAGTAGAGGATGAAATGAGGAGTTTCTCAGTGGAGCAATTTTCCCCAAGAAATAATTATGATATAAAGTGGTTTATGCATCAAGCCTTGGGTTCTACATTAGAACATGAACCTCATTATGAGGATTATTGGATGGACTATCAAGGAGAGGAAGATGTTAGATTAAGGGGCTACTCCCAAATGTATTTCATGCAAATTATTGATTACAAGGTAGTAATGGTGCCTCAAGGGATGGAAGATGATGAAAATACAGTAAGCTCAAAGTACACCCAAAATAACATAGCAATGCAACCCCTCCCAAGTGTAAATTGGGTTGTTCAAGAGATGAAGTCCTTACACCAAAGGACTGTTAATGTTATGAGGAGGACCCTCACTTGGATGTTGGATCAAAGAGTTGACATAAGTCAATAGAATACCATTGTTCTTAGTGAGTACAGGGCCAATGGCATTATTGATGATGTGCTACCAACTTTCAGAAGGAAACAAGCATTACACATGGGACTCCACAAATGTCCTTCAAGACACCCCTCACTGCTTAAGTTATAGATGAGCTAAGTGCCTATGCTAGAAAAATTGGGACTTTTTTTTCCCAGTTGGCTCAAAAAATGGAGGATATTTTGAGAAGAACTACCCCATTGTTGTTACCCCTCTCCAGAAAATCCCAGCTACTTCTCCAACACCTAAGGTATATGCCTCAAAAGGACATGGCAAGAAGGGTGTTGATGGTCAATCCTCTAACAGGGGTGGTGGAAAAAGAAAGGTTAAAGAACATACTCATTCATGAGGACTGGCCCTGGAAGGTATCAGTGAAGAAGAATAGGATTTAGATAATGTCCCTCTCATTAGAAATAAAATACCAAGGGTTACAACTTTAGTTATAAAGGAAGCTACCATGTAGACTAGGATTGAAAGGACTTCAGAGGATAAAATGCCAGTTTAAGTGACTAGGGTGCCTATACCACTACTATGGCATAGGTTCCCTGAAACCCCAAAAACATTTTTAATATCATGTGTAAGTGTGGTCATGACTCAGGTTGTCATACTAGGTATTCAAAAAAAAAGGAACAAATGGCTTCACATATTGAAATTTTGGCTTCCCCAAATGTAAGAGTTGACAAAGGGGTTGAGCAACATAGATTAAACCCTAAGCATGAAAAGATATTCTCTTATTTATTGAAAAATCTAGGGGTGGATCAATGGGCTGTTATTCCTATGAATACAAGCCATGAAGAAAATAGTGGTGAAAAAGAAAATTGTCTCACTCCAAGTGAAGAGCTTGAGAGTCAAGAGGAGGGAGGAACAAAGGAAATTATGGTGCAACCTGCAACATAACACAATATGAGGGATCCACAAGAATTTATTGGTCATTCCCATGATATTCAAGAGCCCATTGTTGTTATATTGGGGAGTGTGGAAGACATTGTCATGGAATGTAAAACAAATGAAAAGGAGTCATGCATACAAATCCATGAAGAAAATGTAGATGTAGGTACTTTTGGTAAACATGTGGATTCATTCCCTGACTCCACTGAAACAATTAAACAATAATCCCCACCCCCATAGGTGAGGATTCCAGGGTCATGCAGCTCACTAAAATAGTTTTTGTACAAGAAAAAGGGGCTAATGTGGAATTTTTCACTACAACCATAGATCCCACAAATGAGCAAGAAATAGATGGAAAATAGTTAATACAAGCTAAGGTACCAATTTTTAGAACTCAAGTGACTCCCCATTCTTCTCAAGAAATGATTGTAGCACCAGTTAGAAAACAAGTGAAACATGAAGAGCTACCCCTAGGGGGTGATTGGAAGTATCTCTTCCAAAGCAGAAAAAGATAAAAGTGCAAATAAATACAGATGATCTAATAAGCACTGCATCCCTAAGTTCTTCAAGGCCACTAAAGAAAGAAAATACTATGTCCTAAGGGTACGAGAATCTTGGAAATTGTTACTCCACAAAAGGATATTCCTAAGGTAGAAACAACTCTTATTGATTTCCAAATCACTCGGATCTCATTAGGTAAGTAATACATTGAAGGGCTCAAGCATGAACTTAATGTGCTTTTTCATGTTTTTGTTCATATAATTGATAAAGATAAAGAAACTAATGAGCAAATAAAGTAAAAATTGAGGCTTTATCAAGCATTATCGGAAATTTTTCCATGTTCCCATACCACATAGGCCCTTACCCCTAAAATCACAAATAAAACTATGAAAATGATGAAGATATTACTACAAGGAATGAAGCCACAAAGGAGTGGGAGAGGAAATTGATTGAGAGGGGCATCCAAATCCTCATAAAAGTAATTGCATGTTACAATCAAGTTACTGAACATTTGGAGGATGGTGTTGCACTAATTGAGAAATATCAAGGTGAGGTATAATGTTGGGATGACATGTTTCCTAAGCTTGAAACCATAAATGCCATGAATGAAGAGGAATTAGAAAAGGAAGGAATAGTCCCCTAATTGCAAAGGAAAGCATTTTCAATGTGAGGATGCTATTAAATTAAGAATTGAAACATTGGGGATTTGTATTGGAAAGCTCCAGACTATGAGGGATAAAACAGTGAGTATGTTGATGACATTGAGTCTAAGATAGAGAAGATGCTTCCCCTTGAAGGAAGATATAACTCAGAAACTGCAGATGTGGATAAGTTAATTGATATACTCAAGAAGCATGTCATAGGGAGTTTGAGACTCAAAAGGTGTTCAATTATTCTTCCCTTCAAATTTTTGTTCACTTAAAGGGCTATCTTAATAAATTGGCTAAGAAAATAAAGAAGGAAAAGGCTATATTTGCATAATGTGTCCACATCTTGTCTAGGTAGGAAACAATATTTCTATTTCATGTGGGGCCAGATGAGGATTTTGTTTTGAACATTATGATGTATTCATATACATGTCAAAGGCATAAGAAGAGATCAAGGTCATTTAGCTTGACCCATCCTGAGCACATTCTTTATTCCTTATTCTTTGATCCTTATTATTTATTCTTTTGTGACTTGTTATCTTTTCCAAAAGCAATAAGGAGGAAGAATTAGTTTAAATTATTGAGGTAGATAATAAAATCCCTATGATGATTCACACATGGAGGATGATAGGGAATTAAAATACAAAATTGGTTGATTGAAAAAGGAGTATCTTATGCACCTCCAAGTTTTCAATCACGAAATGTAATAGCTCCATCCCGGAACTTCAAAATGAGATCTTTATGGTTGGAGGAGTATATCTTTTCACTTTGGTGGGTTCATCATTCTTTTCCCCACATTTTGATCTTCTCAATTGGTTTTTAGGGGGAATATGGGTATATTATCTTGAGAAACATTGTATAAGAATGAGGGCATAGTCGATTGTTAATTGTTATTACTCTAGGTTCTCATTTATCGTGAAGAGTGTGGGAAGTTCTAGTTCTCTAACGTTGTAACGATAATGTGGTTGCATTGTACAACCATTAGAAGGCATTGAGGGCATCCAGTTTATGTCCCCTTGTTAAAACCAACATGAATAGAAAAATAGATTTGATTCAATCATGTATTTTACTATGTATGTGAATATTTTATCAATGAGATATAGATTTTATTGAATTATTATGTTTTTTGCATCTATGGATTACACAAATTTAACCTCGTGTTAATGTATTTTCTTGGTCACTGCATAAATATTGTGTTGTAGTGTATACTTTGCAATATTTTGGTTCAGCTTATAAAACCATTGTTACAATAGTTCTTTGGAGTGATTCATGTCATCCTTTTGAGTTTATCTTGGGTGTATAAAATGGAAGTGATGAACATTCGTTATAATTCTTAGTACAGTATTTTTGTTAAGGATTTTGAAGATTATATGGTAACATTTGCATGAATTGGGTATCAATGAATGTAAATGTCCCTTTGGAATTTATTTTCATTTAATTTTGTTTTATCTACATTTTAGAAGTAACATGCTCTCATGGCAATCATTCACACATTGTTGTTATAAATCATCCATCTTGCATTCCCCTTTTTCCCTAAATGAAGTATACTACCATCATACCCCATACAAACACATTAGATCTACATACCATACATGTGTTTTCCTAAAAATTACATTATCTTTGTCCATTATAAATGCTTTTTCCTTGATTTTTAAATATTAGCATTCCAAACATCATTAAGATCCATTTCATTTGTTGATTACGCAGAGATGATGCTTATGAATCATTTTTATCTGTCTTCGGTAACTTGTGTCTGATGCATTGAGCATGTGTGATATATGTGTGACAACTCTTACGAGTAGATATTGCATTCATGGCTATGCTTAGCTCAGATTGAATCACCAACACTTTGAAGGAGATTGAATTACCATATCCCTCCCTCATTCAAGTTACGTCTTGGTTCTCTCACCCTAGTCTAGGAAGAGCCAAAAGTAGCAGGGTCTAGCCATCCCCTTTTTTATGTGCCTCCAAGTCATCTCTAGGACCTAGGTATGAGATAATGTTAGATACATATCTAGCTTCAAATGCCATATCCTTCAAATCTACCATTCTTAAAGCCATTATGTCTCATATTTGTTTCTAAGACTATGGGGTGTAATATTCATAGTCAACACACTACACTACATTTCGAGACTCTATGTAGTTTTGTGTGTGTGTGTGTGTGTGTGTGTGATTTTAATTGTGTCCCTTAAATTTAGCTTTCCTTGTTCCAGCTTGTACCAAGATAGCAGCTACAACTAATTTTCCCAAAGATGAATTTTTGAGTTGGAATACGAAATAAGATCTCTTGTGCAAGTGAATAATGCATCCCAAAATGTAGTCCTTGAGTATTGTTCTTGTCCAAATAGTAGGTAGTAAGTATTATACCACAATACCCAGCCCATAATAATGGTAATTCATGTATATTTATGATTCCCTTGTTTAAATTTCATCATTAATAAGAAGAAAAGCTGAACCAAAGTAATAAGAAATATTTTATAAAAGGTACCAAATGATGTAGCATTTGAAAATCAGAAAAGGGGGAAAGGAAAGAAGTGCCTAAAGGGGACAATAGTTCCTAGGAGATCTTGTCCCTAATGGGTGGTATTGTCCAAGATGCTTGGAGGATATAATGGTAAATATAGAGTTGGGTCATATGTTATCTAATGTCCAAGAGTAAAGTGGTCATTCCAAAAAATAAATAAGAAGAGTGTGTAAGAGGATAAAGAAATGTAAAAGCAAAACACGTGTTATTAATGTCTAGTTTTCTTACTTAGGAATCATGCATATAACGACATACTTAGAGGCTTGATGTAAATAGAAAGTGTGTGATTTTTTTAGTGTGTGATTTTTTTACTACATTTTCCCCACTTACGTTGGTGAATGAATATTTGGTAGCATAACGTAGATAAGTAGATTGTACCTTGTGGAGAGCCGAAGGGAGTTGTAACTAATAGTGTACCGAATGAGGAATGTGCTTGATACAATGATGAATGGAGATTACGAAGTGTGTATCGTGGAATCTAGAATAGGATAAGGTTCATAGGGTGAACTTTACTTGCATAGTAGATGTGATGTATGTGTATGTGTTCCTTAGATATTGCCTTTACTAGAGCATCTTATGCTTGAGATTGTTCCTTGTTCCATTTGTGTGTTTCCTTTTTCAGAGTAAGGTTAGACCTATAAAATAAAATAAGTGTAGTCAATGCTCATGATAAATTAAATTGAACTTTAACTTAGTACATGTCAAAATAGAAATGCATATTGAAAAACAAGTGAATCAAGGATAGAATACACATGTGTTTTGTGAGAGAAGAGATAGAATTGTTCATGTATGTTTGTTTCCTTAGAGATGGTTGGAATAGTACTAAGGATTTTAGTGTCATGTTGCCAAACTACAGATTTGGGCATCATGTTTCCAAACTACGTATTTGGTGTCTTGTCACCAAACTAAGGATTTGAGCATCTTGTCGCTAAACTAAGGATTTGAGCATCATGTCACCAAGGGAATAGTATTGGGAGAGTAGACACCTTTTCCCTCCAACCTTTCACACTTCCCCATTAATAAGTGGCACTACATATGGTCACAAGCCCAATAAGAACTGCTCACTGAGAAAAATGAAGTAATTACTTCCATTGCGCAAAGTGTGTAACGTGACACTACTTTTTTTCTTGTTGTTCCTGATAGTAACATGTAACTAAGCACATGTTGTTGGAAATTGGAAGATATTGTCACTTGGAACCCATTATTTATATTGTAGTTGTTTTTGCCCCCATGACAGAATGCCCAACTAGGACACTAGCACCCACCCGTCATATTTGTTTTGGGCACTTCTATCATGCACTAATTTTAGGCCCAATTATAATTATGAACATGTGTATTAGATCATGTTTATCATGATTTTTTATTTACCATTCTTTGTCTAATCTATGAACTATTGAGAGGGTGAAATATTCACCCGATTATTACCCCCACTCATTTAGGGTGCTTAAGATGAACAAAGGAGGACGTGGCCCAAACGAGGAAAGATGAAACTAATGTGCACATATAAAATAGAAATCATGCATGGGGAATAGTGAATTTCCATGGTAACAACCATGGTGTATGCAAACAAATGGGAAAAAGGTTATCCAAAAGTGTTAGTCACAAACAAGTATACATGATGTAATAGAAACAAGTCAAAACACACAATAACATGGAAAATACACACAAGAAGTAGTTGGTTGAATACATGGGACACCACTCAAGATGTTCCAAGACACTCAAATTATTCAAGGATATATAAAAAACAATGAAGCATATGGAATAGCCCGCAAACAATGACACTCAAGATACAAGAAAAGAAGACAATATATAAGCAAATCACGTAACCATGATTTGGAAGTAGGCCTACAGATACAAATGTTACACATGAAGCACCCATTATCACCTTAGAAAAATTGATAGTATGCCACAATGTATACAACTAGAAATAGGAATGAAAGTAGTATATATTGTAATAATAGAACCTAATTATAGAGAAATGGGAAAGGTAGATGCCCCAGGATCCTCAATGGGACTGGTATGGTACAGTGTCAAGCATCATACATTATGTAAAAACTGTAAGTGATCTGCATTCACCTCGGAAAGTACCATGTGAAAGTGCATCTGTGTATTGAAAAATGATAAAGCATATTATGAATCCAAGTAACATGATAGAAAATGTACAACATAGAATAGAATGAGCAGGAAAGGATACATCCAATAAAGATCGAAGCTATTATTTTCAAATTTTTGGTAAATATGTCAACATGAAATAGAAACAACTAGGAGATGGGATCAAGGTTTCCCCAATTTATATGTGTAAAGTGAGCTCCATGTGATTAAATTTGCCCTCAACATTCATGTTTGAACCTCGAAGAAGAGTGTGTCATCGGGTAGCGAGGGGGATAATATGCCTCAAAGTGCAAATTCAATGGTTATCTAAGTGATATCAATTATAGAATCATATAAATCATAAATATAAAAAAACATGATTTGGATTAGATGGTATGCAATGTATTTTTTCCTATCTTTGAATAAACTTATGAGTTGTAAGTCATACATGCCCATGACATATTATTCATCAATAAAAGGTGCACCATATTTCTTATATGCATTCCATCGCAACAAATTAGGAGTGTAATCAAGGAAAGAATCCATTGTGAACGACAATGGTCTTCGAGGCCATAGGATAAGTTAGAATAATATTATACATATCAATAGTTCACCAATGTAATCCAACCAAGATTTTCCAAGTGTAAGTGGAAAAGGTTAAGGATCAAGTAAAACCCAAACCTGTATGTAAAAGACCCGGTACCATAAGTTGCTAGGAGAAATATATAGCCTTGATATTCACTATGTGGTGTGAGAAAAGGTATGATATTAGTAGGAGTGAGGCCTAAGTGGGTTAGAGCCTCATAGGTACATACGGTTTCAAAGAAATGAGGATCATAAGGTACATGCTACCAATATTCCTGATTAATATATAATGTGTAAGTAAATCAATCAAAAGAGGAGGGTGGCCTAGAAGAAGAACCACAAATAGGATCTAGAATGGGTTTGAGGGTGTGCATAGTATTATGATAAAGAATCAAAGTAATAGTAGTAGTTGATAGAGTAAGTCCATGGGGGTAAATCCCAAAGAGCGGAGAATGTCACTAGTAAGGTCAATAGTATCAACAAACATCATCGACTCAACATGGAAGTATTGTTCATAATTTTCTAGGGGTTTGGTAATATATGCAGAGGATGTATGGGAGGATATGTAAGGAGAAATGAGGTCAAGTGTGAGTCTCGAATGCAGGAAGTGATGGAAAGAAGTGATATAGGATTGGAATTATTGGGCTCCCCAATATCATATGTATTAATAAAATGTGAGAGGATTGGTTTTGTTGGGGGAATAACCATAGAGGTGGCAGATTCCATGCGACATTATTTGAATGGTTCATGATCATGAGTAATAGTATGTTCAAATACATCAAATATAAACTTGACACATTAATGGATTGTAGAATGGATAGCTCACATGTCATGGATCTAAGGTCGACCAAGGAGAATATTAAATTGCAATGGGGCATCCATGACATAAAAAGGAGTATTGAGATTGCAAGGTACCACTTGCAATTCTAAATTGATAATGATTAAACATGCATGAGTGGTAGTGGAATAGCCACTAACAATAAGAGTAGATTTTTTAATAGCATCATGAGGAATATTGAGT